>VDFB02075321.1:242453900-242765129 GCA_007258455.2 Sequoia sempervirens | reverse complement strand
TATTTCACATCTTATTCAAGATCAAGATCTACATTCTTCATGGCCACCTCATGTTAGTTTGCAAATTTACATTCCAAGACAACTTCCAAGGTATCATCATTTCCAGTTTCATGTTTCATTTCCTCATTTCGTTTAATTATCTAAAAGGGATTTGACTTAGGAAAACCCCTATTCACTAACAATCAACAATTTTTTTTCCTCTTGAATGTGTGTTTGTAGATTTATAGTTGAAGATCAATTGAAGATAGAGATCAGAGAAAAATTGTCAAAGTTGTCAAAGTAGAAAAATTGGCATTCACATTGCAAGAACATGAAAACGAAGCTACCAATTTATTTCAGGTCTTCGAGAGCTAATCACCGAGGATCTGAGAGTGTAACACCCCCGCCAAGGAACCCCAGAGGACAACACTAAACTAGGTCAAATTAATGGAACAATTTTTTTTAAAAAAGCAAACAACTATAGTGTAATGCCTCACCACGAAACCTTAGAGGACAACACGCAAGAACACCAAAAATGGAACATTTTTTTTTTGAAAGAGCAATATACACTGGATTTCAATTGAACACTAATTTTTTTTCTAATCTAAGTCCTCTAAGGTTCCAAGGTTACATTACTAGAATTCCATATTAATCCAATTAACTAAAACATGAAATAACATCATTACTATTATCCATCGCATACGAGAGTTCATCAATTAATTACATCATTACATCTTGAACAATAATATGACCTCATAAACATAGGAGAGTACAAAGAATACATGAATCCACATGAACTAGAACAAGTGCAAAGGTCTTCATATCTAGAAGTAGTCACCACGAACATGAACAAAACTGTGAGGGAACCCAATGGAGTGCATGACATGATCCACCCAACCATGTGGAACCCTAAGGTCCACCTCCTATGCTAGGAGATAATGATAAGGTACCACCACCAAGGTAGACAAGAAGGCAGTAGCATGACACAAGAGGGCTAACATGACTCCAACATACAAAAGTAACAATCCAAACATAAAGAAACAACTGCTTCCATAGGTACAAGAAAAACAAGGGGAAAAATAAACAAGGAAAATAGGGTTTCTATAGGGAGGAATGTCATCGCATAGGTTGTTATGGGTTACCCTGGCGTAACCTTCCTACGCTATCAAACCCCCATCTTGTGTTACCCTGGCCACCTCTACCAGTCGCCAGACCCCCATACACACTATGCGGGATCAACATACCTTCCAGTCAGACCGGGTAGTTGATCTTGCCATTCCAGGCCTTCCCACTCATCTCAAGCCTAAACAAGCACTTGAGCCATGGGTGAGGCCTTATCTTGATTAATGTGAACTACCCAACCCCTAATTTATTTTAGATTATCACTTGATTAAACTCTCAATGAGTTACCCTGGACTTTCCATTTTGTGCGTTGGACCCCCATTAAGGGCCACTCCCCCTACTAGCAACAAAAGACTCTACATTCTACAATTGGGTAAGCCAACTTGCACAACATATAAAACCATATAAAATATCACATAAAGCGAGGCATGCACCAACTCGCACAAAGTCTCCACAAATAATAATTCCATAGTGCAAGGCCAAAACCCACATAATCATAAAAGTGTTCACAAAGAACCAACATGAAAATCCAATCATAAATCTAACTCTCTTTTTCCCCAACCTCTGGAAGACTAACAAATCACTAACACAAAGGTTCCCCATTGAAGAGGAAACAATAACCTGATCTCACAAACAAAATCAACCTCAAAATCAAAGTAAAATCAACTGACAGGGCATCCAAGGGAGACCTCAATTTTCTCCTCACATGATCCCCAACCACCAATTACCTAACAAACTTATAATTTGGCTATAAAAAACTTTAACAAATTCAACAACAATGACAACACTAGTAATCAGGCGGTTCACAACTCAATTCAAATAAATCAATTACATTTGCAACTCAAGCAGTGATACACATCAATTTAACGATTAAGAACTTCAAGTAGAATCAAAAGATAATACATTGGTACATAACTAAATATAATAAGCTAAAAACGTACATTTGAAATACATAAATGGTGCAGGAGCACCTAGTTGCCTCTCATAGGCAATTTTTTGTCTAAATTGAATGATCATTTGTAAATTCATGTAAAAGGTCGTATAAAGACCTATTTCATTGTATTTAAAGTCCTAAATAGGTCCTTAGGTGATCACAAAAGTAGATTTTCAAAATGTTGCTAAAGATGCGAAAAAGTTGTCAATAATGTAAAAAGATGCAAAAAGGTAAAAATTTGGAATATCAAAGGTCATGGGCAGTTAGAGTTGGTTTCAACTAATAAGGGAAGCTTTAAAGCCTTTAAAAAGGTAGTGTAACTCATTGCTAAGGCAAGGGGAGGTTGTAGAATCATGTAATGAATTGGTGGAAGTAAGATTTCATGAATAAACTGTCTATTTCATAGAAATCACTGTATAACAGGTGTTTCATAGTAGAGTACGGCTTTGTGCAGTCCTACATACATGATTGGATGTTTTTAATTGATAACCCTATCAACCCCCCTCATTTTCCTTTTTGTTTCATCTTATTTCGTGCATTTTTGAGTTAGTTAAGGTTATTTTACTGAAATCTGTCAATACCCCTGTTAGGGTAAACAGAGGCTTCCAAAATTTGCATTTCTCTCACTATATTTGGTAAAAACCCTTGAAAATTGGTAGAACTACATCTTGTTACATACATTTTCATATTTTAAAGGCCTTGGGCTAATTGTTAATGTTAAGATATGAAGAAATGAAGTTTTCTTAACTAAATCTATACATAGTCCAGAAGAACAAGGTTTAAGAGGATGAATACCTAGGGTTTGATAAAAGATGCATGTGAAATTACTTTTGATGGTGTTTTAAGCCTATACAGATCTAATAAAAGGTGTTTTAAGCTTTGGTTGGGAAAATTTGTGATTGGAAATGATATATTCAATGAACCCTAACTTGATGAGATCTAATTAGGCCTATTTTGAACATGGATGGTTTGATTTTGTGCATTGTTTCACAAAACAACTTATGGTAATATTTTGACATGTTTTAAGGTTCTCTAATGAGTATCCAAAATACCTATTATAGTCTTTAATAGAGGCCTGAATCAAAAGATCTTTCTGACAGTTGGTGATGGAATGACTACTAGGGAATCACTAGGAATGTTGGATAAATGAAAAGTAGACATGTGTGAATGCTTGGGTTTATTTATTCCTATCACAAGGATGATGTTATAAATGTATCATAAGTTAAATGAATGCTTTGAATCTTGGAATCATCGTTGGTGTTTGGGTAACCATGAGGATATTGGCCTTGAAAGTAAAAATTTAAGAATCTGATAAAGAACAAAATTAAGGTCTACTATATTTGGGTTGTTCCTGTCTAAATGGAGATATTAAAGGTGTACAAGGGTTTGGCAGAGGTCTAGGACCATCGTTTGGTCATATTGTTGTCTTGGTGCCTTATGAAATTCATACTACTTCAATGAAGAATTAGATGAATGTTGAATGTACTGATTAAGTTGGGCTTACTAAAAGATGTTTTTTCTTTAAACAGTCAAAATAGAGTTGTTAATGGTGTTCTAAGATCTGATAAAGAAGTAGAGACAAGTTGTGATGCTTTGTGGCTTTGTAGGCTTGAAGAATTAAGTGAAATTAAAGAGTTTTGGTGAAAAGTTAAGTTGCTTGTTTAACTTGATCTTCTCTAAAATAAGGTTTGGGTCAAAGTACCCTGTGTTTGTATGGTTTGGAAATCTAATATTGCATCAGTAAAGAAACTATCTTTTACTCACATATATATACCTACAGAGAATCACTTAAAGACTGCAATAAGGGAAAAGTTTATCTTAAAACATTCACCTATTGATTAAAATAATCAAGTCTCTAATATAGAGGTAGATAACATAATCCTTAAACTATAAATTAACATTTTTTTTTCCTATCTCATAAGACACATTATCTTGCCCTCTAATTAAATCAATGATTGAAAGCAGAGTAGGTTCACAATAATCAAACACATTATTCTAATTGTCTAACTTCAGAAAGAGACTACAATTCCACTACTACTCTAATTAAATACATGGTGGAGTAAGTTCTTCGTCAAACAAATAAATATAAAAGACATCCCCAATTCCCTATACATTAAAATAATTGATCTCATAACCAACAAATAACACCTAATACATCTTGTAACCATTAACACATGGTGGAATTTAAATTTACTACTACTAAATGATTACAATAGAAAACATTATTCACCATCGAGAATAATTATCTAATTTTTTTTATTCATTAGATCACTCACTTCAAAATACACAAACTCATGCCATTTTTAAATACATATATATATATATATCTGTGTGTGTGTGTGTGTATTTATATATATACATATACATACATATATATACATAAATTGAAAATGAATGCATTAGAGCCTACAGCATGTTGTTAACAACAATAATAAAAATTTTATATAAAAGATCACATAGAGAGAACTACATATACACATACGCATACATATATATACACGTGTATATAACCGAGCGAATAACTAACAATTACCAGTGTAAATATCAGGCAATCGAATGTTAAATGATGGACATCATATCTTATAAATGGTAGAGGTATGCATATAGATATATTATATATTAGATGAATGTGTAGTGCCCATCTGTGGCAAAACTTATAGGCTGTACAAAAGCCATATTACTGGGTACATTCCAAAACATAATTTAAGTATGATCAATTTTGAAGTAAACTTGTAACGTTGAGTTAGAAATCAATTGTCATAGAAGGTTAATATTGAAATTCGAATGCCAACAATCTAAAACCCAAGCAAGGCTTAGGGTCGGCGCCTCCAATAACTAAAAGTACCAACACCATCATGCGAAGGCTTATCCATTTTATTTTAATTGGAAGATAAATTTCAATATCAAATTACCACATGTAAAGAAATATAATCTCATTTATCACATATTCAACAATTGTAATAGCAGATCCTTTAACTTATCTCCAATCGACCAATTGGATCACCGATATCAGCTACCCGATTGAGAAATCCAAAGTTGGGTATGACATAGACATCTCATAGACAACCCTCAACTAAAATAACTGCCACTTGACTTGGAGATTACTAAAAGGTAAACTAATCCTCTTGGCATTGCAGTGGATTGAGAGCCCTACAAAAATAGTTTTGGTTATATTTGAAAATTTGTGATAGTTGATAACGGAAGGGTTGATACCTCTTATTTACAAAGTCTTTCCTCGAAACAGAGGGCATCAAAGATATAGAACTCTTTCATCTAATAATGATCGAGCTGTACTTAGTGAAGTCTTCTGTGGGTAGAATGTCTTTGGTTATGCTACAGAGGAGATTGCAGTGAGCAATACAAGTAAATTTGGCAAGAAAAATGGATTCTATAAGAGCCCCTAGTTCCATGTTCTTCACAAAAATCCACAAGATACAGAGGGGTAATGAATGTTAAGAGTTTTGTCTATAACATTACCTATCTGCAGTTAACTACAGTACAATCGTGACAGCGAATGAATTTTCCAAGAATTTAACTCAAACTCCATATAGAATGAAAAGACTACTTCTCCATCAACTTCTATTCAGTTCCAGAGAATATAAAGTGGTAACTTACATACTACTGAGCAAATATTGGTAAGTATGACGAAACAGGGTATGCAAAGAAATTTTATTTCTAGGCTTAATAAAGCTTCAAGCAATGAAATCGACAGACTCAATGAAGGTAGGCGTTCGAAATAGGATAGATGATGGGCTTCAGATACCCTTGAATAGCGACATACAACACAAGAGATCTCTCGAAGCCATTAAGATCTAACTTGCAGAGACTTGCAACAATGATAATAATGTTGAGACCCAAGCACAATCAAAATAGTGAAATAATATGGCTATCGGATAGTAATGAACTCCCAGTTTCCAAATCATTGGCCAACATGGTATACCATAGGACGCAGGGAAATAATATTTACAGAGGACAAAGAATGTAAGCCAAACAACAAACAAGTAAGGCATTCAACGGGCTTAGGCGAGAGGGTTAAAAACAATATTTCCCTTACTATCACGCACGTAGAAATCAAAAGCACAAGGAATGACACAATACTTATTTACAAGAACCGAACTTCATGTGCCAGAATGCAAGAGGCATTCAGCCTAATAAAACAACTATCACCACAAAGGTTAAATTTCCTGAGAACACTTTCCAAAAAGAAGCTTTCAAGCAAAAAAATTCGATAGAAAAGAACGACAATCCAGAATTTAACTAGAAACTATTTTATTTCAAACAACATAATAGTCCCATTCCCATCTTCTACACATTAGAACAGAGAACAATAAAGAACCTAGTTTATATGCTTGTCAGGATTGAAGTCTTGATGTGAAGCTCTCCAAATTCCAACTTACGGCTCCAATTTCTTCTACAATTTCCTCAAAATCACCTCTGCCAAACTTAATTCAAGCTTTTCCCCAAAAATCAGATAAGAAACCCCCAATTTTAGAAGAAAAGTTATTTTTTCAACAACAAGAAAATTAATTCACGTCTGAGAAGAAAGGTTAGTTTTTCAAAGCATAAACAAAAGCCCCCTTTTCTTTTGCAAAATAACCAATTTATCTTTCCACTTTTCCCCTAACTACTTTCTTCGCTATTATTTTTATAATTTTAGCCATACCACATAATATACACACAATTAATTCAACTATTACAATATTTAATTTATTAATTTAATCATTTCCTTTTAATATGCTTGCACAAAAGACTATTAATATATTTATTTAATTATTTTTTTATTAAACCATAAAATTTATTTATTTAATTCAAACAAAACATTAATAATATTTTATTTAATCAACACCTCAAATGTATTAAAACATTTATCTAAATTATCTAAATATCTTTTAATCACAATAATCTTTCATTGTAATGTAATAATTAATCAAAACACAAATCAAACAAATTTGAATCAACTCAACAACCTACCAATCAATATCTGACTTCACAACGAGTCAAAAAGCAACACAAAGACGACACAAACAGAGGGGCACTACATATAGAATGCATAACATAACATGATAAACTATTCCTAGGTCTTCTAAGGTTCCTCAACTACGCTACCCACAAAACCAAAAATCAAGATTACTAGAAACATTTCATCAATGATACAAGATACATAATCGATAATTTAAAGCACCAAATTAAATGATCCTATATTAATCAATTCCTTAATGTGACAACTAATAATCAAACATTAAAGTTCATTTTCTAGCTAATTAACATATGAATAATACATTACTTTACAATACTCTTTACAAGAAGAGATCATCAATAATCAATAATTCTTACATCATTATAATAATTACAACAATGAAATTCCCTTAGTACATGTGGGAAGATTACATCAGATCAAGTTAAGAGAGAAACAAAAATATAGTCCAATATACAAGTACATGATAGGAGATCTTCTCAAATAGGAATAGAAACTAGAGTCCACAGTGCAATGATCAATCTCCACGCACATGAACATGCAGCAAGAATACCCAATGGAGAAAAAGCCCCAACCTCTTGACCATGTAGAACCTTGAGGTCCATCCCACGTGCTAGGAGGTAACACAAGGTCCCACATCCAACAAGTAGTCAAGAAAGCAACATGCTAACATAAACAAGGGCAATACATGACTCCAACACAACACTGCTAACAACATTGACATCACTTACAACACTTACTTCACTTCTAAAGGCACTCACACAAAAAAGAGAAAATGCAACTAGGGAATGCTAAACTACAATAGGGAGGAGTGTCATCACATGGTCCTAGCATGGGTTGTCCTAACAGTCTCTCAATAGACCCTAGCCCCCATCTATGGTTGTCATGGTAACCTCTCACTAGGTCCCAGCCCCATAGGGTGACACATGCGGAACCAACATTCCTTTCGTGAGGACAAAGAAGTTGATCTTGCCAACTAGGCCTTCTCAACCCATCATTAGCCTATACGAGTTCTACAAGAAATGGTGAGGCATCCATTATCTTGTTTAATGTGAATTCTACCCGTCTCCTTAATTCATTATTAAGGTTATCACTAGATTAAGAAATCCTTCAATGGTTTTTCTTGGACACCACTTTGGGTTTCAACCCCCATTGAGAGCCACTCCCCCTACTTGCAACTAGAAAACCCTTCAATAGAATAACATTACAACATCACATAAATCCATACATAGACAAGAGGCAACATCCTTAGGGATTGTGTTTCACATAATACACATGACCCACAACATTTCCAAACCACTTCCAAGGTTAAACAGTCATAAGGACCATACATATGTAAATATATACCCCCTCCTAGGCCTCTGGAAGCCAACATACTAAACACACTTCCCAATGGCACATAAACTTGAACATACTTTACACAGACAACATCCATCTTTAACAATCACATAAACACTTAATCCAATAACCAAGACACGGTGTTTAATACAAATAATTAATTATAGTATTATAACCATAAAGACATTCCTTAAATAAGGAATTATTCACTACTAATGATTATATTTTATTAATAAAACCATCTCCTCTATTGAACCAGTTACTATGAAAACCCTAATTTTAAATTGCAACTTTAATATAATATTAAAATAACAAGATCCTAAATAATTGAATCTCATGGAAATTCTATTAATCAACAATTAAATTATTATAAAGATAAGTAACATTTATTTACTAATCAATTAACAAGGAGTAAACCAAATCGTTTAATATTTACTCTGAATTCTTTAAATTAAATAACCTATCTATTTATGAAATAATCAATTCACTTTAACTATATACACAATTAAATACTCATTTAATAATGACTTGACCAATTAAAAATCTTTTATTAAATAACATGCTTATTTCTTCACTATCATATAATCTTTCACAAATAGGAAAATTAATCTTTTACTATTTACCACAATATAATATAATATACATACATATATATATATATATATATAATCAATTAAAATGCTATCATAAGAAAAAGATGTTATCAAATGTTAAATCGCATAGGCTAAACCCTAATGTAGACTGCAATGGCAGCAAGCCCGCAACATTGACTAGGGCACACAATCAACTCATGGCGCTGCTGGGGAAGGGTTGTAAAGGAAACGATAACATTGCATTGAGGACACACACATAGTGTTTGACAGCCTCAAAGAAATCCTGCCTCTGGAATGAAATGACAGCAGGATGGGTGCAAATTGAATTTGTTGAAAAGCCTTAGAAACTTTCAATAAAATGTGATTGGTTGTGGGGGTAAACAAGGCATGAACTGTCTAACAAGATGCCTCACAGAGATGTGATCTCATGGGATGCATGACTACAGGATATGCACAAAATGTGTTTGTTGAAAAGTCTTAAGAAAATTTCAAGGAATGTAATTGGGAGGTGTAAATAGATGTCATATCATGGAATACAATGCTTGTAGGATATATGCAGAAAGGTGTGTGGGTGAAGGAGTTCGGCCTCTATCACCATATCATATGTAGTTATATATATATATATATATATATATATATATTAAAATACTGAAGGTATTTGAATGTATTGACTGGGAACAACGTAAAGAATAAAAATGGTGATAAGCCTTTATTATTATTATTTTTTTAAGGCTCCGGCCAAGAGCAGCAAGGGATCAATATTTATACATACAGTTTTGAGGAACTATATATTGATGCAAGTTTGGAATAATAATTCACAGAGACAAGAGAGGCAATTGAATGAAATCAACTACAATCTTGATTCACCATGCATCTTACAAAAAAATTAAACATTTAATTTCGGAAAGCAGAGGGAGAAATCAATCAAATGATCATACACATGGGCAAGCAAATGTAAACAAGAGATCAAAATCCAACCTGGATCCAATGCTTGGCAGGAGCATAATTTTGATGCCGAGCTCAAACTTCTGCTAGAAAATACAACTTCTTCGAATCCACAATTCTAAATTCCCAAAACCACAATTCGCTACAAAATCAACAATATAAGAAATATTTTTATAGACAAGTTTCTCCCCCCAAAATAACCGAATGAAATCCCCCCAAAACCAAAATATTTACAGGAAGACGAAACAATATCCGTTATACAGGAATTCCAACTATTCCAACCAACTATAGAACAAATTATAATTAGCTTTTAATTTATTAAATTGTCTTCTTGACACAAACACAATAATTAATTTTAAATTAATTAAAATCATTTCCTTTAAAATCATAACAATATAATATGATAGATTTCCAATTTTACACCAATGGGTAAAACCATTTACCCAACATTTACGCACACCTTATAATTAATTAACCTGAATTTATAATATTTTATTTATTTACCTTATTATTATTATTTGTTAATTTTAACATTACATTATAAATTTGTTTCACTATTAACTATGACTATTATTTATTTATCAAAGTATATATTTTTTTTAGCAAATTATTTTAATGCATGACATCCAATCGGTATTTACCAAATAATTTAAATTGAATAAAACCAAATGCCCAAATGATTACCTGACCACTATCTAGGGTCAAAATGCAAAACCTCAAGCAACATTGACTGACCACTAACAAAACTGAAAATACTGACAAGGTGCCAAACTGGATACTCATCCTCTTCAAGGATGATGACTAGGGTAGGGGATCAAGTGTTATCTTCGATCAACTAATTCATTGGGTTTCAAGGCATGCTCAAACCTTCCAATTCAGTTGGAGTCAATGCTTGGTACCTGCAACCTATAACACACCAAACAATTGTGCATATACATATACATATAATAGTCACACTATGAAAGGGAATCACAACGTCACTGGGTACTCATAGTTGAGTGATGCGACACTATCCCTTTCACTCGATAACATTAGTAAAACAACACCTAGTAATCGAATCAACTCATAAATAATCAACTACATAGAAATTAGAATACGATCAACCACATGATAATCACATAAGAATCATGATAAGATAATCACATATTATTGATGATAGGGTTAGTCCTCATAATCAATTAGATCTCCATAGTCAATTGAATAAAACCATATACTAATCATAACATGTGCATAAAACCTCAAGTAACAAAAGTGTCATCAATGGCATCATCATAACAATGAATCAAACATCATATAATGTATCATAATATCTCATCATATAACAGATCAATTGTCAATCTATCAGGGAAATAGTATGAGATGCACTACATCCTCCCCCTCTAGGATTAGGCTTACTCTTGAAAGTCTACAAACAAGAAAGGGTACAACTCCAGCATCCAAGATGCATCCTCCCAAGTGGCTGAAGACTCATCACTAGGATCCCATTGGATCCTCACCTGCTCAACATCTAGACCCCTAAGGGCGAGTCTCTTGTGCTGCAAAATTCCCACGGGCTCCAAAGCCAACTGCTCATCCTCTACCCGCAAGGCATTCCCATCAAGTGCATGTGAAATATCTGGATAATATGGCCTGAGAACATAAACATGAAATATGTAGTGGATACATGATAGACTAGGCAGTAAAGCAAGATGGTACACAATAGGGTCGATCCTCTCCAAAACTTCAAATGGCCCTACAAATGCGGTGTGAGCTTAGAGACTTTTCCATAGCGGATTAGACCCTTTCGGGGATGCACTTGCAAGAACACCCAGTCACCAACAGAAAACTGGCAATCAACTCTATGAGCATGTACATACTTCTTTTGTCTATCATGTGTTGCCACCAAATGCTCTCTAATACAAACAACTTGCTATTGCTATTCCATATGCTAAAGCATCTCTGGTCCTAGGAGGAGTCTGTCCTCAAGACGATCCCAACTCAGTGGGGTCTGACAAGGATGACCATACAAGGCCTGAAAAGGGGACATACCGATAGAGCTGTGGTACCCATTGTTATACACAAACTCCACCAAGTACAAATAATCCTCCCATCGAGTTTGTTGATCCATGACATACATTTTGAGCATATCCTCAAGGACCTAATTGACCCTCTCGGTCTGCCCATCTATCTTTGGGTGGTAGGCTGAACTGAAGTTCAACAGAGTCCCCAATGCATGCTACAAGGACGTCTAGATTTGCTGAAGTGAATATCAGATCTTGATCAGAGATGATCCTACAAGGAATCCCATGCAATCTGACTATATCCTCCATAAAAATCCTAGACAATGAAGAAGCATTATATGAAGACCGAACATGAGAGAAGTGTGCCACCTTAGTCAACCTATCCATAGTGACCATGATGGCATCATGATGAGAAGATACTAGCAACCCTACTATAAAATCCATTGAAATAATATCCCATTTCCATTTTGGGACAAGGTGTGGCTGAAGAAGACCTGTGGGGTGTTGATGTTCTACCTTAACCCTCTAGCACTCCAAACACCTCGAGACAAAATTTGCAATATCTCTCTTCATCCCGAACCAAAAATACAACTGACGGAGGTCTGTGTGCATCTTCTTGACACCCGGATGAGTTGAGTAGGGTGCCTGATGTGCCTCTAACATAATTAGGGTACAAAGATCCCCTGATGGAGGAACATAGATGTGACCTAAGTGCCACAAGAGACCATCTGACTCAAGAGAATAACCTGCATTACTTCCCTACTTGATTCAATCTCTGACTTCACCTCTTGATACTAACTGTCTGCAGGAAGCATTGCAAGGATCTAACCCCTCAAATCTACTCCAAGAGTAATTGTTGGAAGCTCATGCCTCCACTAACTAAGAGCATCTGCCACAACATTCTCCTTACCTTGGATGTACTTCACCTCAAAGTCATACTCAAACATAAGCTCCATCCACCGCCTTTTCCTAGCATTCAGGTTTGGCTACGTGAATATGTACTATAAACTACGGTGGTCATTATGCAATTCAAACCGATGCCCTAACAAAAAATGTCTCCATCTCACCAAGGCATGAATGATGGTGGCTAACTCCAAGTCATGTGTAGGATAGTTCAACTCATGATCCTTGATTTTGTGAGACTCATAGGCTATCACGTGACCATCCTGCATCAAAAATGATCGTAGACCCTCCAAAGATGCATTAGTATATACCACAAAATCTCCCATAGGATTAGGAACTGCCAAAATGGGTGCACTAGTCAACCTCTCCTTGAGAGTCTGAAAGGCTTCCTAACACTGTTATGACCAGATGAACTTCTTCCCCTTCCTCTGAAGGGAAGTGATAGGGTGAGCTATCCTCAAAAAACCCTACACAAACTGTTGATAATAACTTGCTAAGCCCTTAAATCTATGAACCTCTGAAACATTAATGGGCTCGGGCCAATCCATGATGGATTGGATCTTTGAAGGATCCACAACAATACCTTCTCCTGAAATGAAATTCCCCAAATATCTCACCTTTGTTTGAAAGAATTCACACTTTTCCAAATTTGCATATAGTTGATTCACCCTCAAAAGCTACATAATACTTGCCGCAAATGCTCCTCATGCTCCTCCATAGTCCTAGAATAAATCAAAATATCATCCAGGAACACAAGGACAAATCTGTCAAGATAGGTGTGAAATACTCCATTCATCGAGATCATAAATACAAACGGTGCATTTGTCAACCCGAATGACACAACAGTGAACTCATAGTGCCCATAGCGAGTGCAAAATGTAGTCTTATGAATATTTGCCTAAAAGATACACAACTGATGATACCCCAACTTTAGGTTAATCTTCGAGAATACTTTGGCTCCCTTAATCTAATCAAAGAGGTCATCAACGCTCGAAAATGGATATATGTTCTTCACAGTCACCTTATTCGGTTGTCGATAGTCAATACACAACCGAAGAGATTCGTTCTTTTTCTTCACAAAAATGACTGACGCTCCCCAAGGAGAGACACTGGGATGAATGAACCCCTTATCCAACAACTCCTCTAGCTACATACGAAGCTTCTTAAGCTCCTCAGTAGTCATCTGAAATGGAGCTCGAGAAATAGGTTATGCCTTGAGAACAAGATCTATCCTAAAATTGATGTCACGCTTAGGTGGCATCCCTGGAATCTCACAAGCATCAAAGCAACTAGGATAATATAATGGGTTCACATGAAACTATAGTGCCTAGTGTTAGAAAGTTGGGCTCTGATACCAAGTGTAACACCCCTGCCAAGGAACCCTAGAGGACAACACTAAACTAGGTCAAATTAATGGAACAATTTTTTTTAAAAAAAACAAACATCTATAGAATGCAAATTATAACATGATAAACTATTCCTAGGTCTTCTAAGGTTCCTCGACTATGCTACCCACAAAACCAACAATCAAGATTACTAGAAACATTTCATCAATGATACAAGATACATGATCGATAATAAGCACCAAATTAAATGATCCTATATTACTCACTTCCATAATGTGACAACTAATAATCAAACATTAAAGATCATTTTCTAGCTAACTACCATATGAATAATACATTACTTTATAGTACTCTTTACAAGATGAGATCATCAATAATCAATAATTGTTACATCATTATAATATTTACAACAATGCTTCCCTTAGTACATGTGGGAAGATTACATCAAATTACATTAAGAGAAACAAACAGAAATATAGTCCAATATACAAGTACATGATTGGAGATCTTCTCAAATAGGAATAGGAACTGGAGTCCACAGTGCAATGATCAATCTCCACACACACAAACATGCAACAAGAATACCCAATGGAGAAAAAGCACCAACCTCTCGACCATGTGGAACCCTGAGGTTCACCCCCCATGCTAGGAGATAACACAAGGTCCCACATCCAATAAATAGTCATGAAAGCAACAGGCTAACATAAACAAGGGCTATACATGACTCCAACACAACATTGCTAACAACACCAACATCACTTACAACACTTACTTCACTTCCAGAGGCACTCACACAACAAAGAGGAAATGCAACTAGGGAGTGCTAGACTACAATAGGGAGGAGTGTCATTGAATGGTCCTAGCATGGGTTGTCCTGACAGTCTCTCACTAGACCCTGACACTCATCTATGGTTGTCATGGTAACCTCTCACTAGGTCCCAACCCCATAGGGTGACACAAGCATAACCAACATTCCTTTCGTGAGGATAAGGAAGTTGATCTTGCCAACCAAGCCTTCTCAACCCATCCTTAACCTATACGAGCACTACAAGAAATGGGCGAGGCATCCATTATCTTGTTTAATGTGAATTCTACCCATCCCCCTAATTCATTATTAATGTTATCGCTAGATTAAGAAACCCTCCAATGGGTTTTCTTGGACACCACTTTGGGTTCTAGCCCCCATTGAGAGCCACTCCCCCTGCTTGCAACTAGAAAACCCTTCAATAGAATAACATTACAACATCTCATAAATCAATACATAGACAGGAGGCAACATCCTTAGGGATTGTGTTTCACACAATACACATGACTCGCAACATTGCCAAACCACTTCCAAGGTTAAACAATCATAAGGACCATACATACAAATATATACCCCCTCCTAGGCCTCTGGAAGCCAACATACTAAACACACTTCCCAATGGCACAAAAACTTGAACATACTTTACACAGACAACATCCATCTTTAACAATAACGTAAACACTTAATCCAATAACCAAGACACATTGTTTAATACAAACAATTAATTATAGTATTGTAAACATAAAGACATTTCTTAAATAAGGCATTATTCACTACCAATGATTATATTTTATTAATAAAGCCATCTCCTCTATTGAACCAATTACTATGAAAACCCTAATTTTAAATTGCAACTTTAATATATTATTAAAATAACAAGATCCCAAATAATTGATTCTCATGGCAATTCTATTAATCAACCATTAAATTATTATAAAGATAAGTTTAACATTTATTTACTAATCAATTAACAAGGAGTAAACCAAATCATTTAATATTTACTCTGAATTCTTTAAATTAAATAACCTATCTATTTATGAAATAATCAATTCACTTTAACTATATACACAATTAAATACTCATTTAATAATGACTTGACCAATTAAAAATCTTTTATTAAATAACATGCTTATTTCTTCACTATTGTATAATCTTTCACAAGTAAGAAAATCAATCTTTTACTATTTGCCACAATATAATATAATATACATATATGTATACATATATACATACACACACACACACACAGACATATATATATATGTACATGTATATGTATATATATGTATGTATGTATATGCATATATATTTATATCATATTATCAATTAAAATGCTATCATAAGAAAAAGACATTATCAAATGTTAAATCGCACAGGCTAAACCCTAATGTATGTTGCAAAGGAAGCAAGCCCACAACACTGACCAGGGCACACAACAACCTCATGTTGCCATTGGGGAAGGGTTGTGAAGGCAGCAATAATGCTGCATTGATGAGGCACGCATAGTGTTTGATAGAAGGGCCTCAAAGAGATCCCGCCTCAGGAATGAAATGACAGCAGGATGGGAGCAAATTGAATTTGTTGAAAAGCCTTAGAAACTTTCAAGCAAATGTGATTGGCTGGCGGGTAGACAAGGCATCAACTATCAAACAAGATGCCTCATAGAGATGTGATCTCATGGGACGTGTGACTATATGATATGCAAAAAATGTGTTTGTTGAAAAGGCTTAAGAAACTTTCAAGGAATGTAATTGGGAGTTGTAAATCGATGTCATATCATGGAATGCAATGCTTGTAGTCTCGTGGGTGAAGGAGTTGGGCCTCTATCACCATATCATATGTATTTATATATATATTAAAATATTGAAGGTATCTGAATGTATTAACTAGGAACAACATAAAGAATCAAAATGACAATAAGCCTTTATTATTATTTTTTTAAAGGCTCCGACTAAGAGTAGCAAGGAATCAATATTTATACATACAGTTTTGAGGAACTATATATTGATGCAAGTTTGGAATAATAATTCATAGAGACATGAGAGGAAATTGAATGAAATCAACTACAGCCTTGATTCAGCATTCATTTTACATAAAAATTAAACATTTAATTGTAGAAAGTAGAGGGAGAAATCAATCAAACTGATCATACACATGGGTAAGCAAATGTAAATGAGAGATTGAAATCCAACTTGGATCCAATGCTTGGCAGGAGCGAAATTTTGATGTTGAGGTCAAACTTTTGCTAGAAAATCCAATTTCTTCGAATCCATAATTCTAAATTCCCAAAACCACAATTCCCCACAAAATCAACAATATAAGAAATATTTTTACAGATGAGTTTCTCCCCCAGAAAGAACCGAATGAAATCCCCCCCAAAACCAAAATATTTATAGGAAGACAAAACAATATCCATTATACAAGAAATTCCAACTATCCCAACCAACTATATAACAAATTATAATTAGCTTTTAATTTATTAAATTTTCTTCTTGACACAAACACAATAATTAATTTTAAATTAATTAAAAGCATTTCCTTTAAAAATCATAACAATATAATATGATAGATTTCCAATTTTACACCAACGGGTAAAACCATTTACCCGACATTTACGCACACCTTATAATTAATTAACCCAACTTTATAATATTTTATTTAGTTACCTTATTATTATTATTTGTTAATTTTAACATTACATTATAAATGTGTTTCACTATTAACTATGATTATTTATTTATTTATATTTATATTTATTTATCAAAGTATATTTTTTCTTAGCAAATTATTTTAATGCATAAGAAATCCAATCAACATTTATCAAAAAAATTAAATTAAATAGAACCAAATGCCCAAATGATTACCTAACCACTTCGAGGGTCAAAATGCAAAACCTCAAGCAACACTGACTGACCACTGACAAAACTAACAATATTTGACAAGGTGCCAATCTGGATACTCATCCTCTTCGAGGATGATGGCTAGGGTATGGGATCAAGTGTTATCTTCAATCAACTAATCCATTGGGTTTCAAGGCATGCTCAGACCTGCCAATTTAGCTGGAGTTGATGCCTGGTACCTGCAACCTACAACACACCAAAAAATTGTGCATATAAATATATATATAATAGTCACACTATGAAATGGAATCACAAAGTCACATGATACTCATAGGTGAGTGATGTGACATTTTCCCTTTCACTCAATCACATTAGCAAAACAACACCTAGTAATCGAATCAACTCATAAACAATCAACTACATAAAAATCAGAATAAGATCAATCACATGATAATCACATAACAATGATGATAAGATAATCACATAACAATTATGATAAGATAATCACATAATACTGATGATAGGGTTAGTCCTCATAATCAATCATATCTCTATAGTCACCTGAATAAAACCATATACTAATCATAACATGTGCATAAAACCCCAAGTAACAAAAGTGTCATCAATGGCATCATCATAACAATGAATCAAACATCATATAATGTATCATAATGTCTCATCATATAACAGATCAACTGTCAGTCTATCAGGGAAATAGTATGAGAGGCACTACAGAGAGTGTGGACATCAAGGAACATAACCCAAACCTCAGTTTTAGAAACCCTAACAAGGACCCATTCACCACTAAAGGAGAATGAGTCCTTTGTAACCTAAAAATAACCTTCTTGCAGTAAGGTACACACCATTCTAGCTTCTCAAAACTCCCCTCATTGTTTTTTATAATAGTTAGGATTGATTTTGATTATTATTTGCATCATATCTTGCACATAATTGCATATTTTATAGTGAGAAGTAGTGGTCCATCATTTTGATCAATTCATTTTGATGCAAACCCCACCCCTTTTCCTATTAAACTGTGACATACAACATTCTTTTGGACAAAATTCCTTCCATTCATTCTAAATCTACATTGATTAGCTTTGTGTCCAAATCCATAGCATGTATAACAATAACCATTGAAATGTTGAATCATTCTACCATTGTTATATGCATTCATCATTTGAATTCTACAATTACTTGCTTTGTGACCAAATTTATTGCATGTAAAGCATTGACCAAAAAATATATGGAACATTCTGATTCATTTTGCTTCTACATTCCATTGCTCTATGTCCAAATTTATTGCAAGAGTAACAAAAAACCATTGAAATATGTATACTTTTGAGCATTTGCTTGTCTGATTGGAGGTATTCTAGCATCATTTCTTTCATTTTGGATCTTCCCATTGTTTTTCTTGTCTTCAATCTTTTCTAGTTCATTGTTTTTCTTTTTTGTATTAGGTGTTTGATCTACTTTTGAGCTTTCACCTTTTTCAAATACCAAACCACTTTTGCCTTTATATGCTTTTTGACTTGCAATCAACAAATCAAGGATTGTAGAAATTGTCTTGAATTTATCTTCATGACTTCTTGCTTTCTCCAGATCTGATCTTAGGTTTACCACTTCTTGTTCAAGCCTTGTGCATTCATCAAATTTTCTTTTCAACATTGCATTTAGACATTTCTCAACTCTTTTCTTTTCTTCAACTTGCACTTTCAAACAAGTGATGGATTCATTTGCTTGTTTCAACTTCTCTCTAACTTCCTTATTCCTTTCTCTAAACTTCTTGATTTGATCTCTCAATTTTCTGATGCATTCATTTGCTTCTTTGATATTCTCCTTCAGATCTTTGTTTTCACCTTCAACTTTGTCAAGATCTTCAAGAGAAACTTTAAGTTCTCCATATTTATCAAGCATGCAATCTTCTTCTATATATACAATAGCAGGAATCTCTTCTGGAGGAACGAGGAACTTCATATCAGCCATGTGTTCAATCTCCAAGATCTTCCCAAAGCGGTTAAGCTCCTTCCCAGGATCCAAGCTCTGATACCAATTGTTGAACACCTGGAATACTGAGAGGGGGTGTGAATCAGTATTCTATTAAACCATTTAAACATTATCTATCCAATTACCAAAACATATTCAACTGTAATAAGGAAAGAAAGCATGAAACATCCATAAGATCACATAACACATGAACACCAATATTTTTACATGGAAAACCCAAAATGGGAAAAACCATGATGAGGGTTAGCTCACAATATATCTTAATCGGTTATAGTATATTATAGAAGTGCTCACTACAGGTGGACTCACTATCCACAAAGAAAAGATAGAATAAATAGGGATGGCTAACAATCTATTTTGAATTGTTACAAATTGCATCTACAATATGTAGGATTACATCTTCAATGAAGTATAGTATCAATATTTGCATTGATCTGGATCAATGCTTTGCTCCGCTCTGCATTCACACACTTTGCAACTTAATTTGCACAACTCTGATCAAATTCGCATCAACCTCACATGTGTAGGTCACACCTAATACTTGTCATCACACCCAAAACATAGAAATCAATCCTTGTTATGTATCTACATTAAGTATAACATCAATTAGGTCGACGTAATTAGATGTAACACACAAAATTTAACTTGTCAGACCCAAAAATTTCAACCAAACTTTGTGCCATAATTCAAAAATCCTTAAGATAGGTCAGTATGGACCTAAAATAGATTCCATATAAAAGTGCGACATATATCAAATTTTTGCATACTCATAAAATGTGTTAGGTTAGAAAATTGTAGGACCTAAACCAAATCCCTTCAACTATTGATCCAATTTGCTACATGTGGACCTCAAAACATGATTCCATCTAGAATTCATACTCAACTGACATCTGGCAGCTTATCTTCAACACTGCAACATCAAAAACTCATTCGTGGAGGAGTGTAGAATCTCCCACACCAACATAATGCATAGGAAATGACTATGAAATGCTAGACTAGACTCTTTCATTCAAATATCTTAGAATACTTCACCAAACAAGATGAAATATTAGATGTAGATTCTTCTAACAACCACAAAAATTAGGTTAGAAGTAGAAAACAAAACCTTCCTTTGTGGAGTGGTGCAAACCCAAAAACTGATACACTATAACCTTGAACTGATAGTTTTAACACTTAGTTAGGTTTTCACACCACTGAACTTTTCAGACCAAATCTCCTTGCGTAAATGACTTCTTCAGCACCTCATAAACATGTTAGGAACAATGTTGATATCAATGAGAACACTGTATTACATTTCTATGTGCATTCTCCATGCTCATGTTGCTAACTAGCATTATCAATGACAATCTCCTCAAACTTCCAACATGTAATATATGACAAAATAGGAGAGATTAGAATCAAAGATCATAGAGATAGGATAGAGAAAGACTCTAATGCAAAGCAAAAACTAAGACCTACTTATGTAGTGGCTATATGTATATATATGGAGGTATAAGGATTCAATGAATGAATGTGCTATGGATAAATCTTATGTGTGTTTAATATTTGTATAAGCTAGTATTAGATAATAATTCCTTATCACACTTACTCACTTCTTCCACTATAACCTTTGGGTATAAACTGACTTCTTAGGGATACTAGGGTACAAATCTTCAGACTATAGTTTCCCATTTTCTTTGCTAACAAGGAACTATCATATATGAAATAACTACATCAATTAGTTTGCATACATTCTAGATTGCATTCACAAAAAAAATAAAACATTTCTTTCTTTTATGACTTTTCCTACTTAGATCATATTTGGTATACACATTTAACAATGTGCTTTTGTGTATTCAAATAATTACAAAAAAATTAAACATGTAACAAAATGCTTCGGAAACACCAAAAAATAGAATAGGCTTGCTTTCACCCGTACTCTCTAATGTACTCTAGAATCTATCTAGACATTACACAAGTTACAAGAAGAGGGACTTCTCATTCTTTCCTTTCCCACTGTCCTCCTCTAGCAACTTGAATCACTATGAGACCAATCGAGGCTTCCTACTCTCCCTCCAATTCAAATAGCTCCTCAATAATTAGGCACTTTTAACTTGTGACTCTTATTGATATTTTGCTCCCTCCTACTTAAGAATCATAAGAGCATTTGTCCACTTATCTCAAACGACCCCACTACAATTAATATTGCCACACTATTAGTTAGAGCTCTCTCCCACTTAAGCATTGCAAGAGCATTTGACCATTTATCTTAGAGGACCCCACTACAATTACTCTTGACACAATGTTAGTTAGAGCTTCCTCAATACATTTCTAGATGAAATCACTTAAATGAACAAAATTAACTTATATCCTAATAAACATTTCTTGGTTGTAGTTTCTTTGTGTGACTTTTGTTCAAGTTTCCCCCACTTACTTTATTTAACCACATGACATGGTGTAGACATATAAAAACACCTAGTAAACCCTTGCTCCAACCAAATAAAATTATTGGCTGTCAAACAAACTCTTTGCCCATATAAGGTCTCATTTGAGGTTTCTTTTAGGTACTTCTTCCCATTAGACTCTAGAGTCCCAAATTGATTTCTCTCTTAGATATCTTATTAGGTATTCATGGCATGTTGCTTTGGTTTAGCCTAAAAAAGTCACATAGTGTAGATTTTCTTTATTGTAATTTCTACATATGCACAACCTCAAAGCAAATCCCATTCAACTTGTTAGCACAACCCACTTTTTAGACATAGGGTAGAAGATATAGGGAAACTAATAATCACAATCTACATTAGTCCCAAAATAGGTTGCAACAAATGATATAACTGCATTATTGTGATTTGTCTTAAGACCATGCCATACATCACAACCAAATTTGCATTGGAGTAGTCTTTGATTTCTTAATTTGTTATAGCTGCCCATCTAAATTCATTATTGGATTCTAGATCTTTATTGCTAACTGTAATAGACTAACATCAACACATTGTTTCAAAATATATGCACTTCTATTTAAAAAAAAAAAAATCAATTTGAACTAATTACATTGAAAGACATAGCTACAACGACAACGTGAAGTGGTGTGATTAAATGAATAGCTAACAAAAAAATCTTTAACATATATTTGATAACCAAATACACCTCAAATCTCATTATTTCTAATTATAAATATGTATAATATGAAGTTCTACATGAACAATCTAAAATGTACTAGTATAAGTATCTCAAATATATCTATTTAAAAAACATTAAAAGATAAAATGCCTATCTAACATATATCACAAATCAAATTTAAACACCTTGAAACAAACATTCTTCAACATCTTTTAAATAAAGAAATTTAAAATACCTAAACTAATTTAGACACTATCTTTCCTGATTGTTAGGTAACATAGAATTGTTCTTGCCTAATCCAAAAGCCCCTCTAATCATCCTCTGGGCCCTTATAATAGCCCATATACATAAAGTGGAGACACTATAAAATTGTAAAGGGATTCTTGTCAAATTTGTTTATGGATAGTTGGCGAGAGGCCCCCATCCTTGGTCGCTCCCCTTGTCAGCAAATAATCATATTCCAATCCATATCTCCATTAGTACTAAAGTTGTTGGAATACAAAGCCAATCAATCGCTCATATTTGTGTCTTTCTTCAACACCAAAAATGAGAAACACCAAAATAAAAGTAATTGAATTTCACCATCCAACTTAACAATTGATCTAATAATGACAATCGATGTTACCCACGCTGAAACGGAACGGAGGGAGACATCCCGCGCAAGTTTAAAAAGTCGGTGGAACAAATAACTGGACTAGGAGGTAATAAAGTAAAAGTGAAAAAAAAACACAGGGCGGAAAACTCACGTTTCCACCATATTGGAAAAAAAAAAAAAAACAAAAACAAAACAAAACATTTATCCTCGGAGGCGGAGGCATGTTGGGGAATACATGAATTATTTACAAAATCGAAGGGCCGTACATAGGGAAGCGGCCATAGATTCTCCTAAAGAAACGGGCCCTATCTGGGGGCAGGGTGGGACCCGCCTGTCGGACAGTCATAGGACCGGCCGTTTCCTCACCCAATTGCTCACATTACACCAATTCTTATTCAATAATTCTATTTAGTGCATCAATAATGGATTCTTATTTTATTTTATCTTTTATTTATAGGGGGTATGATTTGGGTTTAAATTTGAAATAATAAGATTGTTTATGGATTATTTGTGTATGTTGTTTTTATCATGTTTTGGATTATATATATTTTTTTTAATGATGGATCATTGAATGTGATTTGAAAGGTCGATACAAAAAACATACATATTGAATTCAAATGGATTGTTGAGTGTGATTTGACATGTCAATACAAGAACATACACAACAAATCCAAAAGCAATCTTATTATGTGAACAACGTAGATTTGAAGAAAAATAATACAAATCATTATAATTTGATTTCTAGTAAATTCTGCGAGTTCTTCATAAATTAAGAAATATAAACATGAATACACATTGAATTCACATACACAATGGATCCAAAAGCAATCTTATTATGTGAACAACATAGATTGAAGAAAAATAATACAAATCATTATAATTTGATTTCTAGTAGATTTTGCGAGTTCTTCATAAATTAAGAAATATAAACATGAATGCAAAAAACACACATCAACTTCACATGGATTGTTGAGTGTGATTTGTAGATGCAAAACACATATACAATGAATCCAAAAACAATATTATTATGTCAACAACATAGATTGAAGAAAATCAATACCAATCATTAAAATTTGATTTATAGTGAATTTTTATAAATTGTTCATGAATTAAGAAATGTTTTTTTACATAAATTTTAATTAAAGAAAGACATAAAATATAAATAACTAATAAAAGTTAAATATGTGAATATTTTATTATAAATTATATTCTTTTGAATATAATAATTAATTTTAATATGTATAGTTTGAGCACTTAACTCTAGTAGAACTTTATGTATGACCATTATATAAGTGATTCCCATTATTATTATTTTTTTTTTTGTCTCTTATAATGAACTTTGACATTACTTTTACTTTAGAAATAAAATATTTGAACTATATTAATATAAAAACTCTTATAATATTTCACAAGATGAGAATAATTTTATAAAGATTAAAATAATATACAGAAATGACATGCAATAAAAACTTTCAACCATCTACAAATTTTCAAGCATGATAAAAACCACTTTACAACTTTACTAAACGTAAATTAACATGCAATAAAAGCGTCAACAAATTATTTTTATAATTAGGCTAGTTTGAAACTCCCGGGCTGGTGAGAAAAGCCGTTGTCCGTTCCGTCGGCAACTTGGCCCGGCGGGCCGGGGCGCCCAGTACTTACTAGGGACGGTTTTCCTGCCATCTCTGTCCGCTGCACGTGACCGCACCGCTTGTGGGAAATATTTTGTTGACCGCAGTCCGCTTACCATACGATATTTTTTTTTTAACCTAGTCCACATACGTGAGTAGGGCAGGGCGTAGGGTGTGGGAGGAAGGGTCTATAATGGTCTATCCTCTAGAGCCTAGTATTGTATGGCTCTAGGACTGCCATGCATACGTGGGCAGAGATGAAAGAAGCGTATTGTGTGATATCTGACCACTTTTAATGAGCATGTTGGAATGGATGTAGAGGTTTTAATGAATGCGTATGTGGTGGCGTCGTAGGGGAGAAAGGAGAAAATTAGAGCAACATTCCGAAAGTAAGGGTTGCTGTACTTGGGAAGGGCGATCTATGAAGCCTTTGATCTTGTTCATACACAATACCGTACTACTGAACCGAAGGTACTTTGCAGGCAAGATCTAAAAACGTATTTTTTTTCACAGGAGGCAGCGTTTGAAGAATGTTCAGCAGTAAGAGGAAATGAGCTCAGATAGGAATGGGAGGCGTCGGTGTACGTTATTGGGCGAGATGGAAGTGAATAGTGAGTTGGGTTGGGGGGTCTTTGGAACACAGTTGGAATTGGGAAGGGAGGGAAGAAAGAACATGGTATCTAATTATTGAAACCATTAGGATTAAGAGACTGGTTTTATAGTTTGAGTGAAGTTTTGAGATTGGATGAAGGCTGCTGCTTCTGCTTTGGTGTGAATTGTGCAATGGCGGCACCGTGGTGATGAGCCAGAGGGAGTTTATTGGGTTTGGTTTTAGCAGCTATGGAGGAGATGAATATGAGCATTAATAGTAGTGGTTTTTATGGGTTGGAGTATGGAGATGTAAGAGTGGGTTCTATGATGGCCCTCATGACGGAACAGGAACAAGAACAAGAACAACAAGATCAGGAAAACGGCGAGAATATGATGAGTGTACCTCTCCCTCTTCATCCTAGCTCGGCCTTTTCGTCCTACCACAATGGGCATGGTCATGTTCATGGTCATGTTGAGTCTCTACTGTCAGCCGCAGCCTTATTTAATGGTGGTGGAGTGGATCATCATCATTCAAAGCATCTTGTCGGTGGTCACTTCCAAACTGAACAGTTGGTGATGAATGAACAGCCTCCGGTCTTTTCAGATTCGTCCTTGTCCTCCGTCAAAATGGAGATACACTCAAACAACTTGGAATTGCACAGAAAAGGAGCGGCCGGCGGCGGCGGCGGCGGAGGGGGAAGAAGAGTATGCTGGCCCGAGCCATCGTTAGTTGTGAGAGCTCTGTCTCAATATCATCACCAGACCAAAGAAAGCGTTGTAACATCAATGGAGGCGGAAAGTGAATCTCCCACTAATAACCCCATGGAATCCGTTGAAGCAATCAAAGCCAAAATAGCAGGCCATCCTCACTATCCTCACTTGCTGGCAGCCTACATGGAGTGCCACAAGGTAAAGTAAAAGAGGAAAGAAACCATAGTTGGTGACCAGTTATTTACCTGCACTAGAGAATTTTCCAACAATGGTGATTGATTCCCAGACAGATTATACCGTTGCTTCGTACTGAACTGAGTTGCCCTTTATTTCAATTTCAGTTTTCTGTCACCATGATTGTGATGTCTCGACTGTCTGTTCTGTTTCAGAGTGGAGCTTCGCCTGAAGTGGTGGCACTGCTGGACGAGATGATTGAGGGCAACTTACATGGGGGGCGCTCCCCGACGATAAGTCTGGGAGCAGATCCCGAGCTAGATCAATTCATGGTGATTTTTTATGAGTTTTTGACTTCTTATATTGCCAAAGCACTTAAAACTGAAATAATAGAGAACCCTGTTTTCTGAGCCTGCTAATTCTCTGTTTATCAGGAAGCCTACTGCAAAATGTTGGGAAAACACCAGGCAGAACTCTCCAAGACTTTCAAAGAAGCGATGGTCTTTATAAATAAGACGGAAACTCAACTCAATTCATTAGGCATGAGCTTTCCTCCAGGTATGAGGCTTCCTACCATTTCTCTATAAAGTTCACGAGATCAATACATTTTCAAGTTCTTTCAATGACGGGACTTCTTTCAAGTTCCTTTTGATGATGGTACTTCTGATCAAAGAACCAATCGATTTGTCAAACCTTATCTCTCAAAGAACTCATTTACACTGCCCACCTTCAAATTGTTTTCGTAAATCTTCATAAAGAATGTATGATATGTTCTCTTATTGTTGTGACCTCCAACATTTTAATCAATCCGTGACAAAATCTTGCCAAGAGAATATTTTAACATGAATCACATAGCTCAACCCACTTGCACACGAATTCACTAATGCTCATTAACCCACCATGCAAAAGGACAGATTTCTACAGGAAATATTAAAATGAAAAAGTAAAGCAATATGACAGCCACCAACCAGGCTACTATATGGTAAAGCTATACCAGATCCTGTTGCTCTTGGAAACTCGTAATACCAGCGGCCTTTACTAATCTATTTTAATGTGCATTGAGTCTTTCATTAGAGTCCTTTGGTCTTCTTCCCTGAGCTGTAAGCCCCAAAATAAGATTTCAAGATATTATTTATCCATGTGGGTATTAACCAGCTAACTATTGATCTGAAAATCCTCTCCAACCACCAGTCTCGTGAGCTGCCTGTCTGTTGAAGCTGCTTGTGGAGCCCAAGACTTTCCTCGGATGCTTTTTCATAGTGTTTTGTTGGTGCCATGATGTTCATCGGGCCGACAATATCATTTCCTATTGAACAAGACCAAGATGCGATGATTAACTTGGATTTTATGTGCGTACATTTGAACATTGCAAATGAAATCTACATCAGTACTAAAATTCATCTGGGATTTGAAAGGTGGAGGCGCAGTCATTTCTTAAGCCATCAGTAAAAGAGTATTTGCTTACTGGTGCGGGGTTCTTAAGGATTGTTTACACTTTCTTGGCGTGAAATCTCTCACGCTAGGTGGGTTTGAGCTTAAACAAAACGCTCGATCGAAATAGTTAGTGATAAGCCTTTCTGCAAGTTAGAAAAAGTTAAGAACATAACTACTTTGACCTTGCCTTTTATTCTGAATATCCCTTAATATTAGTAAGCAGAAACTGATTCTTAGGTCTTCCTAATCATTTGAGCTTCAAAACTCTTCTAATAGAAAATCTTTGTATCCTTTTCTCATATAGAACAAGTTAAAAGTGAAACTATTAAAGACTGAAATTTTCAAAATATAGCTAACGAAATTTTTTAATACAAGGTGCAGAATAATGGCGGTAGAGTAAATTATAGATGACATATGTCTGCTGTTACTTCTGTTTTTTTTGTCTAATTTCTCTGCCTTCTCAAGAGTACTAATCGATAGCCTAGTGTTACCACGCTGCTGTAACAATCATTTTTATTTTACTATCCTCCTCCAAACCTTTTATCACTTTTCCTAAAATAGTCTTATAAAGTTAATAATTCAAAATCATATGATTTTGAGAATATATAAGGTTTAAAAAGAAAAACAGTAACGAAGTCTATATATGAAGAGGCACAATTTATATGTTCAATAAATTACAAAATAGAGTTCTGATATTTTTTAAAGTAAATCTTAAAAGAGTATCAATCGTATTTGACAATTTATGTTTGAATAATATTAATAATAGTAATAATGATGATGTTAATAAAAAATAACTGATTTATGTGATTATAATATTATATTAAAAAATAAAGGAATAGAGTGTAAGTGTGGTTTTAATTAACTGTTAAAAACTAAAATAACATGTATTAAGGAGAAAGTATGTGAATATTAATCATATTTCAAAATCTTAGATTTATAGATTATTATAAAGTGGCTTTCTACTCAATCCTAAAAAACAAATTAAATGAAATAAAAAACAATCTTCTAAATGTATCAATGTAAAAACAAAATATTTAACTAAACATTATTTACAATAAAACATTTGAACCAAACTTCTCTATCCTTGTAACCATAAAAATCTTAAAATCAAAAAAATCCCCCCCATATTTCATAAAGAAAAGTGATTAGTACTAATATTAAGAATATATGACTTAACATTTTTATTAGATTCAATCCATGCATGAGACTTGCAAAAGCATCTATGCTTTTATGATTTATGGTTATTTTGTGTTCGAGTGATTGAAATTAGGTGTAAAACAAGTAAGGCATTAAACCCTTTAGTTTTTATTTATTTATTGCCAAACATTTTCATGTAAGATTTTGCGGCTATATGTGGTCTTAACCAAGATTATCAAATCCTATCTTCAAGGTTGTGTATAAATTTAAGTTGGGTCATCTTTAAAAATGATATACAGGTCACAACTATTTCAACATAAAGAATATTGATTATAATCTTAGCTAATTAATGACATTATGCATTCTTTACTAATACAATTATGCTTGGAAAATTTATATGTCTCTATTGATTCTAATCCAAAATAAATAGATAACCATCCAAATTTGGAAGTAGCAATTACAAGGGATGTGTCCATGTGTAGTACATCTCTATTGCTAATCTATTTATTTATACTACCACACCACTTTTACTCATATTACAACGAACATATAAATACAATTATATTGAAAACTAAAATTGATATGGAAAAAGTACGCAGCATAGGAGTATGAAGTTAGAAGCAACAAGTAGAAAGCCAAATGGAGGTGGAAACAAGTAGGAGGCAACAAATGGAGGAACATAAAGAATGTACTAGCTCATCGGCTTCATATTTCTTGACATTGTTAATCTAATATTGCAACTTAAGTACTAGTTAATTTTTAACTTTAGATGAAAGTAAACTTTTTGTTATGTTTCTTTTGTTTAAATTTTAGCTTAGAAGTGTTAAGGTTCTAAGTTATATGTAAATTTAAGATTGTAAAGTTATAGGACTTATTCATGTCTATTAGTTATTAGATTCTATGTTATAGTAAATACATTTTATCGGGAGCCCATGTTGAAATGAACCATTTAGTAACTTGAACTCTTAACATCCATCTAATAAACTATCCAACCCTATTGAGATGTTATAGCCAATACTAGATTGATGGTATCCTATTTTGCTATAGGTGCAAATGTTTCAATGTAATCAATACCATCTTGTTGAGTGTACCTTTTGGCTACCAATGTAGCCTTATCTTTATCAATTCTTCCATCAAATTTATATTTAGTTTTATATATACCCATCTTTTACCACAACTTCCTTACCAAGAGGTAATTGTTAATTCCTTTTAATTGGTTCTATATCACTATTTATTCTTTCAACCCACTTTCATTTTTCTTGAGTTTGCTCAAAGGTCTATGGTTCTTTGTTTCCCATGATTTAAGTCGCAAGTCATAGTTTACTTTTGCATCTGACCTTGTCATTTTCCTCAAAATTTGTGTCTAACATAAGAGTTGGTGGATGATTCTTTTTTATCCTCCTTTGGTATTTGTGATATTTTCTTATTCCCTCACCTGAGGACTCAATATATTCTTCAACTACATTATTCCCTCACTTGAGAACTCGATATCTTCTTCAACTACATTAATCACGTTTTTTTCCCCTTTCCTTAGTGTATTATTTTGCTTCTTTAAATATCACATTATTACTTATCACTAGTTTCTTTCTTATTTGATCATACAATCACATTTTTTATTCATACCCAATGAAAATGCATTTTGAGCCTTTATTGTCTAACTTAAACCTTTTATCTTTTGGCATGTGTGTGTAAGAAAGACATCCAACACCTCAAATGATCAATACTTAACTTAATTCCAAACCATGCCTATTCAAAACTTATTCCTTTAATTGTTTTTGTAGGACTCTTATTTAGAAGATATATTGTTGAATGTATTACTTTTGCTCCAAAAACTTTTATGTAACTTAAACCATTTATCTTTTGGCATTTGTGCATAAGCAACACATCCTGTGCCCTCAATCATCAACACTTTACTTAATTTTAGACCATGTCTATTTAAGAGTTATTCCTTTAATTACTTTGGTAGGATTTATTTAAAAGATATATTGTTGTATGTATTGCTTTTGCTCAATTTTTTTATCAAATTCTTTTCTTTGCCATCTCAACAATGGTCATATTCTTCTTTTCAACAACCCCATTTTATTGTGGAGTGTCTGAAATAGTGAACTTTGTCTTCATTCTATGGTTTTTGTAAAAATTCATTCTATCGTTTTTGTAAAAAATAAAAAAACTAATCTGATTTACACTCACTTACATTATTTGACTTGAATACTTTGATGTATTTACTGTTCTATTTTTCAACCAACCTCTTAAGTTCTACAAAATTGTCAAAAGCTTCTAATTATTAAGGCCAAGCAATAAACCAAAGTATTTTTAAGTAATCATCAATGAAGGTTAGAAAATATATTGAATTTTTCAAAGATGTTTCCATGGGACCACACAAATTCAGATGATTTATTCAAAAGATTATATAACTCTATTAATTTGACCATTTGGAAAGTTGGCTCTATGTTTTGTTTCCAACAATACACTATTTACACACTTATTTTGTATCTTCAATGAAAAACAATTCTTCAACCATTCTTATTTTATTGAGTGAAGATGACCATATCTTTGCTGCTAGATTCTACTTTGATTAATTTCACTAGTCCTTAATCATTTGTTTCCTTGAGTAAATCTTAAGCAAACATCCTATCATTTATCGTATTTGCTCTTGCAACAATTTCATTCTTTTTAATCTTTGATTTTGTAATCATCTTTATCAAAAGGCACTTGATAATTATGTTATAATATTTGTTCAGCAAATACATATTAAACGATTATGAAATTGGAAGCAACAAGTAGAAATCCAAATGGAAGTGGAACCAAGAAGAAGTCAACAAATGGAGGAGAATAAAGAACATGTCAACAATTAAATTAAAATTTCTAAAGTTATTGATTTAATCATACAATTTAAATACTAATTAAGAGCTCAATGGAAGTAAAATTTTGTAAATTTTATTTCTCTTATTTAAATTCTAATTTAAAAGTAAAAAGTTTTAAATTGCATTTAAGTTAAAGATTGAGAAATTATATGACATTCATATCTATTAATTATTAGATTCCATATTAAAGTAGAGGTACTACATTGAGAGCTCTCATTAAACTTTGAATAATTACTATCAACCTAAGTAATTAGGTTGTGAAATATTGAGAGGTAAAATGTATAATTTGATTTACATTGTATATTTGTTATTGGATGCACAAATTATTCTTTATTAAATGAATTGGACATAGATATATGTAAATGTGTTGAGAGGTCTAGGTTGCATTGAATATAATGGATGAGGAAGTTATCTTAGTGATATTAAGGATTGTGAAATTTCAATTTTAGTAGCATTATGAAAGTATGGTGGCTCAAATGAGGAAGTAATAGATTCTTCAATAAAATTTCCAAAAAAAACATTTTAAATTCTAAGGACTTTCCACTATTATATTTTGACATGCGAGGTTAGGAATTGAAATGGGGTCACTAAGAAATCCATTTAGAAAGGGTTATCGATGGCCTTGAATTATCACTCTCATTCACCATCTTATGGTTGTAAAGTTGATAACCATCAAACTTTGGACAATGCCTTATCCCTCCATGGAACTCAAATGAAAAGGGCCCTCTTAAAAGAGTTAACATTCCAAAAAAAAAAAAAAAATCTTAAGAGGTCATGTACAAATGGGTACTTCAAAAGAAGAAATAAGATCAAAATTAAATATTTTCATTAGAGCTTAGATAAAAAAAACCAGTACCAAGATAGGATAAGTAGTTGGAGGGGGAAAGATTGACTTTTAATTGGAAATTTACTTGAAATACAATCTTGAGCTCTTCCCAACTGACATGTCTAAATAATAAGTTGAACTTGAAAGCTATAGCTGAGAATGTATTTAGTTATAACATAATAATATAGGGAGATATGACTCTTGGTTTTATCTAAGGTTCTTTAGAGGGATATCTTTGTTAATTCTTAGGATACTTATTAAAAAAAATATATAAAACAATAGTTTCTAGAGATAGTTGAAGTAAAAAATGTGATATTTAATTAGTTGGTGAATGGCTGTAAATTATAGTTTACATCAATTTTTTTATTAATATAAACTTACTTGTACAAGATGCAATCTAGATAAATTGGTTTATAAAAAAGGAAAACATTGTTAATGTTTTTTTTTAATTTGGTATATTCAATTGAATTAAGGTGCAGCTAAATAATTGTTTAGTTTTTATTTTCAAGAGGATTAATAATTTTGTCAAAGATATCTAAAAGATGCCATGATATTGTCTTCTCTCTTAAGACATTTCACAATTAGATTTCACAATTAGAAGATGGAGTGCAATTAGATTGTAAGGATCTGATGGCCTCTTAATTCACAAATAAACTATTTAAACATTATTTAGGTAGTCACCATGAAGATTGATTAGTTTAATGGTCTAAAACTATAAAGAAAGTATATTGAGTTGTTTAGGTAACATAACTAATTTTATTCAAATCAATAGTGATGGTTTGGTTGGAAGACTAGTTATATTATTTAATGGTTAGTGGTTCTAAGTGTCTTTTAACAATTTAAGTTGGGTTTATTTTGGAAATTAGAGTTATTTAAATAAATAAGAATTGATTGCTTTAAATATTTTAAGAATCTCTCAAAAGGCAATCTTTGAGGGAGATTGAGTATGTGTCATTGATTTCATGAATTTGAAATTATGCTCTCTAAGACATGTTCCTTGCCAAACATGGTCCTATCCTCTGTAGGGAACAATTCAAGTATGTAGGGATGGGCAAGAAATATCCCCACCCTATCCCTTAGTTTTCAAAAACATTGGAAACATCCTTGGTACATACAATTATTTTTAGGGGATGCTTGGGTTAATTGGGGGAGAATTAGCCATCCCAATTAGCCATCCTTGGGATGGCTAGGGGATGTCTTAGATGCCCCCAATTGTCCCATGGATGGCTAGCCATCCCCTAATATATCTAGGCACATTATAGTTATTTAAAAAAAAATTTACAAACTTTCAATGCATGTTTGTTTTATGACATGTCCAAGAGCTACAAATATCAAGAAGTGTTTATGTTTATTAATCCTTATCAATCAACATTAAGTGCAAAGGTCATGTCCCACACTAAAAGATATCATGGCTAGGGATTTAATAATACTTAAAATGGATTACCATTATAAAAGATAAAAACCTTGTTGAGTTTGCAACCCTCAAATTTATAAAAAAATTTCAAGTCATTTTTCTCCACCTCTTTGACATGAAGTAGAGATCTTTTATGCTATATATATGACATCAACTTCGAAACAAGGTTGTTATAGGGCTACACATTACTTAGTATGAATCCACAATAATTATAACTATAAGTTTGACCATGTAATAGAGAAATGATTAGTCATGATGACAACATCAATAAAATATATATTCATTGTTGCAAATTTCTACATCTTCATAGTTGAAGTCAAAGTCAACGATTATCTTGTTTCATACATTGGACAACCTATTTTATATACAATGATTACCACAAACAATGTTGGCATGCAACAATCATTTTTTTGCTAAATACAAGTTAAGTCATAGTTGATAGTAAATATCATTTTCATAATGCAAAAATGTATCAATCATGCCTTGGATTGACAACTCATAGAACAACCCCATCTGTTAGTATCCCAGGTGAGGCCAAATATAAACATAACTTGTTATCTTTTGCTTAACTATTCCTCCTTTTTAATAAGTTTGAAAATAGAACATGCAAATTTCAAGGCTTCAAAAAAACTTTAATAATAGACTCCTCACTTGAATACACACACCAATCGGACATGTCTTTATTAACTCATGCTTAATTTTATAATATGAATATTTAAAATTTTCCCTTTTTTCTTAATAGCCATTCCCCAAAAATGGCCTTAAAAGATCCCATCTTGGAAACACGTCCCCCTCTCCTTCTCCCAAAAACTTGGGTGAGCCTAGATTTGAATTAATAAACTAGGACAATTTTGAATTACTTTTGGTTAGGTATAATTAAATGCCATATAATCTTTGTTATTGAACAAGGTTTTTCTTAACACAATGCTATCATTTGGAATTTATATGGTGAGCGAATGGATGTGGACTATTATAATATTTTTTGGGTGAAACTTATGGCTTAAACATCATTTTCTGATACTGGCAATTTAGTTTCTTTTAACTATTATAATCTAGCTAATGGTTTTAAGCTAAGTTGTCGGTTTAGGCATGGGATCGGGTACGAGTACAAAATACAGGTATGTTGGTATGACAATTTTTTTCTCCTTGGATATGGTACGTTTGGGTACAGCTATATATATGCAAAAAATTACAAAATTTCCAATAGAGATCAAGTAGAGATCAAGAAGTATTGCCAAGTGTCTCTCCTAGCCTTGTTACTTGTCTCTAGAATTGGAAACAAGTACTTGTATTTATTATTTGTACAAACCCTTTGGAAACAAATATTTGGGTAAGTAAGGTGAAAGACAACATGCATGTTGAATTTCAAAATCAAATGTAGAGCAAATCAAATTTGTAAGTCATCTACGCTCTTGCAATTAAAATCCACATGGCTTGTCTTGAGTACCTCTCATGTGGATTTTCTATAGGTTAGTCATAAACCAAACTACATGAATATAATATTCAATCACATCCTCAATCCTTAGCCATTTCGGTCACCAGATCTATTATTATTGCATCCTACAACACCACTATTGGATCTCAAATTTATTGATTACTTGGGTGGTTTAACCAATCATGGGAATTTGGCTAACTAGTAACTATTAATTTCAGAAAAATGATGCATCGTTAAAATACCAAATGGATGGAAAAAAAGAGCTAGGGAGCTTACTAATGAATGGTTGATAAGATAAAACTTCAATAATCCTAGGTAAGATATTAGCTACTGAACATTAAAATTTTTGTATGTTAACATTATTTGAAAGAGGAAAGCCTTATTTAGAAAATATATTGATTAGAAGATTGATATAATGTTGTTACATATCTGTTTTTTATTGCTTTTTTGGAGCCCAACGCCTGTGGGAGCGCCCAGGCACCCTTGGGTTTCCTATGGGATGCTCCCAATGAACCCACAAGGAACCTGAGGGTGTCTAGGCACTCTCCAACATGCTCCCGCACCCAAACGCTCTTGAAGCGGGCACAAGAGGCAAAACAGGAGAACTCGAGAACATAGCTTTTAAGATAATTCTTCCTCTATGATTTTTGATTAAGTTGTAAAATGATTTAAAGTATAACAACTATAGTATTCATTGTTAGTTGATATGTGACCTTATTTAACTAGTGTTTATTGGTTGTTGAAATGATTTAGTATAGAAGAGACAAATAATACCCTTTTCATATTTACAATAGAGACTTAATGTGAAGATGAACTTAAGTGTACCATGAATTTTTAGACCAGAGATAGTTTGTTACAAGGTTTTGAAAGACTCGATATAGGCCTTAGTCATATTTATGTTAGAGGCTTTATATGAAGATATATTGAAATGTATCATGAATTTTAGAACTAGAGATGGTTTATTATGAGTTTGAGCAAGATCCAATGTAAGTCTTTGTTGTAATTATGTCAAAGGTTTAACATGAAGATGAATTTAAGTGTACCTTGAATTCTTAAACTTAGAGATGAGTTTTTACAAGGTTGAGGGAAGATCCAATATTGGTAATTGCAAATGCTAGTAAAAGATTGGGTGAAACAAAAAGAGAAATTGCTTAAATAGGTTTAGACGACATATTATGAATATGTTCTCAAATTTCCTCATTCAATTATAAAATATGCTCTCAACCATAAGTCATAATGTATATGTTTTGAATTCAAATAATAATTACAATCTCCTCAAAGTTTTGTTTCTACATTTTATATATTTATCCCTATTTAAAATTTTATAAGTATATTATAAAATAGATAGTTTCTTTCCCATGTAAAGGATTAATAGTTATTATTTTTAAAGGTAGATAAGATAATGATAATGATATTTCTGTTTACGAAAGGTCAAAATTGGTCCATGAAACTATACAAGTACAATAAAAATAAGGAATAGGGAGTACAAGAACAACTTTGGAACAAACTTAAAATAGAATGAAAATAAAAGATATACAATAAAGAGAAAAAAATATGAAAACAAAGGATGTCTTTTGATATGTCATAAATCTTGTCATATCCATATAAGCCTATCACGAGGTTTCTTCTTACTCAAATTTGAAGAAGAAACAAGGTGAATGAAATAAGCAATCAACCAACTATAATGTATTGTGGAAGCAAAGTCTTTGACTAAATGTTGGTGAAGATCAAAAATTTGTTGACAAAAAGAAATATGGATCTCCCAACCTCATGAAGGTTTGGAGAGAGTTATATGAGTCACTGAAGAGACAAAATAATTGATTTCTAATCTTATAATAAGGAGACCATTAAAAAGAAAAGTGATCCTCTATCTCAAGCTCTATCGAACAAATCCAACAAATGTGATGCATATGAATGATATGGTGATAGACCTCTCAATCTAGGAGGAGTGTGTATAAACTTTGAATTGTGCTAAAGTGACCCTCAAACTATAGGGCAATTGGAGCTTAGTGTAACTTTAAGTTATATGATCCCCCCCTTATAGTGAAGATACATATTATAGTTGTGTTAAAACTTAAAGGAAATAAGTTCTCAGGATTTGACCAAATGGACTATAGATATGCTCTCTAGATCTCATATCTAATACCCTTGTTTATCACAAAGATTTGGTTCATCAATTGAAAAAATATATAGAAGAAGTTTTTCCATGTCAATACCTACAATAGCTATCAGAGCAAAAGCCTTCATGTACCAGCTAGAGAACTCTTGGTGTGCCAATTGCATAGAGGATTTGAATGCTTGATATGAGTATCTAAAGAATTATTGAAAGTATTGTCCATTTGTTTAAGACTATGTATCATAGTTATTAGTTGAAAGATCATAACAATAATGAGTGGGACGTGTGCCAAATTTAGTGAAAATGATGTATTGAGGAACTAGTTTGTCATCATGAAGATGCTTGCATAATATGAAAGTAAGCATTCTCTTATTTCAGTTTCATTCATCTTGCCAAGCTAAGGCCCCCAAGTTTTAACACCACATAGAAAAGTGGGTTTATTGAGTGAGTGAAAGAGGAAAATACTAGTTTGGATATCTTAAGTTTGAAGCAAAAAAATCATTGTTTCTTAAGAGAGGCGAAGGCAACATATCCTTTGCTCTCTAAATTCAATAGTTGTTGACAAGTTAAAGTGCGAGTTAGTTAAAAGTACCTTTAGATATACATATGAAGAGAATGTCTCAACCCTCTAATCTTTGTATGTGATAAAACTGGTTGGAAGTACACTTTGAAGTTTTAAAAACCACAACTATTATGTTCTCAAGGTTTATTTGAAGATTACATTTGTCACAAAATGATGCTAAGTAATGTAGTTGTCTTTAGAGACTTTTCTACGATGTTTGTAATTGGTCATTACAAGAGTATATGATATATGAATAGCAAAATTCATTTAAAATTTAAGGAATATATACAAATATGTGAATTATTTGATCTACTATTATTTTAATTCAATTTTGAAAGCGCTACCATTTTGATGAAAAAATTGAAAAATTAAGAAGAATATATATATATTACAAATATATAATTTTTTAAAATATTTTCTGAAAAAATTCAAAGACATTTTATTTCTATGACAAAACATGTCAAATAAAAAAGTAAAATTAAGAACCATTTTTTTAATACTATGCAAGACATTAAATTGACTATAAACTTAAAAAATCTTTCTAAAAGAAAGTTATAAGAACATTATATGGAGAATTATTGTAGTGATATCTATTGATAGATATATCTATAAAGAAGTAGATAATGATGAGAATTAATTCAGGTTTATAGGAAGAGGAGTATAGCAATATGTAGTATTATTCTATGTAAATATTATTCATTCTAATTGTTAAATAGTTATGAATGATTTAAGTTTTATATATAATTAAAAAAGATAAATAGTAATTTTTTTTATTAGTCGAAATATATTTTTAATTATTAAACTGTGATTCTTAAGAACCTCCATATCTTTTAAGATTAAAAAAATATATACTAGAAGAACCTTCATATCTTTTAAGATTAAAAAAATATATACAAACGTCTAGTATATTTTTCCAATGATGTACAATCTCTTGCTCAAATCATCTTCAATTCATGGCCTGTTGAATAATACAAATTAACAATCTTCTCTTTCAAAATCGGATTCTGGGAGAGCAGATTTCTTCTATTAACTCTATCAATGTTAATCTTGGCACTCTAGAGGACCAAGATGATGTTTCATAATGATTAGTGTTCCAGGGTCTTGAATCAAACTATATATGTAAAATAAAATTTATCAATCTGTTTAAATTATGTAACTGCGCCCTTGACTTATAATGCTTCCTGTCATTTTATATTAAATCTCTTTATTATGGATAATATATATATATAGGTATCCTATCATTTCCAAAGTTGTCGAGCCATTGGTTTTTATGATTACACCAGAAATTATAGCTCGACTTTTTATAAAGCACGACAGTCTGAATATGATGATCATCTTCATAAAAATTCGATTGACTTTATTGTACGTATGCAGTTTATCTACCTTGCATATTGATGAAATGATACAACTCTGCTAGGTATATCAATCTTAGTTACAACTTGATATCCATAGAAGAAAAAGCCCATCGAAGCTGCCTGCAAAAAGGATTTATCATTTTATTAATATTCCTGTCAGCGGAGATAGTTATAAAAACACTTTAATAACTTTACTCGTAGATCTGGGCGAGTTTTGCACTTTTTTGGGCTTTGGATGAATACTGTCAAGCTTGCTCCCTCTTCGAGAGAAATTTATTGTAAGCTTTTTAATTTTCAGTCATCAAAGGGTGCTGGGAGGACCAAGATGTTTACCGTGGTGAAAAGAATGGTTTTTTCTCTTAACAGAGAATGTGGAAACCGAGAATGTGTACTTGTTATCAGCGACCATTAAATTTAAAAAATCTGTAGGCCATTCTAACTGCGATCGGTCTGAAAGGCGTTGTTCTTTAAAAAAATATTTTAAGAAAAAAACTGCAAAAGGGAGAAGTAAAGAAGACGCTTCTTTTAACTTTTTCTTTACAACTTCAAACTAACTTAGATATGCCGGACGATTCCTTCCTGCATTACTCTCAACATATACTAACTTTGGGTCGAAGTGTATACCTTGCTACAGTTATTTCGAGTTTCCAAGTTGCCAGTTTGCCTCGAAAAATTCCATTACTTTTCTCTATAACAAAGTTCAATGAAGTCGACGTAGTATTCCCGTTCTTTTAATGGCAAATTTCAGTTTTGAAGAATTTTAGTCTATCTGACACCCGCGTTCATAATTCTATTCTCTCAGTGGGTATATGACTGTCCGCCATTAACCGAATCAGCTTGACATGACTTAAAACAATACATTTTATCTTAAAAATCACAAGAAAAGGAAAGATAATACGCATCGGATGATTGGAGGTCATTATCTATATCGTTATGGTAAGCAAAAGCACAGAAAATGACTGAACATCGAAACTCCGATAAATCTGTCAAGGCTAAAATATTATATCTGTCAAGGTTAAAAATTTACAGGTGGGCTGAAGTTCTGTGGAAGCAAAAAATATTGCCCTTCAAACTTACATTGTTACGGTCTATGTGAGGTAACAGCCAATTGAATTCATTCATATCATTTGCTTGTCTTTAAACAACGCGCGTTATCACTCCCTCACTTATACAGTCCGTTTGCTGTTGTGCTGGTTGTTCTGTAGTTTTATGTTGTATTCAAAACTTCTGTTTTGCGAGTTTATATATTTACAAAATTACAACTCATTTACGTATATACATACAAATTTATTCAATAGCCAGTCTATGTAGTATTATAAGATTATTTTTGAATTTAACTGTGTCTGATGTTCACACAGTTCATGTATTATTGATAAGATTGTTTCTGAATTTAACTGTATATTTTTTTACAACCAATGTCTCGGATCACTCAGTGATCTATTATCAGAAAGATCCAAAACTGTTGATTTAAAAAAATACACAGTTAAATCTAGAAACAATCTCATCAATTTTTTTCTCGTCTAGCTCTCTACTGTTCTGGATCACCGAATTTATCCAATGATCCAAAATGTTGATGCAAAAACTTAAACATAATTAAATCCAGAAATTACAATGATCAATATTATAGATTGTGAAAACTTGATATCATTACTTACCGACTGTTTAAATTATAAAAATAATAATCATTAAAAAATCTTCAGTTTTTTAAGCTGCAATTTTTATTTCCAAATCCTAACCTGATTTTTTTTTTGTCTAATCCTAAACCAAAATTTCCCATCTTTCTTAATTTAATTTTGATAAATTGAAACCAAAAAAATCTTTAATTTGCGAGGTACTCCGGAGAAAATATTTTGCTGCTATGGTTTAAACTCTTCTGTTACCAGTACAATACTTCAAAATGTTTTCAGTCAAAATAAATATGTACGCCACGATCAGATTCACTTACATCTATTTCGCTACCTGAATAGTCTGATGGTCCCTGATCAAAGTCCCCACCATAGGTGGGGGAGAGTAAAGAAAAGCAGAGGCTGACAAAAAAAATGGGTTCGTTCAAAGAAAGAAAGTTTGGTGCAGTCAAAACGCTCAACAGCGCACGCGGGTGTGGCAGAGGAAGTACGGTTATCAGGCCTCTTTTTTCCTCCTCACAGCAGACCCGTCTAAGACGACTGCCAAATTTCCAAGTAGTCCAATGTAGTTCCACATGGGCTGGTGCAGTGCAGTCTGAAGGGGAAGAAAGTCATTATAATTAATTATAAGTCGGTCTGTATTGGGACAGAACTGTCGAGACTGACAGAAACAAGCTCCTTGATCGATGGGTACCCATCAGACGAATCCATAAGCGTATTGACAAGTGTCAAAACACTTCGGACTTTCCCAAAACGGGTGGCGAGATCAATGCTCTGTCATGGCTATTGGGCAGAGATGTACTAACCACTGACTGTTGTCGTCATTCTCGTGATGCCACTTAGTCAAGAGCACTGCTTTTCATTTGTGAACTCTGACATGTTCGTATATAACTGGGACAGTGCCCTTTTGAGCCTCAAATTTGAAGCTTAAACAATTAGAATATCGTTTTCCATTGGCATTTACTGTATAGTGGGTTGAGGCCATACTTATAGCTGGTACTCTTCTCTCCAGTCACCGACCACCTGGTTCTATTTTAAGCAAATAGGGAGCCTCCTCACTTCTGTCATATATAGATAAAAGTCCAAATTGCGAGGAAAACTACTTAGGTCTTCATAATGATTGACCAGGAACTTCTTTGCCGTTTTAATTAACAGTCTTAATAACTCTTCGAGGAGTTAGAAGCTCAAGTGATAGAAAAGGACTGTTGTATATCCTTAGTTAAGGATTATGTATGAAAAAACAACAGAAGAGATTTTAGATTTTTTTCTGAGATTTTTAAAAATAATAATAAAATGAATATTAATGGTTTGTTACTGGCAAGGCATATATTTAACAGTCATAAGTCAATTTGTAATGATTATCTATCAGAGTTTATATTTCAAATGTGAAAATATATTTTAAAAAATTATATATTATAAATTATATATATTTTACTATAATTTTATATAACTTTTTATGGTCTGTATTATTGTATAAAACTCTCTTTCATCTGATGCAGTTTTTTCAAAATTTTAACTATATTTTATGATAAAAATAAAAAATCACTAAACACGATCATATGACCCATTAAATTCAGGCTTTGGAAAGAAGGAATTTTCTTTCTACATCCTTAAGTCTAAAAATATACTTATATAGTATTTTAAAGAAAAATAGACTTATATAATAAATATACTTATATAATATTTTTAAGAAAAAATAGACTTTTATAATAAATATACTTATATAATATTTTTAAGAAAAAATAGACTTATATAATATTTTATGTGATATATTATATATAAAAGAAAAGTGATAATCAAATGCAAATCTAGAACACAATCATAAAAGGAGAGAAGATAAGAGTAGGGAAGAACCATTAAAGGATCCCAAAATCACTTTTTATATGATTTAAAATATGTTTGGTTCATGGAGGATTGATAGAGTTGTATAATTTAAATTTATAGATGATTCGTTGATCACATAAAAATGTTAGTGTGAAAAGAGGTATTGTAAAACTAGTTAGCTATTAGCCTACTTAGTAGATTCCTATTCACACTACACTTAAACTCACTTAGAGGACTTTTAGAGGTTTGTCTCACCTCATGTGATTGAGATAAGTGTTCTCTCTTTGTGAGACATCTCTACACCTCTTGCATGATCACTTGCCACTCGCTAGACCACATGTCATGTGAGTTAATGAGTGTTCCATATTTGAAGGGTTAGTCACTCATTGTATTTGACATGACTACCTTCTCTCCTTGTTGCCGATTTAGGAAAGCTTGTATTGTAATCAACTTTTAACTCTTTTATCTTGATATCATTTTGATAATGGGAGGTTAGGCATATTGTTTGCAAGTGTATCTTTGTGGAAGCAAAAGGTTTTTGTTGTCATGATCTTGGATGAAAATCCTAACAGAAAAGTGGTTATAAATGAATCTCAAGTGATTAAAAGGATTTTGTATATGTTTAATTAAAGACAATGTAAGAAAATAAGTATAAATTTAAGATCTTTTTAAATATTAGTGAGTGGTTTTTGGTCAGCTAGACAATACTTCTAGTTGCACACTGTTAGTTTATAGATAACTTTGGTCATAGGAAAAGTCAAAGTTAAAGAAGATTAAGCAATAAAAATGATTTTGAATATATGTATAAAGATTTTGTATGACAATAAATAAGAAGAAATATGAGATTTCTTCAATACTAATAAGATCTCCAAATAAAATAGTGGATATTTATTATTTATGGTTTTTGAGAGTTAATTTTTCTTATTTAAGTCAAACATAAGCGTGATATTTTATGACTATATAGTAGAACAAAATATACATCACATGCAAATGTAAAACACAAACATAAGAGAAGAGAAGGTTTGTTTCCCAAAACCACTTTTTATATAACTTAATAATAATTAAAATTGATATGAGAGAATATCGCATCCTTTTACATATATATACCTTTATATTCTTATTAATAAGTTTGCTTTAAGAGATACGCATGTAGTGCCTTTAAAATCCATGTAAGTGCTATACACACTTAGACCCTGTAAGGGAGATTTCCATCTATTCTAATACCCTTTTTGAATCATTAGTTTAACAACCTTTGAAGAAGATGACACTCATTTGGCCAAAACTTCTTTTCCATGCATCCCCTTAAATTAAGAGACATGTGATAAAAAATTGCCATTACATTGACTTGTAGACTCCTTTAATTAAAATCTTAGAAATTTGTTTAATGATGAACATAAGAGATGAAATTGGGCTAATGATACAATTGATGTGCCTAAGAGAGATGAGTTTGGGCTATTTTTTTTTATTGAAACTATCCTACACCACTATTGTGCTACCCTTGTAATGAAAATCATTCTCTTTGAATAAAACACACCTCGATGAAACTTGTCCCTTGAAATAGAATATGTTGTATAATGAAACTCATTCATGGTAGTTCAGTATATCCTAATGAAACTCATCCTTGTATGATACAAATATATCCCCCTCTATGTAGCCACTCATAGCTTAAAAATCATCTCCGTCCTCACTACCCAAGTTCCCATTTAGCTGCTAAAAACATCCATTAAGGTGCTATTTCATTGCCATCAATGATGAACAAGTTAATCCTTTATAGAGTCACGGTCTTACAAGTTAGCCTTCCATACTCCTTTCATATGCACCTAACTCGAGATAAAGTAGTGTGGATGATAATAAATACAAATACAAGAGAATATTTTTTTTATTAAAGAAAGAGAGAAAAAGGTTAAAAAGAAAACAAGTAATTTAATTATGTCAAATTTTTAAAATTTTCACCATTTGCTCCAAAACATATATTTTACATATATAAGCATCGATAATGTATTTTTCTCAAATAAAACCACAATTAACTAAGGAATTCAATGTTAAATGTTAGCTAGGATAAAATCCAAATAATAAATTTCAACGCTTTGAAGGCCAATGGTTTGATTAAAAAATTCCCAATTTGAATAGAAGGAGAAGTAAATAACTTAAGATAAGGGGAGAATGAAATGAAGGACAAGGGATATGACCATTTATCTTTAGTTTGTTAGCTTAAAACAAATTTCACGTGCAAATTGAAATAATGTTGTCTCTAAAATGGAAGCTTCTTGGTCCATACTTCTATGGGGAATGAAACATGTTACAAAGGAATTTCCCTTTCGTAACAAAAGAAGGCTGGTTTGGAACAACAAATATTACTTTTTTTTTCGAGGGTGCGTACAAACAACTTCATGGTAGCTTATATGATAGGCAGCTGAATACAGACCTGGAATTTGATAAAGGGTGGAATTCAATTTTTAGGAGAATTTACAATAGATGTTTTGAAAGGGATGACCATTGAAGTTTGCAAATACACAACTGACACATTCTTTACGTTGAATCCTCTCCCTTCCTAAACATACATAGGTGTTGGTTGTTAAAGCTCGTTCACCATCAGATATCTTGTAAGTTGTAATATTTAATGCTTTTAGGTGTGTTCTTCTTATAGTTTTTATTTAAATTACTTGAACTTTCTATTTGAGTCAATGTGCTTTTTTCTTTCTCTGAAATGGTATATAACAATCCATCTTATTAAAGGGAAATAGACACTCATCCACATTTTTCTTATTTTTAGTGTAGTTCAAAATAATTTATGAATCACTTTTGTAAATGTCCTTGGTTCATAAAGATAAACGTCTCTAAGTTTTGGGTCTATAGGTTCTTCATTAGTTGTTGGAGGACCTTCAAAGAGATAGAGATGAAATTTATGTGCACTTATTATTAATAGGTTGAGGAAGATGGATTTGATTGATCTAAGGGTTCAACCTACTTTAGAGAGAGAGTTCTTTTAAATACTGTCATTTATGTGTCTTTTAGCTTCGAATGCATAATCTAGATAGAGATAGAAATATTATTGTTTGTTCCCCCATTAAATGATCAACATAGAGATAATGCTATTAATAGATTTGACAGAACAATAGATCATGATCTCCCAATCAATAGATAAGTTAAGGCTGATATTAATATTACATACGACATTAATACAACATTCTATAACAAAATATTTATAAATATTCTATGGACTACCTAATTTCATAAGTGTCATTTTTTAATTTTTTCCTTAAACATGTCTTATAACAAATTTGTCACTCTATCATAAGATAAAATCTACATAAGCCATGATTAGACACTCAATACATAAAGAAGGTTGCACAGATAAAAGATTTGTGGTAGGTTCATGCAAATTTGTCACATAATAAATTGTGGCTGACCTATTTACAGGTGGATGAGATTGACATCATTCAAGAACTCAATTAATAATTTGAAAATTTAAAGAACTTGACTAATTGGTAAGTCCTGAGCAACAATAATGTATAAAGAACAAATGATTTAGATAAGTTTATGTGGTGTAATATAGTATATTTTGTATTTATGAAAGGTTTACATCTCAATCTATAATATAATGCTACCGTTTCAATCTATAATAGGAATGATATTAGCGACCTTATATATCTATGGATGATCAGTTTATTATTAGATAGTTTATTTTCAATCTAAATCTTAATTACTTCCTGAAGTAATTATTTATAGAACTCTATGAAGTTCAAATATCTTTGGGCTATGGGTATTCTAAGCTTAACAACCTCTATTGTTCTAAAGAATATTGGTGGTTCCTCTTAAATATGTATGGTACTAATAAGTGAATGGATGATCAGTTTATTATTAGATCAATAGATAGTTTATTTCCAATCTAAATCTTAATTACTTGAACTAATTATTTATAGAACCCTATGAAATTCAAATATCTTTGGGCAATGGATATTCTAAGCTTAAAAACCTCTATTGCCCCAGACAGTATTGGTGGTTCCTTTTAAGTTTCTGTGGTACTAGTAAGCGAATGGCTTAGAGATTCATTTTATAAAAGATGCATCATTGTGAAGAATGAACAGTTGTATACTAGCAAATCCTCCCCTCGCGCCCCCCTCCCGCTCCCCTCCCGCTCCCCTCCCGCTCCACCATGATTGTTGGAAAAGTCCGGGCAAGCTTGCTGTCAAAAAGGGTATTAGGAGGTTGTGGAGATGACAGGCACCAGCATGCTTTGCTTTGCTTTACTGATAGTTCTGGTCAGATTATTTTAAACGATGTAACTAGTATTTTAATCTTTATTGGTTTTGATTTCAATGAGTAACTTTCAGAATTGATTCAGAGAATTTTGCTGTAACCTTTTAAATTTGATTGTTTCTTTTATTTAGAAATAGCTTTCTAGGTGTGGAAAGTCAAATGACGTTTTCTATAATTATGGGCGTCTGATAAAGAAAATTAGAGCTCTTTACAGAAAGGAAGAACTCTCCAAAGCATTCTATGTTACTCTTATTACAAACATGAATATGAATCTTAACCATTCTGTTAAGACATAAACAGATAAAAAAACAAAAAAATGACGTGAGAGTTTATGTTTTTGATTAGATAAGTAGGATTTTGAAAGGGTTCTGATCTTTGTACAAAGAGAAAGATAGAACTTTATGCACCACAAAACAGTAAGGAATAACCAAGAGACACTACGAAAAAACTAAAAACCAAATCAAAAGATCTACAACTTGACAACTGAAAACAAAATCAAAGGATGGTTTAAAGAAATGGTTTAAAGATTGTTGATTAACCTTTGACCCAAGATCCTTTTCTTCTAATCTCATTTTCTTTGTTACAAATCAATTATGTTTAACCAATAGACATTTATAATAAGAAAGTGGTAAAAAATATCACATCGTTAACAAGTAAATCTAATAAATATTCCTCCTATTTATTTACCGTAGTACCAGATTAGCCTCACATGCATGAATCTGAGCAATCAAACAAACGTTGAAGTTAACTGGTGTTGTACAAATATCAGACTTTGCTTGTCCAGATTATAGTCGTCTGTAATGACTCTAGTAATTGTCCAGATTGTAGTTATCAGTAAGCTTTTAGAGGAACGAGAACCACATTTCGTCCCTATCCCTAATGGCTGTACCCTTACCCAATTACTCTCCATTTCTGATTTTCATGGCATACCCGTACTAATCCAAATATCCGTAGCTTACAAAAATCCAACAGAGTTGGTCATATAGCGTCAAAATATACAAATTTAAAGCTAGTGGAGCTGTCAGGAGGTTATCAATTAATTATATACCGACCTTCCTGCAGACACAATTGACTTCGCTAAAGCAAACGCTTCCATTGATCAGTGGCCATCTATCAGATGAACCCATTTTAGTAGAGACGTGTCGAATTTAAATGGTTAGAGAACAATCGGAATATGGTTAATCTACAGATTGTATGATTGCTTCAACTTTTCGTTTTGATTGGTAATTTGTGGGGAGAGTCCAACATGAAACAGGGAAACATGGGGGGTTGGGTTAAAATAACTTGAAACTAAGAAAATATTTATTATTATTATTTTTAAATAGCTTTACAAATATTAATAGTAAAGAATATAATTCATAAATTTAAAAAGATATAAATTTGAGTATCTAATTCAAGTTAATTTGGAAGGCTAGCATTTAATAATTTTGATATGAAAAAAAGTGGTGTTGATGATTTAGTTCAATAATTAGAAAAATGATTCAAAGCAAGTTAGTAGGATCAAATTATAACGATTTGATATTTGATGGACTTGCCACTTTGATTTTTGGCATATATGACAAGGGTCAAGTTTGTCATTTTATATATGTCAAATTTGTCTAAATGTGACAAACTAAGTGACCACAATAACCTAGATTGCAGATATGTAGCAAATGAGGTTAAGTCCAAGCTTTAAAATTTATGTAAAGATCGTCTATATATTTAACATGTATAGAGATATCTAAAGTCGCAATAGCCATTGTAGGGAGCATGTAGTAATAACATAGTTTTAGTAGTGTTGATTTAAAATTAATGTAAAGCATCATATGTATGTTTAACATATGTATACACATCTAGGGTTGCAATAGATCATTGTATGGAGTGTGTAGTAATAATATAGTTTTAGTAGTATTCATTTAGGAATAGGTGGAGGATGTTTAAATTTTTTAGGATAAGTATTTATCTTTCATAGTGGTTTCATGATGTTTCATAGTTGTGCTAATTCTTGTATATTATGCACCTTTGATTTAGAAAGGAGGTCCATAGTAAATATTTCCTTGAATTGATATGAGTTCTTCAAATAGTTCATGTTGTTGTGATGTTATTCTTGTTGTAGCATTTTTACACCCTTCTTTTCATTTTGTACTATTTTATTGTTAATTTTCGGGACAGTGACAATGGAATAAGCCAACCATAAAGCATAAGACAATTATACTAACTATGTTTTTGGTTTTCCTAAACATAACAAATAGAATAATACTATTTAATGTCTAATTTTAATTATAAGTAAGTTGTATCTACATTTAATAATTGAATATCATAATCTCCAGAGGTAGTGATTTTCATTGTGTATGCACTTTATTGACGGAGACAGATCAAGGGCTAAGGTACCGATAGGGTGAAGGTGTTTATTAGGTCGTCCCACAGGCTATACTCTATCTATTGTTTGTGGTAGTGATATTGCAAGTAAATCATAGTAATATTGTTTTCATAGGTTTTTGTTTCTTGGATTATGTTGACTTTTATTTTAAATTATACCTTTTGCCTAGTTGGAAAAAGAATGAGATGAGAGCTAATTTCTTCAATTGTGCAAAGACATGCTCAAGGAGGTTGAATTGATAAGTAAGAGGGGACATTTAGAGCATCATGAAGGTGTGTTAAGAGATGGATGACTCTCACAAAGAGAGGTTTATTCATTTAGAATTTGATGTTATGCATCCATCACTTACAATAGGGAATCTTTCAACAATATGGAGAAATGAATGAAGCCTCTAATCAACAACTTTTGGGAATTTTATATGGCACTCCAACATCTAGTGTGCGAGGAAGTAAGAGAGACAAAGTCAAAATGGAGATTGTGTCATATTCAAAGTAAAAGTGGATGCAAACAAGCTGAACAATTAGATAGCCTAAGATGAGGTGTATTTCTTTCTTACTCAAATTGAAGGACAATGTTTTTATTTTGCATCCAAAACCATAAATGTTCTATTTTTGCATTTAATTAACTTAGGAAATCTATACTCAATTCTTAGTTTGAAGAATGCAACTAACAACTTAGAAGGAGGAGATCAAGATAATAATCAAATCTCAGTTTTATCCTACTTGGCGTAAAGAAGATTGTGTGATGCCATGAGAAAAATCAAATCACCATGGAGAGTAAGAAGTGCAAAAATATGTTGTTAAACTTTAGAGGCATTTAATTCAATTGACATTATGTATAAAGTCTACCAAAATTTGGTAGTGCTAAATCATTAACATAGATACAATTCATAATTTTTAAAATATAAATCATTAACATTGATATTTAGTACACATGTTTTTTTATAGTTTTTGTTGCATTTTTTTAATTTTTAATTTTTAGTTCAAATTAATTATAATGAAATACCTTTTTTTTTGTTTGCTTGTAGATATCTAGATTAATTGTTATAAAACATGGACATTAATATAGAATGCACATGTATTCTTAAAGATTTTATCTTTTTTTAAATTTTTTTTTCACATATATTGAACAAAAGACGGTTATGTTTGGTTAAAAACTAATATTAACTAGGAAATAGAAAATAAACGTAATAAACAAATAAAATATATTACAAATTATATCTAGTGTTCCACGGGGATGCGTCCCCCCCAAAAATCCTCGCTTTTCCTAGAGGGGGACATCTCAGAGACTTGGGGACTTGGGGGGGACGTCCCCCCATCAGCCCAACACCAGCGCCACCATCCCACCACCAATGCCGCTGTCTCCAAGACGCTGCTAGGACTTTGAGGATGCTGGGGTGTCCTCAAGACATCTAGGGGACTCCTAGTTGTCTCCAAGATGTATAATTCTTATACTTAGACATCTTTTTATAACTATTTTTTCAAGTACTATATGTATTTCAGCACCCTACCGCTGTCTCGCTGTCGTCCCCCCGCCGTCCCCCTGCTGCCCCCAAACTTAGACCCCCTGGCCCCGCGTCCTCGAAACGCGTCCCCTACCGTCCCCGTCCTCGAAACCTCGTGGAACACTAATTATATCATTTGTAAAGCATATTTTAAAATATCGTATCATGATGATTGCATTTGGTGGTTCAAATCTTACTTCAAAGAAAAAAATATCTTATAGAAAGTAGGTGAACAAAATGAATGGAGCATAATTAAGACATTTGAATGAAGGTCTTTCATTCACTCTGTAAAATAATTTTTAATGTGCAAATTTTAAAAATTAAAATTTAAGACCATTCTCAAAGTCTCTAATAAGAATTTTATACTCTTCATTAAAAAATATTAAATAACTTTTACCTTCTAAAACTTATTTTTTACCTCATTGTATAAATAAGAAATCTTATTGAGTTCACTCTACTAAATTTAATGTGATATTGAGTTCACTCTACTAAATTTAATTCACATTAAAATTCTTTATAATTAATCCTTTTAGGGAAAATTAAGTAAAGATAAACTCAAAGGGTAATCAAAATAAATATTCATAGGCCTAAGTACATCTTCGATTATCTAATTATAACTATACTAAAAGGATGGCACGTGAATAATGACTAATAATTATTGCAAATTCGACGAGATATCCTCTTCCAAGGTTCCAAGTATTTCATCACATTAGACATGAAATAATGCTCCCATCAAGTAGGGACATTGAAGGAGGATGGAGGACACATGAAATAATATATTAAATAGAAGATTAGGTTTGTATGATTGACTTGGTCTTTCTAAATTTAGTTGATTTAATACGCAATCAATTATATTCAAAGAGATATAAAATTGCAATGTCATTTTAGGATGATAAACTAATTTTTATGGAAATTTTTAATGAATTTTAAAAGTTTTGGAAATAAGTTATTTTTATTTTATTTTTTAATTATAGTCTATTGTAGATAATATAGTTGCAAGAGGCGCATTAAAGATGAAAATTTAAATTGTTTTTGGTGTTAACTTTCTTTATAATCTTTTATCTTTTTTGAATCTCTACTATCACAATTTAATTCGCTTCTCTCTCCATCTAGAAACAAACAAAATTTCATTTAAAAAATTTAAAATGTTTCAATGTTGAAATAGTGAAAAAGATCAATCTATCAATTTTGAAGTGTCTTTGATGTGAAAATTGAAGTGCATATTAATGAAAATGATATTTAAAAATATTAAAAGAGATAAATTTATGATTGTATAATTAATTGTCTCTAACTAGAATACGCTATTAAGAATTAAAGTAAGGTGGATGTTGTGTTTAAGATCTTGTAATTTGAAAATTGTACATATGAGGAACAGTGAGGGAGCCTTTTGTCATTGGAGAAAGTGGATTAGTTTGAAACAATGTCCCTCTCACCGGAGTACATCTTAGTCAAGCTTGTTAAGGGTATTACACTCCTCCTACTAAAAAAATATGTAGACTAGATCTTAAGAAACTTGGCAAGAACTCTTGCGTGCAGATTTTAGGGTAGAAGATCAAATGTTGTAGAGACTGATCCATGGATGGGGTTAGTTGGAGCAATATAAAAAAACCCATTTTTGTCTTTTTTCGTTAGGAGGTTTCTTCTTGTACAATTTTAATTAGAGAAAAAGCACAATTTTGCTTAGAATAAGGGCCTTCGGTATTTTGGAGATTTTAGTGTGTATATATGCCCTTGGAATCCCTTTTTCGGTCTTAAGGTCAAACTATTGCAAGTACTCCATTCGATTTATTTCTATGACCTTCCTTTGGTCTTGAACAATTCAAAAATTATAAAGCTATTGGTAAATAATTTATTGGAAACTTTATTAGGATTAATTTGGAGCAAGATAGATATTATAATAATTTTATAAGAATGAGAGTAATTGCAAACATATCTAAACCTAATTGTCATTCCATTCATGTTTTGTTTGTGAAAGGATATTGCTACAATATGTGAACTTTGAAGGTCTATATTTTGTAGGCTTCTTTGTTGCAATACAATTGAGTATAAGATTATTGAGTGCCATTCTCCTAAGTTTCTTGCACCCTATTTGGTTCAATTATTGAAAGGGATCCTTAAAATTGGATATTCAAATGAGAACTTTGTAGAGGAACAATAGTTATTTTATTATAGATTAGGAGCCTGATTGATTTTTTTATAGAGTGTGGTTAGGAGATTTGAGCTTTTCTTGTGAAGATGTGGCTCAACTTTAATAGTATCTAGGAGTTTGGCACTCGATGATCTTCGCCCGCTTAGGAAATTTTAAATTAGTTGGGGAGACTAGAAAAGTTGTTCTCTAAGTGGATAAACCTAAGAAGTGTAGAGCGTGAATTGAAGTGAAATGATTACAGTTGGATGCAATGGTGGTCAATTAGTGTGTTTTCCTAAAGGTGGATTAAACAATGAGGTGGTCTTTTTGCAAGTATAAGTTTGCTTTTTCTCTTTTTTCTATGTTGGTAGATTGTTATTATTTCTTTGTCTATTTCAAGGAGATTTGAGTCATATTTCCTTTGTATATTGAGGATGTTGTATTACTTGTTTGTAGGTTAGTTGACCTAGGACTATGTGGTTGGGTGTCTTTCTTGAATGTCTTAGTTGTTTTATTTGGATAAAGTGATAGTATCATGGTCTTATAGGATGTAAAATTCCTATTTATATTTTCAGTAACAAGGGTCCTAATACAACCCTCATAAATCTATCAACTAACAATGAAATAGAAAAGTTTCATAATGCATGGACAATAAGGGTTGTTACATATTTTTTTTTTCAATTGTACCATTTTAAATTTTAAAAAAGTTTTATCTAAGAGCCTACTAAATTGCATTTGGAGTTTATGATATAAAGTTTTGTTTATTATTTATTTAAAAATAAAATCTCTTCAATACTAATTATATTATTTTGATGATTGTGAATATGAAAAATATTTAATTTAATTTTTTCAATAACCCTTTCAATCAAAAACCTTTTCCCATTTTTCTTATACTTATTAATTATTCTATTTACAAAACTGTATTATAAATATTATAATCTTATAAACCATTTAACATGAACCTTCTTGAATTTATCTTTACATAAACATTCATTCTTTTTTTTTAACTTCATATTAATAAAACATCATTTTAAAATAATTTATATTAAATATTTTCATTCCATATAATTCCATTCCATAAAACATTAAACAACTCTTTTGTAAGTAACTTTAATTTCCTTAATTTCACACCAACCTTTAAATTGTAGGCGTTTATGGTCAACTCAACAACCCGGGATCACTTGCAAGACAACAATAACTTCCACAAGGGAGATGGAAGAAATATCATGCTATGATTAAGGATGCAAGAATGCCAAAATGAATACGACAACCAAGATGAATATGACAATTTATATATATGAATCCTCGTATAGGCAAGGTGAGAAATAGGATTGGATAGGATCATGACAAGTGTCTTAATCTTAACATGAGATAACTAACTCATAACAACCTAGGACACAGGCATTGAATAAATGCCAAGTAAATAAGATAAGTGACAACTAATGCTTAACTAGAAAGATTCCTTCCTAAAACCTAAGTGGACTTACCAATGTAAATAGGACCTAAATAGGTAGAACACCTATTTACACCAACACCCCCCTTAAGTACGCCTTAGGTAGTACTTATGCAAATGACACAAAGATGGGTCTTGGCTACAAGGACATGTTAGGTACCCATGTGCAAATGCAAATGGAATCTCTCACAAATAGAGAAAAGGAGGAAACCTAGTGGGATAAAACTCCTCTAAAGAGAAAAGATACAATAATGCTCTCCATGAAAAATGAGAGGAAAAAGCCCCATTCGAGGAAAAAGACCCTCTATAAGAGAGACGAAGAAGAGATCATTCAACCCTCGCCCTAATGAAAAGATCCATCACAAATCCAATCAATCTCCCTCCATACGAAGGGTGACAAGAGAGACCATACAATCCCCCCAATGAAAATATCCTCTATAAGAGAGACGAAGAAGAGATCATTCAACCCTCGCCCCAATGAAAAGATCCATCACAAATCCAATCAATCTCCCTCCATACAAAGGGTGACAAGAGAGACCATACAATCCCCGCATAATGAGATAACCTACTACAAATAAGCATTAGAAGCACACTTGTGGAGTAACATTGGAATCTTTAATCTGGCAAGCAAAGGAAAGATAACTTTGATGCTAGAAACCATATTAGATTCACTCAAGGACTTAGGTTGGAATCATGATAAAGCAACAACAAACTTGATGCCAAGGAACACTAGAAAACTCGCAAACTGACACAACCCTAGAATTTGTGAAGCAATAGCTAATTGAAAAATGATCTGGAACTGAAATGAAGTACAAAGATCAAAATTGCGCCCTCCCAACTGTCAAAACATCTAAGTAATCTCCAAGACACCTTTTAGGGGAAAACTAAAATAACAATCAACCTGGGATAGATACAAGAAAAAGTGCTTGGATGGCAATATAGATCTCCTCAATACATTTCCAATGTGGCAAGAATAGTGAAAATCAGAGATTGTGGCAAAAAGTTGAGCTCGGAAGCCATAAAACAAGATTTGACTTCAAACAGTAATAAATGCCAAAAACAACAATTTTTTTGAAAATAACTTGCACCACTGCAAAGTTGATGAAATTAGCTTTTCAACGATACCTCGATCAAAAAATTTTGCCTCGTAGATTGCAAGTTATGAAAAAACGAAGAAAGGCCTATTTTAGGCATGCACAGTTTGAACAGGTGCAATAAAAAGGCCCCTAGGGGTTGGTGGTTGGTCCACCATATGACTACGAGTGCTGACCATTGGTAGAGCGGCGGACGAGCAGTGGGTAGGGAGTGCAGGGGGTGGCAGGCCAAAGTCGAGCTGCTTGGGGGATGCCCCCTTCTCGCCCCCTCCCCCCCTGCGAGTCATATGATTGCGGGCTCGACACTATATAAAACCATGGGTTGGAAATATTACTGGTGATAGATTTAATATTTCAAAAAAACATATTTATTAACTTATCAAAAATTAAATGATAGTCGACCGATAAAAATATAAACCACAGTTTAAAATAAAACTTGCAATTAATATTAATGATTCGTACCACCGAGTTTGCAAGACTATGTAGGGATGATGCAAGGTACAAACCAACACAGAAGGTGATGCAAACGTAGGGAATATGCCAATAATATGTCGAATTCAATGGTGACTGTAGAGACCATTGCAGATGTTGTAGTTGTATGATTGTGCGGCCTAAAAAAATTTCCTTGATGGCCCGAATGAAAATGTCAAAAATTGACAAATTGACAGTCAATCCTTAAGTTCTCAAGCCTCTCAAACACATTGGCAAGGTTGATTTTCACCCAAACTACTCCAAGAAATCAACTGCCCTTTGAATATGGCAACTGAAACCCTTCCTTCAAACCCTTATAGATCAGTCAAAACATGATGAAATTTGACAAAACAAAAGCCAAACATGGCTTTCTTTGATGCCTTGGATTCAATGGTGAGATTCTCAAAACCCCAACTCACACCTAGCAAAAATTTCATGTCAAGATTGGTCCCTCAGATCTAGAAAGAAAGTTTGCAGCACTAAAATTCCAATGCAATGTAGGAGTTTATGGTGAACTCCTCAACACCTCAAGATCACCTACAAGACAAAATAACTTCCACAAGAGGGATGGAAGAAATATCATGCTATGATTAAGGATGCAAGAATGCCAAAATAAATATGGCAATGTACATATGAAGCCTTGCATATATAGGCAAGATGAAAAATATGATTAAATAAGATCATGACAAGTGTCTTAATCCTATCATGTGAGACAACTAACTCAACAACTTAGGACACAAGCATTAAATAAATGCCAACTAGATAAGATAAGTGACAACTAATGCTTAACTAGAAATATTCCTTCCTAGGACATAAATGGACTCAACAATGTAAATAGGACCTAGATAGGTTGAACACCTATTTACACCAACATAAATAACTTAAAAATAATCTAGATTGAAAGAGCATTATTTACATAGTTTGAGGGTAATAGTAGAAGAATGTGAAAGTGCTATATGTATATATATTAAAAACTCCTCATTATTATTACATTTGAAAAGAAGAAAAAAAGTCATAAAGCTAATATATCTTATTTTTCATCTTCCACCTTATTCTTCGAGAAAAAGTTTCTTGTCATCATAACATATATATTATTATAATAGATTTAGGGTAGGTTAAATATACAACATTTAATTATTCATGAAGAAATTTAGAATTTTATTTCAAAATAGATTTCAACAATAATTTACCTTTGTAGAGAAGCTCTCACAAATAATTAAAACACCATAACTTACAGTTGTGAACATTTAAAAAGAAAAATGTTAAATTTTTTAATTTTATATTAAAATTAAAATTTGTAAAAACTATAAATAATAAAATTTTAAGAGTTTTGATATATTTTTATTTATTACAATAATTTAAGGTTGTAGAGAAATTCTCTCACACATAATAAAAACATCAGAACGTACAATTGTTAACATTTAAAAAATATTGTTAAATTTTTTAATTTTATATTAAACTTAAAATTTATAAAAAATAAAAGTTATTATAACTTAAGAGTTTTAGCATATTTTTATTTATTGGAAGGTTAGAGTTATTGATGAGGATGATAATATATTTTATTTTTAGAAGTGATTCATTCTAGTTCAATTCTTGATTGATTTTTACATTCCAACAAAGAAATATATTTATGATCCCTTCAAAACCACATTATCATAATCAAAACAAATAGAAAAATATTTTAGTTTTTTTTTTTTAAATTATTTCTTATTTTCACAAATATAAATACACCATATCTTTAATCCAACAATAGATCTTTTCCTTTACTTAAAAAGCATTCAAACTTGATCGCTGCTTATACTGCATTAAATAGTAGGTATCAAATCAAAATAAATTGAATTAAAGTCCAAACAATAATGTATCCTGATTTAGATAGAGGAATTTTGCGTAGAATGTTAGAAGTCATTTCTTGGTCGGCTTTAAATCTTTGCTTAGAGCTCCAACTTTATCTGAGCTTTTGGTTACCAGTTGCCATGAATATAGTATTGAAGTCTGACTGCATTATATCATGAATTCAATGGACAGGCTACATAAATGAAAGAGAAGAAGCAGGTGGGTCATCAGACGAGGAACTGAGCTGTGGGGAAATGGAGTTTAATGAAGTGGACCCTCGAGCAGAAGATAAAGAGTTGAAAGACCAACTATTACGAAAGTACAGTGGATACTTCAGCACACTCAAGAAGGAATTTCTGAAAAAGAGAAAGAAAGGAAAGCTACCCAAAGAAGCCAGGCAAAAGTTGCTGGAGTGGTGGGACCTGCATAATAAGTGGCCTTATCCCTCGGTACCACTATTAACACTACTATCCTTGCACATTTTTTCTTCTCTTTATGTGATCTTAACCAAAATGATGTCCACCCATGGTGCAGGAGACAGACAAGGTTGTTTTGGCTGAGAACACTGGTTTGGATCAGAAGCAAATAAACAATTGGTTCATAAACCAGCGCAAACGCCATTGGAAAGCTCCAGAGGATATGGAACAGCTTATAGTGATGGATGGCCTTAATCACCAAGCTGCTTCCTTCTACATTGATGGAATAATGGAATAGATGGCTGAATCATATTTTGTGCCTTCTTTCCTCCAAATTGTGTCTATTGTCTTATTGGTACATCTCCATTTGTACATATGACAATGTAAATCAATGTTCCCCACTACTTGCTTAAATACAATATGTGTTTTTCCATCTTCATTTCTCATCTCTCTAATTTATAAGCGCAGCTAACGTATTAGTTGCTTGAACTAAAATTAGGTAAAAAATAAATGAATTATAATTTAACTATTTATATGTTGTTCTTTTCATCAAATAAGCAATTTATGTTGATCATTTCATGTAAACTGTCTATTGTGGTGAGCTTCTATCATTTATCGACGAATTTCTAAATCAACATCTTCACTTAGATCCAGAATGGCAGCTTCTATCATTTATCAACAAATTTTATATCAACATCTTCACTTAGATCCATAATGACAACTTACATCATTTATCGACGAATTTCTAGAGCTTCTATCATTTATCGACGAATTTCTAAATCAACATCTTCACTTAGATCCAGAATGGCAGCTTCTATCATTTATCAACAAATTTTATATCAACATCTTCACTTAGATCCATAATGACAACTTACATCATTTATCGACGAATTTCTAAATCATCTTCACTTAGATCTAGAATGTCAGCTTCCATCTCTTCACTTAGATCCATAATGATAATTTTCTATCATTTATCGATGAATTTCTAAATCATCTTCACTTAGATCTAGAATGGCAGCTTCTGTTTTTTATTGACGAATTTCTAAATCAACGTCTTCTCTTAGATCCATAATGACAACTTCTATCATTTATTGACAAATTTCTAAATCAATATCTTCATTTAAATCCAAAATTTCAGAGATCAAGTCCCACAAAATGACAATTTATTGATAAATGACCAACTCACCACCACAGACACAATTTACATCAACTTAAGCTCTCCCAAAAAAACCAAAACCATCTTTTTCCATACAACATCATATCTAGTTGTAAGCTCGAGGACATCACAAAACAATTATACGGCCGAAGCCGCTAACTACAAAGACATATGAACTGAAAAATAAAATATTTTGAGTATTGCACAATGACGAATCTAGAATTCCTAGACATTTAAAATTCTGCCAGATTATTTTAATGCTACAGAGGAGTGGAATGCATTGAAAAAAGTATTAAGTAGAGTTCCCAACAAATATCCTTGCGGCTGCCGAAGTAGTCGCCTGATTTTAGACAGATTTTGGGCGTTCTGGTGCAGTGTGCCCGTTGCAGAAAACAATTCTGAATTCGCTGAGATAGGAAACTACGTTGGCATATAGAAATTGTATTGGAGGCAACTTGGTTTGTGAGGCATTGGATATTGTAAGTTGCAAGAAATTTGCGTACCAGAAGAACAGGAAAAACATATAATATAAATACTGCGGTTGAGGATATGGTAGTTGGGCTCTTGCGATGGATGGTGGTGGTGTCTCGTACTGAAGATCAAGATTTGTCTTGAATTTAATAATATATTAATGAGTTTAATATAGTTGTGTTTGATTTGGTTTGTAGTATGATATTTATTCTCTCCTTGGGCCTTAATTTGTTTATATTATTTTTTTCACATTTATCATTAGTGTATCTTATTTTATCTTATTTTATAGTATCATATTTTGACATTATCATTTTTTCTGTATGATTCACTTTTTATTATTTGAGATTCATCAATTTAAATAATAAAATTTGAATTTCAATGTATTATTTTAAATTATTTAACATGTTTGTACAACATGTACTATCTTATAGTATTTGAAGACATTTAATGTACATTCAATTATAAAGATTAGAAAAAAAAAATCATTTACGAGTACAAAGAAAAAAAGAATAATTAAAACATATTTTCACGTTTAGAGGGATAAATGAATCACATCTACAAATAGACTATTTGCATGTTAGTGAATGTTGTCTTTGCTATTTCCCATCACTACTAATTTGGCCCATCAAAGTGATTTGACCTTAGAGAACTTGTCCACCTATTGGATCAACAAATTCTTGAACGTTGTCCCTATACAACCTTGATAGATTAAGCTATTAAATAGGTGTAGGTGAACAACTTTTCAAGTGCATGTTCTATCAAATTGTTCATGTGAGTCACATATCAATTACACACAAAAGATCAAGTTGATGTCAATCAAGATCAACCTTTCAAAACTTGGGGTCAAACCATGAGGTTTTCTTGGATGGTATGGATTTTGAAATAATTATTAGATTGATGTTATTAATTTTAAACAATGGTGAATTAATTTTGCATAAATTCAACATCATTCATTCATCATTATTTTTAGAGCTAAGTACTTCTAACTCTTCACTATTTTAATTTTCATACATTTATAACAATTATGTCCTAGATGGTAAATCTAGATTAATTATGTTCTTATTTTATTGCATCTATTTAATTACCCTAGATAATTCATGGCACACAATTTATTTTATTGCGGTTTTGGTGAACCCATTTGTTCCAACACTAACCTACAGTGTAGCCTTAGGGTTTTAGCTTCTAAATTAGGGTTTTCTAGGTTTCATTTTTAATAGTGCTTTATCACTCTCATATTTGATTAGGCTTTGGTTTATCTTGCTTATTTATGCTTCATAACTTTCTTTTTCTCTAGGGTTAACATTTTATCACCTTACTTTCACCTACCCTACCCATGCTTGATATAACCTCGAGGGTTTAATTTTTTGACTTGAAATTGTAATTATATCCTTTTATTTCAAATATTTCTAAGGCTTTAATATACCTTTGTTTGCATCTTTTCTTATCATATTTTGATTAGGGTTTAACAATATGTAGTAATACAACTCTTAGATCTCACCCACTTGCCCTTAGATAACTTATCATTATGGCTTCTCATAGGTCATTTTCCTTGGTTGGTATACATGCAAATATTTATGATTTTGATAGATTTATATCTTTTGTGCTATGAATGTAAGTTTATAACTGTGTTTCACTTTTATAAAAGAAATTATCCACACATACACATTGTTTTTTAAAACTTGAAGTGCCTAAAAATGACATGTATGTTTTGAATTTTAAAATGATATAAATTATTGATATGTATGTCTTTTAAGTGTAGTTCATGTTTTATATATATATATATATATATATATATATATATATATATATATATAAGAATATTTTAATTATTGTTTTTTTTCAAAAAGTGAGGTTGATGGGATGCAACTTATAATATAGTAAATTATTATTTTCTAACTTTTTTGTCCACTTCAATAACTTGAATAGCCATTGTGTGGAGAAATCAAATAAAAATGTTATAATTTTTATAGTCAAATTTATAAAAAATGTCATAATTTTTATGGGATGAAACTTTTTGTCTAAAATATTTATCATACAAAAGATATATATCTTTTTGAAGAGGATTCTCTCCTCTAGTTCACCATTTAAAAAAATTCTCTACTTCAATAACTTGAATATCTATTGTGTGGAGAAATCAAATAAAAATGTCATAATTTTTTATAGTCGAATTTATTAAAAATGTCATAATTTTTATGGGATGAAACTTTTTCTCTAAAATATTTCATACAAAAGATATATACCTTTTTGAAGAGGATTCTCTTCTCCAATTCACCATTTAAAAAATAAAAAAAATACATTTAAGTATAATTTTTATTTCTGATCAACTTTATATATGATTATAACAACCTACTCATTAAATTATAAAAAATAACAATTAAAATTATTAAAATAAATAATATATATTGTCAAATTCTAGCATTTGAGCTCCTACCAAAAGGCATTTTTAAATTTTCATGAAAATTTCCTTGGAGAAATATAGAGTTGAAGTTCATTGTTTTTTTAATTTTCCCCCAATCAAGGGTTGAGCATGTTGAATGCACAAGAGATTGAGAGGGGAGGTGAATCAGTTGTACCTTAAAACTTTAAAATCCTCACAAAAATTCAGATCCACATTAATTCAATTAACCTTTAATATGTTATAATGATTTATCATGAAGCATATAATAGAAACAAAACTAGATCAACACCATGCACAAAGAAACACCAAATTTATGTGGAAAACCTAAGAAGGGAAAAACCACAGTGAGGATTAGTTCATAATATAAAGTAATATCAACATTGATTACAAAGGGCTCACTTTCAGAGGGCTCACTGTCTAGAAGAAATAAAAACGCACTGCCAAAGGCTCACTGCTAGAACAAAAAAAAGATAGAGAAGAGTATTACAATGAGAAATCCATCTTAATGCAACAGAAAATTCCACCACAACATTACCAACACCTTTGTAGTCTTATTGAATATTGTTGACACCTTATGCTCATTACATCTAGTAATCTAATACATGAAAAATCACATTGCACTTCACAAATTCCCACCTTACAATTCACATCACTCACATCACACACATCTATCTTATCATCCCTCAACATCTCAAGACATATTTATACCATCTTCAACCTTGAAAACATTCCCCAAGGTTGGCTATGCATCTCAACCATGCAAATTCAAATTAGGTCAACACCAAAACATTCTTGTGATGGAAAGGAATGAAGGTGGACCACAACACACACCTAAATCCACTCATACATGCCACACCATGCTTCCACAAACATCGAAGCAACTCCACAATTAGCGTAAACACCCAAGGTTGATCAAACCCATGTAAACACCATTAAACAATTAAGTACATGCTTCCTTAAATCCAAAGACAACTCGCAAAAAAACACTACACTTGAACACAATCTAGAATATCCCACAAACATCCTGAAATCCAACAAATTCGTTTGCAACAAATTTCACCTGGAAAATGTACACACCCAATACATTTAGACAACTTCCATACTTTGTTACTAAAGAAACCAACTTTCGAAGCACCAAACCACGAAAATTTTTGACTGAAGAAAGATATAAACACTATCAACACCCTTCCAAATCTGCAAGAGTTGAAACCACTCTACAGATAAATGCAGAGCAAAACCATTTCTCCTTAACACCTCTACAATGCACAGTTCACACACTAGTGAACACAACTTCCTCTACACAATGATCTAGCACACCAAATTTTGGATACAACACCTATGAACACCTCTGATCAACATATACAAACCACACAAGTAGATCTTTGACATAGAAGAAGTGCAGAGCGAAACCAAAATGCTAATCTGCAACACTGACCACTACAACACAATATTTCCTCTTTTTATTTAAATTTTCTTAAAAGCACTTGGAAACTAAGCACCAAAGACATATCCTCAACAACTTTAGCACTTCCTCATCACCACCAAGCCAACTGCAACATAGCGTTCTCAACCATACATTCATAGACAAAAGCTTATCAAAGCAACACTGGAGGTTGACACCAATAGCTTACTAATGACAACATAATGCAACTAATCAAAGCATCATTAGATACAATATTAACTCAATACCAATTGCTCATGCTCTTGAAAAAATATCCTGGTCATACTATTGACACCAATGACAACACCAAAGCTTGTTGACATCAATGACAACACCAAATTTACATACTAGAAACAATCTCCCCCTTTGTCATTGATGGCAACACATGATGTGAAAAACCATAAAAAACAAACACAACAACTCTGATCCTCAATATTATGCTCCATACCAAATCATTATCTATTTTCTCCCCTTTACACAACTAACTCATTACTCTCTCTCCCCTTTTCACATGACTCATTCTCCCCCTTTGACATCAATGGCAAAGGGAAATATATTTGCATCTCTCCCATTGATATCAAACAACCTTGTACTACTCTACAACTTCCTTTCCTTTAAACTGTTATGCATACTCCCCTTTAGGATCACACACCATACTACATCAGTCAACAACCACTACAAATTGACAACACTCACTCATCCTAACTACAACAACCAATAATGCCACTGCCTACTCCCCCTGAGAGGTAGCCACCAACATCAGTCCAGACCAAAAAATGAATCTTGAGATCCACTGGACTGATGCATCTCCTTATGCATCTAGTTCAAAGGAGGGGAAATAACCCCCAACTTCTCCTAGAGATACTCAAAAGTATCATTAGGAAGATCCTTAGCAAATATATCAACAACTTGATCCTTTGTAGGCACATAATTCAAGCTTCACTTCATTCTCTACAACCTTCTCTCTAAAAAATGATGCCGGATTGAGATATGCTTTGTCCTTGAATGCATTACCAAATTATTTAAAATATTGATAGCACTTTTATTATCATAGAAGATAGAAATTGGTTCATCATATACCACTCTAATATACTTCAATGTTTCCTCATCCATGATCAAATGGATTTTTGTACCTCAAATTTTGAAGTTCTCATAACTTGATGAAACTGACTCCATTGCGTAGAGCTCATTGAGAGCTATCCAACACAATTTGAATGGGCTCAAACAGAGTTCATATGCAAAAGTTATAGCTTATTGAAGTTTCAACGAAATAGGGGAATCTAGGGGAATATTCTTAGCCAAAAAATTGGTCATTGCAAATATAAACAAAAATGGCACCATATTGAAGGGCTTGTCAAGAGGATTCTAACACTGCTTTAATTGCGTCAATCAAAGTATGTATGTGCAAGTTATGGCCGATCAATGTTTCCAAAAGCATGGTGACTAGACTGTATGAATGCTGATGTTAACATGATGATGTGGCAGTCTCTGTGATGACACCTGGCAGATGATGAAATCATCATAACGACATGGTAGTACGGATGGTGACATGGCAATATGACTTGATGATGTGGTAGTCTCAAATGTTGCCACATGACAGATAATGTGGCGATTGACTTGGCTAGCTTGTTGACGTGGGCCAATGGTTGATTGACATGTCACTACTGATTTGCATACACCACTGATGTGGACCAATGAGGTGATGCCATGTGTCATGATGTTATTGAATAGAGTGGTGCCATGTGAACCAATGGTTGGGTGCCATGTGGCACCCCTGCAGCTACTTAAGAGCAGGGTTTATTTTGTTTGTTAAAAATAGTTGGGGGAGGTTCGAACACCCAACCTCCCCCATACTATTCTCAACTTCCATTACTAGGCTACGCGGATTCCTCAAAAACAATATGGAATTAGTTTTATTTAAAGTGTATCCAAATCTATATTGGGCCAAATGGGAGGCCTAATGGTTTGAACTGTCGACCTCCCACCACCCAATACTAATGACCATGACTACGCCATGCGCATTCTTCGAAATATGTTATTAACAAAATTGATTTGTTCTATGTTAATTCGTGTGGGCTGAAAAAGAGGGGCTCGGGTTTGAACCTGAGTCCTCCTATATATACAGCAAAAATTTATACCATTGAACCAAAGCCTGAACGATATAATTATACTGCGCAAAATTTTATTTGAAGTTGTATTTTCTCAGGTTTGCTAGAGGTTTTTAAAGGCTTTCAAAGCCTACTTGTAATCACGTGAAGGGAAGAATACATGAAGAATTCTTCACTGATAAGAAGACTGTGTAAGGGTTTTTATGCAAAATTATGAGACAGAGGCATCTATTGTAGACTGTGACAAGATTCCTAAGGCGAGAGTTTGATCTTGGTTGAGTAAGGGCATCCTGGAAGCCAAAGCCGAAGTATGTTGAATTTATAGTTAAAATTCATGATTTTTCATGAGGAATCCAACCATGCAATCCATCTCAGAATCTAAGTTGCAGAACTTGAGGAGGTCCTCAAAGTGGCAAGTTATTGGCACGTAGATTGAGATGGGAAAGTGCATCACCAGAAGGTGGTCGAGTTTATACTCAGCAGTTTTAAAATTTTGAGATGATCATAGTATTGTGGTTTGTTGTTGCTTTTAAAGAGTAGATGTGAAGATCAAAGTATAACTTGTGTGCTTATTTTGATTTTAGTCTAACCATAAACATCAAGATGATGTATTGGGTTTGTTTGAACTTGGCCTTAGATTTGGATTTGTAATGAAGGCATGATGCCTTAAAGACTAGTTCTCATGCTTGGAGAGTGATGAGAGGACTAGATGTTGCATGTTGTTGTTACTTTTGGAAGCACTATGTGTCTAAACGGTGTGAATCAAGAAGAGTTTGTAGGGCTTGAATCTTCTTAGGAGGCGTAACAACTTGTTCTTGTAGTTTGAAGACCAAAATGATGTATAGAGAATTTTGCAGAATTAACATCATGAAAATGGCAACAATCATGCAAATTAAGCAGATCCAAAGACGTAGCCAAAAGTGGTGAACTCCATTATCAACTCCTATTATGTCTTCATTTTCCTTTCTATTATTTTGAATGCTCTTTAAGTTAATTAGCAAAGCATTGTTAAGGGATTGTTGGCTCATATTCACATACAAGTTCGTCAGTGATCAATATATTAAAATCTAAATCCATAAGTGAATCTAACGAAATATTAAAGTGATTCATAAATGAGTAATTTCAAATCAATCCATAACACTTGTGTGCATCAAGATGTTGCTACAATGTATTATGCCTCTGTAGTAGATAAAGGCACTAAATCTTGTTTCTTGCTTAGCCATGACACCAATTTGCATCCAAGAAAGAATGCATTCCTCTGGATGTGATGTTTTGGCCCTGCAGTTTTGAGGACATGTTCAGTGATGTCCAATGCATGCTACATTGAAGATTCAAGTGGTTTGGTGCTCCGCAAGTTCAGTTATTCAATGATAGAGTGTTATAGTTGGTTCTAGATGTCTATCCTTCATCAAAACATATGTTTGTTTGCTTGTGCCAATAGAAGATTGTACAAATCAGTGGTATGAGTTTGTGTGGACACTCTACATGTTTCATAGTATCTCAAGTTTGAAGCACATGAAGATCTTTCTTGTTTACAGTACTACACAAATGTTTCAAGTTAGTTTGTGAAGATACACTTTTGTAGTGGCTGACTTGGGTATGTTGGTGATGTGCACCACAATTTTATGTTTGAGTGGAGTCTAAGAAGTGTTTGTAGATGTTGTATGAGTCATGGCAACTCATCTAGAAGAATTTTAAATAATGTCTTATCAGTTTTGTTTACCACCAATGAAGATGTAGGCCAACATATCACAAATTTCATAATTCCTTGTTTGTGGCCAACTGAATTTGTATTTTGCTAGCATGCAGATGATAAATAGAGAAGATCAAAGATTGAAGATGATGATGGAAGTGTGCGAAGATGTATGAGTTCATGAGCAGAGAATGACAAGAACTGCTACAGGCCAAATGGGAAAAATTGATGACTATCAGTGGTTGAAGCCATAATATCAGTCATATTTCAGTTGTTCTTTCTTTCAATTAGGGAGTAGTAGTTTCCTTGGGTTTCAACTCCTAAAACAAAGTCAGGGAGTAGTTGCTTCCTTAGGTTGTAGCCCAAAATCAAATTGTAAATTGATATTTACTTTTGAGGCTAGATTAGGATAGTAGCTCCTAGCAACATTTATCATTGTGGTTTTTCCCCTATGGGGTTTTCCACCTAAATATGGTGTTATTGATGTTCTTGTGTGGTTGCTTGTGTCTTGTTCTAATTAAGTGAATGAGTTCTTAATTGGTATAACTTAACTTCAATAGTAGTTAATTGGGATTGAAATTTAAAGCATACTGATTCATCGCCCTCAATATTTCGGTGTGTTCAACATCACAATCTATATGTACACATCATCCTCCACCTCCTTACCCTTTTGGACTAGATCACTTGGAATATTTTTCCCTTTGATATAATTCCTATTATGACCTTCTCTACCATATTTAAATCCATCTCATGTCAGTCTCACACCAACCTAATTCAATTTTTTGATTAATTTGTTTGATTTGAGGTCTAGGTTCACAAATTTAAAGACATGCCCAATATTTTTTCAAAAAACAATAAAAAGAGATCAAGACCATAAGGCATCATCACTAGAATGCTAGTTTCACATATAGTAAAATTCAAAGGATAGTCGTTATAGCTTGGATCAACATCTAAAAAGATGAAAAATGCATTCTAAATCTTTTAGTCATTCCATAAAGAAAATACAAAAGGGCTTGACCAAGAAAAATGAGGTAGTTAGCATTATTCCATACCCTATCATAGTAAGATTTTCAAGGTGTTCCTCAACACCATACTATCTAGGTTAAAAAAAAAAAGAAAAAAGAGGCAAGTGACTTATAGTAAATTTATTGACATAGATAAAATTAAAATTAATTTTTAAAAATCACAAAAAATAGAGAGAACCATAATTTTAAGAAAACAAAATTAGATCATGATTGTGATTCTGTCTAGAGTTCAATAACAAGTATCATTTCAATAATATATAATAAATAAAAACAAACAAAACCTCAAATACATCTTGACTAGATCTTATATCACTCCCTTAAAAGAGTTGAGTACCCTAACTAGCTTAATTGTTAGCTTATTTCAATTGCACTTTTTTTAATTTTAAGCTCAACACATTTATATTAATTTAAATCTAATTTACATATTTAATTATTTATATGAGCATAAATATCTAAAGAGTTAGACTAACCACTTAAGGATTCAGTTGTCCTCCTCTTCAATCCCATTAATGCATAATCTTGTGTCTTAATTTAAATACATCAAATTAATGCAACTTTTTTGTCTCTTTTATATCATATTATAATTCTAGGGTTCCAAAATATTTTGTTCTTGTGTCTCTTTATTTCTTAAGGTGCATTGTATTGACATGAATCTTATACCTCAATGCAAATTTATCATTTATTCACATATTTAATTATTTATTTAAATATGAGCATAAATATCTAAAGAGTTAGATTAATCACTTAAAGATTTACTTGTCCCTCTCTTCAATCCTATTAATGCATAATCTTGTCTCTTAATTTAAACACATCACATTAATGAAATTTTTTTGTCTCTTTTATATCATATTACAGTTTCTAGGATTCCAAAATATTTTGTTCTCATGTCTCTTTATTTCTTAAGGTGCATTGTGCTCCTCCTAGGTGGCTTTCTGGTGGCATTTGTGGGTGGCTTTCTGGTGGAGCTCTTGATTGACCTTTTGGTGGTACTTTCAACTGGTTTTATTCCAACAAGTTTCCTTAGTGACATCAGCTATTTCTGCGGCCCGTGGACACTCTAGACCTCATTGATCTATAGGGTAAGTCGGATTACAGGTATTTTATGTTGTTGATGATTACTCTAGAATGACTTGGGTGACCTTTCTCAAAGAAAAATCAGAAGCTCTAGATAAGTTTAAAGCATTTAAGTCTGTGTTTGAGAATTAAATGGATTTGAAAATAAAATGTTTGAGGTCTGATGGAGGTGGTGAGTTCACCTCCAATGAGTTTAATAGTTTTTGTGAAGATCATGGAATAAAGAGACATTTATCATCTCCTAGGACTCCACAATAGAATGGAGTTGTGGAAAGGAAGGACATGATAGGTCAAGAAGCAACATGAATCATGATGAAGGAAGCAAATCTATTGAAAGTCTATTCAAAAAAAGCTATTCATACTGTGTAATGTGTCATTCTTAAATAACACAAATAAATCAATTTTGACATTATGAATATTAAATTAAAGACATAAATTTAATAGCTATTTTCTATCATAGCAAATGTCTAAAAAAAAATTATATTCATTTCCAAATGTCAAATTGTGAATATACATAGTTTGAATTAGGCTAACATCCCCTCTTAGACAACTTCAAGTTTACATCGTGTGGTACTAAGTGCAATAATCAAAGATGAAATTCCATGTGATTTCCTCTTCAACGCTCGTTGAATCTGGTGGACGAGAACATGGTTCAGGCACTTTTCCATCGAACCAAAAAGCTACGCTTCCCTAGAATTCTTCCTAGCTTGAAGAATCTTTGACCCTGCACATAATACTTAGCAAGAGAAAATGATATGCAAGGTGGAATCTGGTGCGTGTCTAACATAACTACAAGCATTTATATCTACATTTAGAACATGCAAGATCAATGTTAGGAAATGGCAGAGAGTTACATAATAAAAATTAGACCATTCAACATAATGGACTACAAACACTAGGCCAAGCATATGTTGTATATAGCTACAAAATGATAGATTTTGGAATAAGAAAAAAACATACTCTCTAGTAACCCATTTTTGGAACTTGTCTTGGAAGGTACCCCTCCACATACATAAGCTAACATACTTCCCTTCCAAACAATAGTTTGCAAGATTTCAAACTAGTTTCTAGAAGGTTTTATTATCCAATCCTTTCATGATAATAACTCAAAATAATCTAAAAACATAATCTAAGTATGTTTCATCTTGGCTATCTTGAATTCCCACAAATTCATGCATGTAACTCAACCAAATTTTCTATTTTGAAAGTTATGCAATTAGGCATTCCATCATTATAGCATGAACCAATTCATGAATGATAAGGTACAATTAAGCACATTTCACAACACATGCATCAACATATAGATTACCAATATTTCCTTCATTCCTTACTACTTAAAATGAAATCTACATTTTTCATATAAGGAAAAATAAATAATTTAAAGAAGGTATATCACATGTATGTGTATATACATAATTGGTTTATGTATATACACATATATGAATTTCATTTGTATTAATAAGTATGCATATACATTTTTTATTAAATGAAAAAAAAACCAAAAATTCACTCAAAAATTTATGTTTTCGTTCCCAAATAATGTGCAAAAGGAAATATCAACTTATATAAGAAAAACCAATTATCATTGTTTCAAATCAATAGTTCTCAAGGGTTCACAAATTTAACTTTGTTTCAGAAGAAATTCCATAAATCATTACTCAAAGAATTAAGAATGTTCCTGCCATTTGTTTGATACGTAATGTTCTTACAAAATAGTCTTGTCTATACATTCACAGAGTTTAGTCATTTGTTCTAATAACATCATGGTAAGGTATTCTTTTGTTTTATTGCTCAACCGGATTTCAAAGGTTAACTGGAATCTTCTTTTCAAACCCCAACTTGGGCAACAAAGACTCGATTTTGGTAAATCTTGTAATGTGCATTATACTATGTTTTATTTATAGTTATTTAGTCAACGCCGGGGTTCATTTTGGAAACAACCTGTGGTTAGTTTGTGATGAAAAGCATCTCTATATAGACAACACTCTTTTACCTTCTCAAATCACTAGGGATTTGATATGATTAGAAAGTAGAGAATAATAAAAATAATAGGGTCGATCCCTTTTGGTGTTTGTTAGAGGTGACATGCACCACACATCTATCGATATTGTGGTAGATTATAACATAATCATGAAGAACATATATAATGATGCGATGGTTGATTACCATTGTGAGGAGACATAAACCCTCTCAGATTCCAATATTATGGAAACACATAAAGCTATGTTTTATGGGCTGCCAACCCCCTTATCGAGTTGCATTAACCCTTAGCAATGTCCTCCATGAAATGTAGTTCATTGAGTGGGGCCTAATCTACTTGAAGGCTGAGGCAACAAGCTAAAGGAAAGAAGATACAACACTATCAAATATTAAGAAATAAGAGCAAGGAAATTTATGATAACCACCCATACCATGGTTGATACGAGCCTTTCATCAATTCAAAGAAGGCGTCCTTATCAAGAGGACCATAACTAATACTTAAGCATTATGCTTAGCAGGAAATAAGTGGCCGCCATCTCACGATTGCACATGGGAAAGCTTCGGCCTCGAGTCGAATGAATTCTAATTTGACTCACAATGATTGGTACCATGACGGGCACTGTGTGACAAAAAGAATATCTCTCATGCCTAGGGGAGAGAGAGAGAGCACTATCGAGAGCAATACACTGAAAGGAGTAAAATCATATAAATCACTAACAGTGGTGTGGTAAGATGAATGTCGTTCCACGATGGAAATCGACTCTCAAACCTTGGTCAAGCCTTCTAATGCATGTGCATGTAAATGCATATGGGTAAAGCCATACAATGGAACTAACAGTGCCTAAGGCTACTCAAAGGTAGTGTGGAAATAAACATTAGGCTCTCTCAGAGCTCAAGTATAAACATCTGAAACAAAGAAAAAGGGGGGAGATAAACCCAAAATGGAAGTTGATCAAATGGGTTCACCTATCCCTTTTGACTACTTGTTTTACTCAATTATGAGAGGAAAAATGCATAAGTAACAATAAAAAATCAAACCTAACTATTATAATAGTAACAAGGAAGGTTTTAAGATGCTGAAATGATGTGTACATTGCTAAAAAAGTGTTGTTTCGAGCCTCACTAAGGACTAATTCGCCTAGTGGTGATTGGGTCCCAGCTAGGGTTCTAAAAAAGTGTTTTTTGGGTTTTGTTCTTTAATGTTTGCACTCCCAGATCCTAGGTGTTTAGTTCCCAAAAGTTAGAAATAAATTTTGTAGAGTACTTTCCATGACCTTGCAATAAAGCTGACAACTTTTACAACTTTCCAACTTTTATTCTCCACTTGATCTTCAATCTAAAACCTGCAATCACACATCTAGAGAGAAGAAAAATTGTTGATTGTTAGGGAATAGGGATTTGCCTTAGTCAAACCCCGTTTTGGTAGTCAAACCTTGTAATGAAATAATACATAAAGGAAAGATGAATGAACAACAATGTGTAACAACTCACCAATCCTCACCAATCCTCAATTGAACCTTGGAGTACAAATCAACAACCTAGAATGAAGTGGCCTCAAAGTATGTAGATATTGATCTTGGATTTGGATGTGAAGCAATGCTTGAATTGGATCTTCAATTCTACATCAACACATTACCTCAACAACATGCATGATGCACTATGCCTTTGACATGATGATATGACCTTTGATTGCTACAATTAAACCTTGATAATCTACCTTTGAATGCCTTTAAAATGATCTTGAATACTCTATAACGCTATTGTGAATATTTCTTGATCTCATGAAAGTCTTCTAGGTGAAACTATGTAAAATTACCTTATATTTACACTTAACTTAAGATTTAATCTCAAAATTCAAATAACACAATTAGACATCAGATCTAGGATTTGAAGTCACTAAAATCCCACCAAGAATAAGTTCAAAAAGGGGCATCCTAAGTTAAGGAGGACCCATTCGCCATAGGGAAAATGGGTCCTAGCACACTCAACTAGGACAAGTTTCGGGGATATGAAATCATGTAAAAAGGGGGTCTTAGGACCTGGGAAGGACCCATTCGCCAGGTGGTGAATGGGTCCTAGATCATTAGCTTAGGACTCAAACCTTGCCAAATTAAGTGTTATGAAACATTATTGATGAGTGTCAGGATTTATCCCTTGTAAAATGCAATAAATTAGGCTTGGATTTGAATTTAAGGGGCCAATTAAGCTCTAATTTATTGCATTTTTCCTCTCATAATTGACCCCTATGTCAAACTCACACTAAAATAGACATTCAAGACACTTATGTATGCAACAATGACAAAGATACACAATAATACCCTATCAAAGACCAAGAAAATAAAGGAAAGAAAAAATTCAAGCTTTGATTGTTCCAACACAATGTGGAATGCAAATGTTTGTTTGAGAAAAAGGATCAAGATTCAACAGTCTGTCCGACACAATGTGGACTAGGTCTAGGTCATTTTTCCAACAATGTTCATAAGTAGAACTCGATTTCCACTATACGAACGACACACACGTGTGCTCACTTTGGGGTAGTGGAACCTCAAGCCATCCACTAGGTGAGTATCCCGAAAAGGTGGCAAATGAGAGAATCATATTAGCCTCCCATACCATACCAAATTTATCCTCTTGACAACTTTGATAAGGCACCACAATGCTAAATGCTTTTGAATGTTATGTTTATAGGTTTTTGTTCAAGGGGATCTTGTTTCATGTAAGTTCTTCTTCTTAGGGAACATCGTTCCTAATGTCTCCAAGAGAGGACAAATCAAAAATATTAGATTGCCACTTATGGGATGCCTCGTTTTGCATCATGCCACTAAGGGAAAGTCGTACACTTAGAAATATCACCCTCTTGGAGGACATCAAACCCAATGACACCACCAAGAAAATGATGCTTCACAAGAAAAAGAAAATCACACCATGAAATATGCAAAATGTTGAAAGATGTCATCGATGTATGCCCCCACTTTAAAGTGGTTGCTAACACCATTGCTATGAGCAACTAATTTAAAGTAGCCAATTTTTTCTCCTAAGATATGAGAGTTTTCCTTGGAAAACCCTATTCCAAGTCATATGTTTCTGAAATAAAGCTACACCATGAACAAGGAGGGAGGGGCTGCCCCCAAGAATGCATAAGGGATTTATGGATTCAGGGTTAGTATGTCTTTGCTACAATGTTTTCATAGAGCTTGTAAATGTCATCATTCCCCAAATACTCATAAAACTGGAAGAATGACACAAAGAGAGCAGAAACAAAGTAAAAAATCCTTTCGAGTCAGCATGGAAGAGACTTAAATGTCTTGATGCCTTGCGTCATCCCCAAATGGAAAACACAAGAAAAATGAAAAGATAAAATGTTTACGCCATAGAGAAGAATGTAGATACATATAGAGGAATGCACAAAAGAGAGAGAGAGATAAATCAAATGAAATAGCATGGGGGATCACATTACGCAAATGCAATCACATAAAGAAACATGAAAAATAAAGCAAAAGACTAGTAAGGCACATGCGAGTCAACCTATAGCAGGTCGTTTGCATCCCAATCTTGGTCGATATAAATGGAAGGTGGAAAATTGGACAAAGGGACAACAAGTTCCGAACTAGGGGAAGCACCAAGTTCAACACTCTTCTTAGGATATTTTTCATTCAAGCTCATAGAAGAAGAAAACAATGTATTCAACTCATTATGCACTTGTTCATCAATCTTTGCAATATCAATGTCATCATCTAGATTAATCACAATAGGAGGTAGAATGAAAATGTCCATGGAAAGTTCTTGTTTACGTTGCAGTGAGGGTATAAAGTCATCATGCATTGCTTAGGTAAGTTCATATTTTTATTTTCTATGTTGCTCTTTTCTTCTTGATTTTGTAACATATGAGCAATAGTACGATGTCTATGTCTACGCTCTCTAGCATTTTGGTTTCATTTCAATATATTATGAATTTGTGTTTGTGTAGGATCGGGTTTGTCAAGAATAGGTTTTCTCTCTTCCTTTAGGGGAGGAATGGAAGGAACCATAGGAGGTTGTTCAACCACCTTCTCTTTAGCTTTGTAAACTTGTTTATCTTTAGGAGGCACAACGAGATTGATTTGGTTGTCTTGTGGTCTCTTATAGGAAATTGCAGGAGGTTTTATCATAGGATTCTCTTGGATGGTTGGAAGGACTTTCAGTTCAATCATTGTTTCGTCAAGGATAGGTGGCTCAATGGAGGGTTGATGCATGTTTCTAATAGATAGTTTTGCTATTCATTTTGCCTTGAAATTTTGATATGATTTGAAAAAGAAGTTCTAATGAGGTCTTATAGGTTCAATAGGCTTAGGCCAAAATAAATCCAATGAAAAGTTCCCTCGAGAAGACACAGGATTAAACCCACTATAATGCACAGTAAAGATATCATTGCAAAAATAAAAATTTAAACATTTATGCACAACTGACAAGATGACATCCATGGAGCGAAGCCATGGATAGCCTAACTTCACATGAAATTGGTCTGATTGTGGGATGATGGTGAATGAGACATTTAATGTTTTTAGTCCAAATTTTTAAGGAAGATCTATTGAGCCAATCATAGGACAAGAAAATCCATTATGTGTCTTGATCCATGCTTTTGGTTTGTCATATGTATCTTGATAAAGTTCATGCACAAATATAAATTCTTCAGTGATCACATTCTCTCCACATACAAGATCAATTAATATCCCATTAGTAGGCTTATTATTGATTCTTCCAGCTATGTAAAGAGGACCATCAGGTGCATGTTTAAGTATGTCTTTTTGTGAGAAAGCAATATAAAGAGGCCTTTTGGTTGAGCCCTTATGAGGTCCAGCTTCAATAAATGCTACTGCTTTAATTAGTTGTTCTTTATTGTCATCTTTAAATTTTTTCATCATCTGTGTCAACAGTCATTACATCATTCTTTGTTTCACTAGCTTTGACAAATGAAATAGTGTGCTTCGGGATGAGATTTGTAAATATTTGTAAATTCTAGTTAGGAGCTACAAAATTATTGTCTTGATCATTCACACCTCAAATTTGAAGTTGATTATTATCAATAAGGTCTTGCACAAGATGTTTAAGACACTTACAATATTTTGTACCATGTGCATTTTGTTGGTGATAATGGCAATAAGAGTTTTGTCGAAAGCCTGCGAGAAATGGTGTGATTAGGATCACACTCTTTAACAAGAGGTAAGGAAAGCATATTATTTTCAATAAGCCGCAACATGATATTATGAATGGTATCGTGCAGGGGAGTGAAATTTCTATTCCTATCCCCAAAGGAAAAAGGATTTGTTGTATTTATAGTAGCCACTTGGTTATTAGTTTGTTGTCTTGGTTGAGGGGAATTAAGTTGTAAAAGACCCCTATTTTTCTTTTTGAAAGGTTGGTAGTTATTTTGAGTTGTGGATTTGGAATTTTTAGGATGGATAGGGGTTTCTTTTCGTATCATGACCATAAGCCGTATTTTGATAATCATGAAGGGTGGTACATAACTATGTAAAGGATGGGAATCTCAACATTTCAAGTTTGTTTTGGAGTTTGTTTGGTAAGTTGGCAATAAAAATTCGTTGAAGGTTGGCATCAAGAATCTTAATGTTTACTTGTGAATAAAGTGTTTGGTATCTTGCTATGAAATCTATCACTTTCTCATCATCCTTCTGTTTGCATGTCATTAAATCAGCTAGGGTCATCTTGGGACCCATGTGAATATGGAAGTTCTTGGAAAATTCATCAAAATTTTTATTGAATGAACCAATTGAATTATCCGATAAGGAAGATACCACTCTAAAGTAGTATCCTTCAAGGATCTAGGGAATTAGCCAAGAGTTTATCTTCAAAGATGAAATAACTACATAAGGTCGTAAAAACGGAAACATGGCTAAAAATATCTCCTTTCCCACCATCTTTCTCAAATCGAGGAACTTCTATACCTTGTGGAATTTGTGCTCTCAATATCTCCAAGGATAACATAATGGTTTTGATGTATTAAAAAGGTTGACCATTATTTTTTTGATATAGGGCTGCAACTTGTTGTTGAATGGATGACATGGTTTGCATAAGTGTATTAAGGATAACATCATTTTTATTGTAAGGTGGAGGGGAATAGGGTGGAGTGGTGTATGTATGCAGAGGGAAAGTGAATTATAAGTTTGTGAGGGAGGATGGTTGAGGAGATATGGTATGCAAATGCATAAAGCTAGAATGATTCCTTGTGGAAATGCCTAAATGTTCACACTGCTAGTAGGTTGGATGGTTGTGGTAACTTGAGCACTAGTGTATGTAGGAATGGGAATTGTAGGAGGAATTGAAGTTCCACCTTGGCTTTGAGTACACCCCAAAGCTTGAGTAGAACTAGTCATGGTAGGGATGGTGTTGTTAACATTAAGCACATTGGTTGTAGGCATGGTAGTCATGGGAAATGAAGTATGCATAATGATGAGCTCAATTAATGGCTCAATTTTGATAGGGTTCATTATATATTTTCTTTTTCTATCATAGACTTTGACACTTGGTTGTTGATATTTTACTTAAAACCATAGACCTTGAGCATAAGTTTATCTTTGTGACTTTAATGACATTATCATGCTATGGGAATTATCTATGTTGAATTTACAAGTGGTTGAATGAATGTTACTAAGGTAATTATAAATATATATTTGTTTGTGCATGATAATGCTATTGTGCAAGTTTCCACTAAAATGTTGATGTCAAAAAAGCCTACTACATGGGAGAAACTCTTGCCCGCTAGTTGGTTGCCAAGAAGTCAAGAAGCTGATCATTAAGAAGTCAAAGCAAGAAAACTCTCATGGAGGGAAATTCCTAATTCAAATAAAAGAATGTAAACACCTTTTTAATGGTCATATTTGTTGTTGAGAAAATTTAGGGAGTGCATTGTGCTAGATTCCCATTGAAGCAGGTCTGCTTTGACCAATTTAGCGCATGCATAACTTCATCTTTTTCTATGCTTTCAATAAGTGGCATCCTCCTATTTTGATGGAGTCGACTACCTAGGTAGTTAGGGTTAGTCAATAGCTTTCTCTCTATAAATAATGGCCAGATGATCCTTTTTACAAGGCTAGATATTCTGAGTTTGTATTCACATTTTCTAGTTTTATGCTTCTATTGCAGAGATGTTGTACTTATGCTTTCAAGAAATAATATGATATTCTAAGTTGCTGCATTTGAGTTAATCTAAGGGAGACTCACCCAAGGGGGCCCACTTGGTGAGAATTCCACCTATTAGTTTATAAGTTATTTTTGTTCAATAGTTAGTTTTAGTTTCAACAACTGTTTGTTCCTATAGCCATTGAAATTCCATTATGTGACGGTTCCTGTAGCTAAGGCAGACATAGTAGTTTCCTGTCTGTTTGCTGAGATTTTCATTTCTATCTTTCATTTCCAGACCAGTTGTTAATGCTTAGTGTAAATGTTGATTTATGTTCAGTGTTTAAGTTGATTTCCTTCCAACACTTTATTTCTAACATTGTTTCTTTCCTAGTTTATGGATGACTGCAGTAGAGTCCTAATGCATATATAGTGCTAACCCATTTCAAGTTTACATCCCTGGGCTAACAAGTGAAATGCACCTTCATGATGAGTGAGATAGCTACTTAGTGCAGATGTTCAATATCTAAGTCACAAACCTAAAGGATTAGTTATTAAACTATTAAAGGAGGCCAACACATACTATGATCCATAGAGGGTTGATTATCAACACTATTAGGAAGAGAACTAGAAAACTCAAGATCCACAACAAATGGTATATCATGGGATGACATGAGCCTCAAACTACATCTAACAATAGTATTGCTAATAGGACACCAAGTTGTAAATGTCATACAAGTTTTACAAACTTAGTGTGCAAACCCAAAATGGAAGGAGGCAATGCAATGACCTAGAATGAAATGTAGTGTTCAGATTCTAAACAAGGTAATTTGTTGATTACACTATGCAAAAATATGAAAATGAAATGTTGTAAATGCAATTTTGAATTTTTCCAATGCACTAAATGAAGCAAATGAAGCTAAATTTAATGAATTTAATGAAACAAAAAATCAATAAACAGTAACATAGATGTAACAGTAGCAAACAAAAGCACAAAACATAAATTTTTAAATTTCAGAATTTTGATTTAGGTCTAATCAGGGACTCATTCGCCCTAGGGAAAATGGGTCCTAGATTAGGGTTTTTAAATTGATTTTTATAGATTTTAAAGCATTTTCTAATATTTTTCAAATTCAGGTCTGTTACAATAAGTTTTAGGTTCAATTTTCTGTAAATGCAATGTGAAATGTAAAATGAAAATGTGATAAAATGATGAATTACAAGACTTAGTTTTATATGCAATTTTTTGTTGATTTTCAAATGAAAGTTTATGTGATCTAAATTATATGAAATATGACTGATTGTTTTTTATTTATTTTTAGATTTAAAGAATGCAAACAATGCAATTCTAAAACCCTAGATGAAATTCCAATTTGAATGCAAACTAAAGACCCTAAATGAGATCTAATTCAATGCAAATGAATAAAAATGAATACAAGACCTAATCTAAGATGAAAAGAGAGAGTCCAAAATCAGAAAATTACAATGCTCAAGTAGTCGGGTTCACCAAAATGAAACAAAGTAAAAGGGGGGAGATGAACCCAAAATGGAAGTTTATCAAATGGGTTCACCTATCCTTTTTGACTAGTTTTTCACTCAATTATGAGAGGAAAAATGCATACATAACAATCATAAATCAAACCTAATTGTTATAACAACAATAAGAAAGGTTTCAAGATGTTGAAATGATGTGTACCTTGCTGAAAAAGTGTTGTTTTAGGCCTCATTGAGGAATCATTCACCCAATAGCGAATGGGTCCTAGATGGGGTTCTGGAAAAGTGATTTTTGGGTTATGTTCTTCAATGTTTGCACTCCCAAATCCTAGATGTTCAACTCTCGAAAGTTGGAAATAAATTATGTAGAGTAGTTTCCATGATCTTGCAATAAAGATGATAACTTTTACAACTTTGCAACTTTTATTCTTCACTTGATCTTCAATTTAAAATATGTAATCACACATCAAGAGAAGAAAAATTGTTGATTGTTAGGGAATAGGGGTTTTCCTTAGTCAAACCCCATTTTGGTAATCAAACCTTGTAATGAAATAATACATAAAAGAAAGATGAATGAACACCAATGTGTAACAACTCACCAATCCTCAATTGAATCTTGGAGTACAAATCAAAAACCTAGCATGAAGTGGCCTCAATGTATGGAGGTATTGATCTTGGATTTGGATGTGAAACAATGCTTGAATTGGATCTTCAATGCTACATCAACACATTAGATCAATAACATGCATGATGCACTATGCTTTTGACATGATGATATGAAATTTGATTGTTGCAATAAAACCTTGATAATCTTCCTTTTGAATGCCTTTGAAATGCTCTTGAATACTCTATAATTCTCTTATGAATATTGCTTGATCTCATGAAATTCTTCTATGTGAAACTATGTAAAATTACCTTATTTATACTTAAAATTTAATCCCAAAATTCAAATAACACAAGCTCACATTAGATCTGGGATTTGAAATCACTAAAATATTTCCAAGAATAAGTTAAAAAAGGGGTGTCCTAAGTTAAGGAAGACCCATTTTCCCTATGGCGAATGGGTCCTAGCACACTCAACTAAGACAAGTTTCGGGGATATGAAATAACATGTAACAAAGGGGTCCTAGGACCTAGGAAAGACCAATTCACTAGGTGGTGAATGGGTCCTAGGTCACTAGCCTAGGACTCAAACCTTTCCAAATTAAGGGTTATGAAACATTATTAATGAGTTTTGGGATTTATCCCTCGGAAAATGTAATAAATTAGGCTTGGATTTGTATTTAAGGGGACAATTAAGCTCTAATTAAACTCAATTAATTAATAAAGATCTAGATTAGTGTGAAAGTGTAAAGATACACTTTACAACACCCTAAATAAGGAATCATTAAGTCCATTTTATTAAAAAGGGTCCTAGACTTAATGAATGTGTAAAACACATTACAACACTAAATCAAGGCAACATTAGGCTCATTTAAATTATTAATCATTCCCAAATTAAGTAAGAGGGATACTTTTTCCATTACTACAACATCATGGAAGCTACTTTGGTATTACACGGGTTGACCGACCCTTCACACTTCCATCAATGTTGATTATGGGCATCTATAATGTTGAAAACAATATTTATATGTATATTAAAAAAAATCAAATATAAATGAAATACCGAAGAATGAGTTTCAAATTCATTCAGAATAAAAGGGATGTTCAACATAGAAAGCATGTATTTAAATGTATTCATACCTCTTCTTTTCACCAAACAAGGTTGATAAGAGAGAAATTTTAATGGAAACAATTGAAGTTTCCTTCCCAATCGCTCGTGCTTCTTTCTAGTTTTTCTCTCCTTTTCATATTTTTCTTTTCTTCCTTGTCGATTCCTTTTGATTTTCCGCCTTAATCTTCCTTGATTTTCTTTCCTACTACCACTCTTACATGGTGATTAATTGGTGAACATTTAGGTCATGAGTTATGTTATTCTTAAGTTGAAAACTCATGTACTCATAATGAGGCATTATTCCATATCCTTGTGCACTATGCATTTTGTCCAAATTTAAATAATTAAAATCATTATATAATATGTTTATATAGATATGTATATATACATATATTAATTTTACATTGCACACTTTTTTACACACACAAACACAAACACACACACACACATGTATATATATTGAAACAAAGAAAATAGGGATGTCTCTATCTTTTGGGAAGATGGACTACAAACTAGGTGTTTTAGGGACCTAAACCTATTTTCAAGTTTCACTCAAGGAAACCCTAGAGATCTCAATCCAAGGATGAAATAATGGAAAGAGATCTGCTAAAGTTTTTCCTAGGCTATGTTTAGAGACTAAAAAGGGGTTCACCACCAAGCTAGGGCTTGGAAAGACTAGTAATATGCAAAACCTAGTGACAAAACCTAATGATGTGAAAACCTTAAATAAATGACTTAGAAATGAATGCAATACAGAACATAAAACTTGTAAATCAAAGAGGTACAATTGGGCACCTGTAGTTGAATGAAGATCTAAAATGCTAGAAATACTAAATTTAAGGCATATTGGGACTCATACTCTAGGCTGGATGTATTAGTCTGAGATTAGGTTTTTGGGCTAAAATAAGAATCTGATGATGGCAAGTCTAGATCTTTAGAAATCTGGAAAAGTAAATATAATGGGACTCATATGATAGAAGTGGTGTATTAGTCCTACTTATCTTTTTTGGAGGATCAAGATTTGAATATGCTCTTCAATCCTTGCTCTATCTTCTGAACCTAATTTTTGGATCTGAAATGTCAAATTCTACTATGTAGGTGTCTTTTAGTTATCTTGTAAACAAGGTGACAACTTGGATAAATTTATAACCTTGGAAAATTCTTTCCAACCTTGCTCTCCAATGTATCTTCAACCTAGATTTGCAAATCACAAACTAAAGAGGGGAAAATGTTGTTTTGTTAGTAGAAAGGGGTTTTCCTTGGTTAAACCCTGTTTTGGTGATCAAACCTTGAAATGAAATGAAATAGGCTAAAGGAATGATGAATGAACAAAATGATATGTTGCAACTCACCAAACCCTTGAATAAAAGGCTATAGACATGTATGAAATGGATAACTTGAATCTTGACACTTTCTTGAATGTTGTAGATCTTGATTTGAATGCTTGCTTGAATCATGAAACCCTACATCACAAATGTTAGCTCAAAAACAAACATGATGCATGATGACTTTGGAATGATGCTTGATACTAGAATAATGCTCCAAAACACTTGATAATCAGCTCTTGAATGCTCTTGTAAACTCTAGAATTCTCTCTTGATCATAAATTTTCTATAATGCATGAACACTTGAAAGCTTATATTGTTAGGAGAAAATGAGTGAAATAACCTTGTATTTATACTTGTTTATGCAAATTCCTTGAAATTACAACACTACAAGTTGACATCAGATATAGGAGAATAAAATCCTGCCAAGAATTTGTATTTAATTTAGGTTTAAGCCATAGGAGACCCATACACCAAAAGTGGTGTATGAGTCCCTTTTTGGTGTATGAGTCCTATTAGGCTAGGTTTTGGGACATATTTTTCAAGAAATGCTTGGATTAATGTGAAATCCAAATCGAGGTCCCCAAACCTAGGTGGGACTCATATGCCCAAGGTAGCATATGAGTCTTAGATCACTAAATCTGGGCCATACAATCCAAAAACATTAATTTTTGATTGGTCAATTGATATATTTTAGGATTAATATCGAAAATATGTATTAATTAAGGCTTATGGATACAAATTAAAGTATAAAGAATCCCAATCAATTAATAAAAACCCTAGATTAGTGTGAAAGTGCAAAGGGATACATTTTCCTATATATATATAACACATTTTTTGTGTTATCCATTATCACACACACACATATTCTGAAAGACATTTTTTCATGTTTTGTTTATATTAAAGGAAATGATTTCTTTAAAGGAAAGGTAAGAAAAACCATCAAATTCTTTTATCCATAACACCCTTAGAATCATTCATTTTATTATTTGCATTTCCAACACATCTACGTATATATACATATATATTTTTTCTCTAGGATTTTCAAGAAATATTAAACACATAAGGTAAAACTATTGAAGTAATAATTCATTTTCCACTAGTCTACCTATTTGATCATCAACTCACTTTTCCTTGTCTTTTAAACAATTGCAAGACATTCACATCAATTCATATTTTAAATTCAGACACTTTGATTTCTCAGTGGTGTGTGCAATCTAGATTCCAACAAGCTTCTAATCATCATCTGAATAAATACTCCTACCTCAACCATGTTCTCGTTCTTCAACCCGTTCCTGCATTCACACACTTGCACTTGCAAATTTTCATCAGTAAGATTTAATCAATTCTTGGAGATGAAATAATTTCATTACTACATCATAACATTCATCCTTCATATTCAATCATAAAGTTTAGATGGATAAATTTTTTCAAATGATGTTAAAATCTCAAATTTATCACAAGTCAACAATTGATAAATTTTATTTTTCCAAAATATTTAAATAATTTACTATTATTATATGTAAGAAAAATTTGAGATGTGACATCCTTACCCACTAGGAAGAGACATCATCTTACTATCATAATAGAAAAAACTAAATCATATATGTCTATTTCAACACTCAATCATATTGTTATCAAACAAAATAACATAACATGCAAATTCCAAAAATGCTATAGGAATAGTATCTCAATGAAACATCAAGAGTCTATCTAGAAATCAAATGAGGAAAGGAGCATTATATACATTCTCTGCATCCTCCCATGTGGCACTGTCCTCAGAATATTGGTCCCATTGGACCTTATATTTTACAATGTCTCTATTTCACAACTTGACATTGGATCTATCCAAAATTCTAATAGGCTCCACTAGCACCACTCTTGGATCTTGCACCTATAGGGAATGCCAATCAAGTATGTGAGCTGGATCTAGATGGTATGGCTTAAGTGAAGAAACATGAAATACATTATGGAGTCAAGCTAGAGAAAGTTGATATGCAACTATGTTAATCACTTCTAGCACATCAAAAGGACCCACATATCTCAGAGCCAAATTGGAAGATTTCCCAAAAGTAATAGAGCTCTTATGTGGCTTGAATCTCTGAAATACTTTATCCTCTTCTAAAAACTGTCTAAAGGTTCTATTATTGTCGGCATAGCTTTTGTGTCTATCTACCGCTTCCTTCAATCTACCCTTGATGAGTCTTATTTTCTCTTCCATTTCTTTAAGAGTTTTAGGACCCACTATGATCCTGTCTTCCAACTTGTCCCAACTGATGGGAGTATGACACTTTCACCTGTAAAGAGCCTTGAATGGTGCCATACCCAAGGATGCACAAAAAGAGTTGTTATATGCAAATTCTACTATTGGTAGAAACTCTTCCCATTTATATTGTTGGTCCATGCAATACATTCAAAGGATATCCTCTACTACATGATTGACTCTCTTTGTTTGACCGTTGGTCTAAGGATGATATGATGAATGAAAGTTCAACTTAGTTCCCAAAGTTGCATTCAAGGTCATCCAAAATCTAGACATCATCCAAGTATCCCTATTGGATATGATAGTCTCAGGCACTCCATGCAGATGGAAGATATCTTAGAAAAATTTCTTGGCCAAGGTCAACAATCCATCCTTAAGGTTCCCTGGAATGAAATGTGCCACCTTAGTCAACTTATTGACTACTACCAAGATGACATCATTCCTATTTTCACTCAATTGTAACCCCTATATAAAGTCCATGTTGATCACCTACCACTTGTACTTAGGTATGTCACGAGGATAGAGAAGCCTTGTTGAATGCACATGTTCATCCTTAACTTGCTAACATTCCAAGTATTTGGCTACATATTCAACTACATCCTTTCTAATTTTTGGCTAAAAATACAAAGATTGCAACTTTGTGATCATCTTGACAACTCTAGGGTGTTTAGAATAAGGTGCATTGTGGATTTACTCAAGACCAACTTCTTGAGGTCTCTAAAATTTGGAATATACATCCTCCTTTAATATCTTAGGATTCCATCTGATTCAATCTCATACCCATCGAATCAATGGCCTGAGGTACTCTCTTCTAGAGATTTCTTTACTCTTTCATAGTGCTCATCCCCTTGCAAGTGTTGCATCACTTTCTACCTTAGATTAGATCTTGATGTGGTTATAGCTACTATATTTCTTCTACTACTAAGAGAATCTTTCAGTTTATTCTCTTCTCCTTTAATGTGCTCAATTTCGAAGTCATACTCACTAAGGAATTCCAACCACCTTCTTTGTCATGCATTGAGATTTAGCTAAGTGAAGATGTATCTCAGTCCCAAGTGATCCGTTTTAAGCTCAAATGGATTTCCCAATAAGTAATGCCTCCACATCTGCAAAGCATGCACTATTGCATCAATCACCCCTTACAAACTGCATTTATAGGCCCCTAATGCTCATGATTTTGGACTTTAAGGCCTATTTCACTCACAAATCACTTAAATCCCGACAAGCAACATTTAAACGACTCAAATTTTGTGAAACCCACCTAAAAAATCCCTAGTGGGACTAAATTGCCCAGGGTGGAAACTTAGTCCCTTTTGGGGTATTTTCCACTTTTGAGTGGGAGAATCACCAACCTAATTCAAATTCTTGAGGGATGTCATCCTATGAAGTTAAAATAATGAATAATTTGGTGTTAATGCCTATAAATACATGTTTTTAGGTCATTTTTCACATTTCCTAGTCATTTTATAAAGCAAAAATCAAAAGTCAAGAGCAAAATATCTTTCACAAGAAGTTTCATTAGTCTTTCTACAACAAAGTTGAAGCTTAAGGGCAGCAAACTAGGGTTTTTGTAGGTTTTCAAGCTCACTTTTTGTTCAAGATCTCACATTGTAAAGGGTTGATCATGGATGCCTATGGTGAATCATGGAGAAATATAGGTTAAGGAGATGCAACTAGCCATCAAATCACACCTAAAGACTTGTTTTCAAAGTGATTCCATCTTCCATTTTCTCTCTATCTTCAGATTTAAGGGTTTTTCGAAGATTCATATATGGATTTCCGCCAGAAAGCAGAGTGCAAGTTGTGGGCTTCCATTTCCACTTTCAGATTTGCAAAAAATCCAAAGTGGACTAAGTTTCCCATAGTGGTGACTTAGTCCAACTACATTGATTTCTCAAGGATTTTCACAGTTTTAGGTACCCATTTGGCATAAACAACTTTGTAGGTAGTTTCCTTCATTTGGGACTAAGTCACCCAATTTGGCATAAGTGTCCTAGTTGGCTTAAAAATCAAAATTTCTAGAATTTTAGAGGTCTCTGCAATCTCTAGTCAACTCTTCATCAGTTTCCAAGTGCATAGTTTCTGTTTTGCATCTTTATTTTGTTCTTTATTGCATCTATTTCATCTTTCTGCATATCACAGTGTGTTTTCCAACACTTTGCATTTCTTAGGTTTTGCATCATTAAATAATTTTCTTTTAAGATCAGTGCATTATTACATCATAATTAGATACATTACATCTTATTTACATTAATCTTGAGTGTAGACATTTATATTTTGGACCCGATTCCTCTCTTTTTAGGTGAAAACCTAGAAGTGTTAGAAGAAACCTTAGGTAACCAAAATCATTGTTTACATTTTGGTGAACCATACTTTTGAACTTTTTTACTTCTGATTTCAAGATCTAATCTTAGGTCTACTTTGCATTATCATTACATTAAGTGTTGCATTGTTTAAATTGCATCCTAGGGTTTTCAAAACCGCACTAGTGAAAAGCTCATTTTAGCTTGCATTATTGCATTCCATTTCATTGCACAATAGTGAAATTCTACATTTACACTGTAGATTTTCATGACACAATACAAAAAACATTAATATCCATTAGAAACTTCAGAAAAACTTAAAAAATACCCTACTAGGAATAATTTACCACCCTGGGCAACATAGTCCCAATACACATTTTGCATCTTTGTTTTCTACATTCTGTTTCCCATTTCTCTAATTACTGTTAGATTCAATTATTGTTATGTTTTTGTGCAGTTATTTTTTGTTATACTTGAATCATTAGCATTAGTATTATTTACTTTAATGACAATCATAGATATCATTAGATTTTTACAATGTTCATTTTCAACATTAGTTCCTAGCTCATTTAGATCAGAGTCATCTGAAAAAACAAACAAAAACTTCACAACATCAAATGAACCAATCAAAAAAATGCTTCATTTTAGGACAACCATATCATCCAAACCTCTTAGTAGTGATGAATTAGATAGGTTAGATGAAACCTTACAAGGTTTCCTCTCACTAAGCTCATCCACTAAGGCTTGTGATGACAAACCTAAACCAATTAATTATAACTTATCTCCCAAACCTTTTAGTAGTGATGAATTTGGTATGTTAGATGAAGCCCTTGAGGAATTCATCTCATAAAATCCATCCACTAAGGTTTGTTGTGAGCAACCAAAAACAAAAGATGTCAATGTAATCCAACCTCAACTTGTCCTTTACCCACCTTCACATCAACCTCAACATCCACCTAAACCTGAGTTTACCCTTTATCCACCATAGCATGATGTTGTTGCACACACACATTACACTCAAAATAACCCTCACCCACCACAACCAACACAAACCTCCTTAACTTTACCCAATACCACACTACTTAGTGCTCCTCGATTATGAGAGTATGATCTTGTTGAGCAACTTAAGAGCACCCCTGCCAAAATATCCCTTTGGGACCTTCTTCAAAATTCACCCAATTATCATTCAATGCTCCAAACAGCCTTGTAACAAATAGTGGTTCCTCCTGGTACAAACGTAAATGATGTGGCAACTCTTTTAAAAGGAATAAATACAGTTATTGTAGACATTACCTTTCATCAACATGAGCTCCCTCCACTAGAATTAAGGAAACAAAATGAGGCCTTTATGATCATTTCCACATATAATACAATAGGCATCAAGTGAACCCTTGTTGACAATGGCTCTTCCCTCAATGTGTGCTGTGTAAAACTATTAGATCGATTACGTGTGGATAAATTGCAAATCAAACCTGATTCCTTATCTATCAGAGGATTTGACAATACAACAAAACAACTACTCAATCTAATCACTTTTCCTATAACAGTTGGAGTGGCTACCTTGCAAACTCATATTCATGTCATGCCCTATGATCTCACATATAATCTTCTCTTGGGAAGGCCATGGATTCATGAGATGCATGCGGTACCTTCGACTCTTCATTGCATAATGAAGTATATCTATAACAACAAAGTATATCAAGTTGAGATAGATCCCGAGACTGAGAGTTGTTTACAACTTGAAAAAGGAACACGTCCTCTGAATACTCTAATTCCAACATCTCATATTGAACCTCTTGAGACCAGTAAACAAGAAGAAGAATTTGTGTCTAAATTGTTAGATGATGATTGGGGAACATTGGAATTCACACCTTCATTTATGGACGAATACATAATTACCTGAAAAGAAGATGAAAACCAAGAACAACCAACAATTATGTCAACTAAGAGTTTCGAAGAAGCTTCTCCCACCTCTATCTCATCTCCTTTGGAAGAAAACACAAATTACACAACTAATTTTGATGAGATAGATTATCAACAACCACCCAATCCCAAGGAAATGGAAAGACTTTATGAAGACGGTTATGAGCTTATGAAACAATTGGGATACAATGGTAAAGGATGTGGAAAACATGAACAATGCATTCGTGTCCCTACTGAACCTAATACATAAGAAACAAAGACTAGTTTGGGATATTCCTTTTCTAAGCCAACAAAAGCAACTCAATGACCATTGTTCAATATCAATGCCATCACATGTAAACCAAGAACCATGCTTATGGTAAAACATCCTGAATTTCAGGATATGAATTCCCCACCATCTTGGGAGTATGTTGAAAGTGATGAAGCCTTGAAACAAATTCTAGGTACTATTGATAAACCATCTTCTTCCAAACAAAACGTTACCTGCGCTTTGATAAGTACCAAGCCACACAATACTGATGATAATGAGAAAACCATGGAACCATATGCTCCTAAATCTCCTAAGTCAAATGCACTCCCCCTTAGAGATACAATTGATATACCAATGGACATAGAAGATAACTAAAAGTTTATTAAAATTTGGAAGTTCCTTGATGATGAAGAACAAGAGGAAACTACACTTTTGCTCCATGATTTTCCTGAAATCTTTGCTTGGAAATATTCAGTTATGCTAGGAATAGACCCAAAGATAGTAACACATAACATTTTTCTTGCAAACAACACTAAGCCTGTTCAATAGAAGATATGAAAAATGAATCCCAAGATTGTCTTGCATGTTAAATGAGAGCTTGAAAAACTCCTTGACACAAATTTCATTCACCCTATTGATTATTCTCCTTGGATCTCAAATATTGTCACAGTTGCTAAACCTGATAATCGTATTAGGATATGTACAAATTTTTGTGACTTGAATAAAGCATCCTTAAAGGACAATTTTCCCCTTCCTAATATTGACATGATCATGGATTCAACTGTTGGACATGCTTTGTTGTCATTCATGGATGGATTTTCTGGCTATAATCAAATCTTTATCAACCCACAAGATCAATACAAGACAACATTCACAACTATTTGGGGAACATTTTGTTGGGTTATGATGCCTTTTGGACTCAAGAATGTAGGTGCAACTTATCAACGAGCAATGACATTGATATTTCATGATTACATATATAAAATATTGGAAGATTATGTTGATGAAATCCTTGCCAAGTTCTTAACAAGACAAGACAATGTAAATTTCCTTCACCAAATTTTTGAACGAATGCGTAAATACAACATGAGACTAAATCTGAAAAAGTGTTTCTTTGGAGTAGATAGTGGAAAACTCTTAGGGTTTATCATATCTCATAGAGGCATTGAGGTGGACACAAAGAAAATTGATGCTATCATAAACATACCACCTCCTAGGAACATTTCTCAATTATGCACATTATAAGGATGAATTCAAGCCATTTGTTGTTTTGTCACCTCTTTAGCCGATCGAATGTATATTTCACACATCATAGGGATTGTAACACACAATTACATTATGCACTTTGGGATTATTGTACAAGTGTTCGATCTTCCATAGGGACCACACCTTATACTTTGGTCTATGGTAGTGAAGCCATCATTCCCTTAGAATTAGAAATCCCTACACTAAGAGTGGCTCTTCAAGGAATTGTTGATGATATGCATTATCAAAAACAACGATTACATCAGCTAGAGATACTCAATGAACAACGTATTGACGCTCTTGAAAATCTTCAAGCTTATTACAAAAGGAAACATAATCATTACAACCTTAATGTTATCCCTCGATTCTTCCAAAAGGGTGACTTAGTTCTATCTGCTAATCAGCGCAATGTCAATGCCGACCCAAATGAACATGACAAATTTATCTAATTGGTTCTAGGACCTTACATAGTTGACAAAGCTTTTGGGTCTGGTGCATACATGTTAATCAAACTCGATGGCACACCCCTTAAAGAACTTATCAATGTCGGGCATTTGCGTCAGTATTATGTCTAATCCCTTTGAATAGTGTGAATAATAAAGCAGTATTGTTAAAGTTATGTGGTCTTATCCTATATGCTTTCATATTGCTTCTTTCTTGACAAACCACTTGTGCATCTGTCTTGAACACTAAAGTGATTATTTATAATGAATTTAGGTTTCATGCTATTCAAATTCATCTTGTGTGTTATGATAAGTTAAATTTAATTTAACATAACATACTCAATCATCATGTTGTATCTAAAGTGAAACTGTAATATGTTTTAATTAGATCATATAAATTATGTTAAATCATGAAGACATTAATTAAAGTAATATTGCAAAGGTTCTTTAATTAATTAGATTGCCATTTAACATTTACAACACATTAAGATAGCTCATGAAACATCAAAAATTCATATATATATCCAAGGTTTTTTGTACATATCATCATAATATACAACATCACCAAGGTCTGTGAGAACTAGACCCCTTGAGCTTTGGTGCTCGTGATCCAGTACCCGAACGTCGTGAGACGGTCGTGTGTGATCGTGATTGTGATCCACTGAATCTAAGTGCAAACTCCAGGCCTTGTACCCACCCCAAGAGCCACATGACACCCCTATGCTATCTGATCCTTCTCCACCCGTAGCCATGATATCTCTACCTACAATCTCTCCACCTCTGCTGGAGTCTGGGATGAATGTTTTGCGGTCTCAGCTTGACATAGTCATCTCCTCACACTCTCATACATTGCATGTAGCCTCGTAAATGGTCTTAATGACTCTGGCTCCCCCTTCACGATAGTTGGGGGAACGTAATCAGGGTCCATCTCCTCCTCGTCGATGGATGTAGGTACTATCTCTACAACAACCTGACGATAGAACTCTCACCAGTCTCTTGTCGCTCCTGCAAGGTAGAAACATTATATAATTAGTAAACATCATCATGATATTTATATATAGGCGGGGCCACATAATCAGGGTCCATCTCCTCCTCGTTGATGGATGTAGGTACTATCTTTGCAACAACCTAATGATAGAACTCTCGCCAATCTCTCATTGCTCCTACAAGGTAGAAACATTACATAATTAGTAAACATCATCATGATATATATATATATATATATAAAGAGCATAAGCACTGAAGTACATGCATAAAATCAAATATCATCACCTATATCGCCGATCGGCTGAGCAATCTCAATGTCATCCTGTACAGGGGGCATGGAGGTTGTGCTAGCCTCTCCATGACTGTGAGTATTGGTGCTTGCTACAGCTATTGCTTGTGACCTCGTCATACGAGTGGGAGAGGGATCTCCACACTCATGACAGTCCTCAACTTCTGCCTCATCAATCTCACTCAAGAGTGGCTCCTCCTCCTCATCCTCCTTATACTCCTAATCCTCATCCTCCTCCTCTCCCTCCTGGCCATCATAATCTGAATTGACATCCTCATCATACTCATCATCAATAACATCAGTGAATATATTGGCAACCCTATAGCATGTCTCCTTGTCCCTATCCTCTCGGTCATCTCCCTCATCTGGTAGTGGCCTCACATCTCCCACTGGCTTGTCCATCAATAATATTGGTGTTGGTCGAGTTACTGCCCACCACTCCTCATGCTCTCCTATGGCACCGATGTCATCTACGTCAGAGACTGGTGGTTGGTCGTGATTAGAGAAGTCAGAGTCACTCTCGGCTACATGCTTTAGAGTGAGTCGCATTGTATCACCTGGTCTCTAGGCACTCCACATTGACCTCTTGAAAGAGGATCGTGCTTGGGGTGGTGTTTGCACCTGTCCAAACTACCACATGACCCGATCATAGTAGAACACTCGTACTACATGGTCATGATGACCAACCAAAAATATATCCATCTGCATCCTCCTCAACTGTTTGATATGATCTAGCCACTGCAGCATTAGCTGATAAGGTCTCCAAAGGATCTCATCCTGCTCTAGTCAATCAAATTGTACTCTCAAAAAATGCAAATCACCATACTGCCATTGTTGTCATAGAGGATAGTCGAAAGCCCGAGGATACCCTACTATTGTCGCACATGGATAACTATCTGGTTTGGTGCATGTAATATGCTTAAGGCACCACACCTATAGCAATGTGTAGTGCACCATACTATCACCTCCTGGAATACAAATCGCCCAAGATCATAATAGACATATGCCAGGATACACCAACCCTAGGCATATATTGTGCGCTACTCTGCCATCTCTTGAATCAAGTGGACTAGTCCTCCCTCAAGATGCACCACTCGCCCATCAAGGATGAGAACTAGTGCTATGGTGTGCATCATAATCCATCGAACCATTGGTGCTCGTGAATATAATAGCATCAAAAAATCAATCCACCCTCTAACTCGTGCATCATGAACTGGACCACCTAAACAATACTGTAAATTGGCCCTCTGCTCATAAAAGGTGCGGTCTTTGCGGAAATGTATTCGCTCTCCTCAAATCAGAATGCAGAGAATTCAATTACATCGTCTAATGTGATCGTCATCTCCCTTGTAGGCAGATGAAAAGTGCATGTATCTACATTACAGTGCTCATAGAGAGCCATCAACATGGCATCATGGTATCTCATAAGAGGCATAAGATATTCCCAATAGATGTCCACAGCCTGAAGATGCTTTGTCTCCTCTATTGACAATGTTTTCTAGCTAGATCTCTCAGGAAGCTCAAATGTCTCCCTCCTAATGACTACCGTGATCGTGTGGGTAACTATCAAATTTACACAAATATGCTCTAAAATTCATCTAATATCTTCAATTTTTACATTATTCATCATGCAAGTATACTAAAGTCCATATAGTGTGCCTTCCTAAAGGCCCTAGACACTTTAGAACCCTTTTGGGACACTTCACAAAGAAACGGGACACTTCACGAGGAAACAGGACACTTCGCGAAAAAACGGGACACTTTGCAAAGAAACGAGACACTTTGTGAACAAAGGGGGCACTTTGTGAAGAAATGGGACACTTCATGAAAAAAGGGGACGCTTTGCGAACTTTTTTTCCAAGATCCTAAATGAACCTAGATATGCATTAAAATCATTAAAACATTGCAAAATCACAAAGCAAAGGCTACAAAATCGACTTACCTCATGCTAACGTTCACCGCGTGCCACCTGATCTCGGAGAATGTCTAATCGTTTAGGTGTGTAACCCCATCTGGTCAACTTTTTTCCTTCTCACTCGTCACTCTCAAGCTACAAGAAGGTAAAATGAAATAGTAAGTGACCAAATACTTCACTTTCACTTCTTTTAACCTATTTTCATTTCTTTTACTCTTATGCATTAAAATAGGGTTATTTTCTCTCTTAAGAGTTAATAATGTACTTTTTCTTCAAAACAACATAACGGGAGCTAGGAAACTTCGTTTTCGATGTTGTTTGATGCGTTGGAATCGTGATTCCGCACCCGACATCATCAAATGTCTACCGTTATGTGACATGGTACTTGGAAATGTCCTACGATATGATATTTCTTGTTGTTCGACACGGCTAGATTGCTACCTTGATTCCACCTTTGTAAAGCAAGCGTAATTAAGGGGGGGCATACATCTACCCTCAATTAATTTCTAGAAGTTAAGAAAAAGGATTTTTGGACAACTAACGAATTCGCGTTGCAGGATGCGGTTCCTAATGTTGTGGTCTTGTAGATAACCACACTGGGGGCTTCATTCTCACGTCTTTTGAATGAGTATCCTTTTATGAAGTAAAATTCACTGTTTAGAGTCCTTTAGCTTACATGTGCACATAGAGCCATATGGGCACTAAAGTAGGGGTTAACTGTGGACACAAAAATTGTACTCATTTGTAGAAAGTACAATCTATGGCTTAATTAGGTCCTATTTTAGACACCTTGCATCAATCACCCCTTAAAAACTACATTTATAGGCCTCTAATGCTCATGATTTTGGACTTTAAGGCCTATTTCACTCACAAATCACTTAAATCTTAACAAGCAACATTCAAACCACTCAATTTTTTTAAAACCCACCTCAAAAATCCCTGGTGGGACTAAGTTGCCTAGGGTGGCGACAGTCCCTTTTGGGGTATTTTCCACTTTTGAGCGAGAAAATCACCAACCTAATTCAAATTCTTGAGGGATGTCGGCCTATGAAGTCAAAATAATGAATAATCTGGTGTTAATGCCTATAAATACATGTTTTTAGGTCATTTTTCACATCTCCTAGTCATTTTACAAAGCAAAAATCAAAACTCAAGAGCAAAATATCTTTCACAAGAAGTTTCATTAGTCTTTCTACAACAAAGTTGAAGCTTAAGGGCAACAAGCTAGGGTTTTTGCAGGTCTTCAAGCTCACTTTTTGTTTAAGATCTCGCATTGCAAAGGGTTGATCATGGATGCCTATGGTGAATCATGGAGAAACTCAAAAATCTAGGTTGAGGAGATGCAACTAGCCATCAAATCACACCTAAAGACTTTTTTTCAAAGTAATTCTATCTTCCATTTTCTCTCTATCTTCATATTTAAGGGTTTTTCGAAGATTCAGATATGGATTTCCATCAGAAAGCAGAGTGCAGGTTGTGGGCTTCCGTTTCCACTTTTGGATTTACAGAAAATCCAAAGTGGACTAAGTCACCCATAGTGGTGAATTAGTCCCACTACACTGATTTCTCATAGATTTTTATAGTTTTAGGTACCCATTTGGTAGAAACAACTTTCTGGGCAGTTTCCCTGATTTGGGACTAAGTTGCCCAGCTTGTCATGTAAGTGTCCCAGTTGGCTTAAAAATCAAAATTTCTAGAATTTTAGAGGTCTCTATAATCTCCAATCAGCTCTTCATTAGTTTCCAGGTGCACAGTTTTTGTTTTGCATCTTTATTTTGTTCTTTATTGCTTCTATTTCATCTTTCTGCATATCACAGTGTGTTTTCCAACACTTTGCATTTATTAGGTTTTGCATCATTAAATCATTTTCTTTTTAGATCAGTGCATTAGTACATCATAATTAGACACATTACATCTTATTTACATTAATCTTGAGTGTAGACATTTGTATTTTGGACCCAATTCCTCTCCTTTTAGGTGAAAAACCTAGAAGTGTTAGAAGAAACCTTGGGTAACCAAAATCATCGTTTACATAATGTAATTATCCAAATATGGTTTCATACTACCAAGTTCACTGACATGTACAAGTTAAATTGAAAACCCCTTCCTTTGAGCCTTCTTGAGTTGCATGGATGAGATCTGCCTAATTTCTAGGGGTCTTTGTAAACCATGAATCTCAACTAGATTCCCAAAGTCATCTAGACAACTAACCATTTTTTCCTCACAATTCACAATGGACTTATGTTCAGTCAGCCAATTAATCCCTAATATCACATCGTAAGAACCTAGGGGTGCCACATACAAGTTGAATTGGGTCTGGAAGATGGGAAGTTCTAACTCACTACAAAAGAGACATGAATCCACCCTCCACTATGTTGGATTCCCATATTGAACCATCCAAGAATTGGCCATGTGTGTAGGTCTAATAGGTAATTTAGAAATGATTATGTACTGTAGTGTATATTCGTAACAATGGAAAAGCAAGAGTGAACAATTGAAAGACCCCTTATGAACTAAGGTATGTAAAACCTCCTACTATGAAATATTCCAGTGTTTGGAAGAAAATGTTATATTAGGAGAAATGAAGAAAATATAGGAAAGTTTGATGCAAGATCAGATGAAGGAATATTCCTTGGAAATTCTACAAAGAGGAAGGCATACAAGTGCTATAACAAAAGGTTAAAGAAGATATTTGAAAGTGAAAGTGTCAAAGTGGATGAAGAATCACACCAAAGCTCAGTACTGATAGAAGGATATGAATATGATGAACCCCCTTGTAGAGAAGAAGAAAAAGAAGAGAAAGAAGAAAATGAGATGCTAGTTGAACAAGAAGAAGCTTTGAAAAATAATCCTAATACTCCTAAGTATGTGTAGAAGAATCATTCTAAATATCAAATAATTGGAGATAAGAGAAAAGGTGTGCTGACAAGAAGAATAACTACTATGATGGAGGAACATGTAAAATTTTGTTTACTTTCCGAGGTAGAACCTAAAATTGTAACTAAAAAATGCAAGGATGAAAGTTGGATAAAAGCTATGGAAGAAGAGTTGAGGTAGATTGAGAAGAATCACATGTGGGAAATGGTCCTAAGACCAACAAACAAGAATGCGATAGGAACTAAATGGGTTTTCAAGAACAAGTTGAATGAAAATGGAGAAGTTATCCGAAACAAGGCTATACTTGTGTGTAAGGGCTACACACAAGTGGAAGGAATAGATTTTGAAGAGAATTTTTCTCTAGTAGCAAGAATGGAAGCCATTAGGATGTTTTTGGATTTTGCAACACATAAAGACTTCAAGGTATATCAGATGGATGTGAAGCCTACATTTTTTAATGGTGAGTTAGAAGATGTATACATTGAACAAGCAAAAGGTTTTCATTTGTTAGAAGATCCTGATATGGTCTATAGGTTGAAAAAATATTTATATGGACTCAAATAGGATCCTATAGCTTGGTATGCAAGAGTGGATAAGTACATATTGCAATAGGGATTCAAAAAAGGTACTGTAAATAGTAATATTTACTTCAAGGTTGAAATAGATCAAATCCCAATTTTGGTTGTGTATGTTGATGACATAATCTTTGGAGGAAATGAAGAAATGTGTAAAAGGTTTGTAAAGGAGATGCAAAATGAGTTTGAAATGTCAATGTTTGGGGAGATGAATTTCTTTCTTGGGCTACAAATCAATCAATCAAAAAAAGGTATATTCATCTCACAATCAAAGTATGCTAAGGAAATGTTAAAGAAGTTTAAAATGGAGGACTCTAAACCAGTATGTACTCTCATGGTTACTAGTTGTAAGTTAAGCAAAAATGATGAATCTCCTAAGACATATTAGAGCAAGTATAAATCAATGATTGGTGGATTGCTATATCTAATTGTTACTAGACCAAATATCATGCATGTAATATTTCTTGTGGCAATATTTCAATAAGATCATAGAGAATCACACATGGCAACAACAAAAAGGATATTTAGATATTTGAAAGGCACTCTGGACTTTGGTCTATGGTATCCTACGGATATTGATTTCTCTTTGAGTGCTTATATAGATGCAGATTGGGAAGGTTGTACAACTGACAAAAGAAGTACAAGTGGAGGTGCTTTATTTCTTGGAAGTAGTTTGGTTTCTCGATTAAGTAAGAAATAGGATTCAATGTCACTATCTACTGTAGAGGAAAAATATAATTGCAACAACATCTTGCTACACATTGGTGTTGTGGATGAAGAAAAAATTGAAGGACATCAGAGTATCATATGATTACCTATTCCTATCTTGTGTGATAATACAAGTGCTATCAACATTTCAAAAAATCATGTAATGCATTCAAGGACAAAGCCTATCTCTATTTGGTATCACTTTCTAAGGGAGAAAGTTGATGAGAATGAAGTGAAGTTGGAGTATGTGCCTACAAAGATCAAATTGTAAGCACTTTCACAAAGGCTCTTCCAAAAGATACATTTGAGTATCTTAGGAAGAAGCTAGGGGTTATTGCCCTTCCTTCTTTCAACTAGATGCATGAGTTGGTGCATCTACCTAGGTGAGCTATTCAAGATACATTCTTGGTCCTAGACTAATGAAGGCTACTTCTTAGGGGGAGTAGGTAGTGGTGTCTTTGGTTGGTGTAGTCAAGGGGAGCATATCTTATGCCCCTAAGGGGGAGAGAGTAGTGGAGAAAGTGAGAGAAATTTTCTTGTAAGTGTTGTCTGAAGTGAAGTGTGTAGGTGTTTCCCTTTTCAATTGATGTCAAAGAGGGAGAGAGTGAAGTTTGAAAAACACAAGGAAAGAATTGTAAGAAAAAAAGGGGAGGGAAAGTGATGTCTAAAAAACATGGGGAGAAAGAAAAAATTCTAAAATGCAAGAAATGTCCAAGGGGAGTGTTGCTTGATGTAGGGTTGCTTTTGTGAGCTAGTGTTGCCATCACAAGGTTGCTTTTGTTGTTAATGGTTTTTTAGAGTTGGTGTTACCATTAATGACAAAGGGGGAGATTGTTTGTTATTAGTGTTGTCATTGATGTCAACGGGGAGATTGGAGATTGTTGGAGATTGTTGGACTATGTTGTCTTTAGTGTTGTCATTGATGTCAACCTATGTCAACCTATAGAGTGGTTGTGATGAAAAGGTGTTTGTGGAGTTGATTAGGTGTTGTTGATGCAAATAGTTCACTTGGTTTCCAAGTGCTTTTGAGAAAATTTGAAAAGAGTATGTGCAAGGTGATAGTGTTGTGTTATGTATTATGCTCCACATTTCTTCATGGTTGAAGATGTGCTTGTGTGGTTTGGATGAGATGATCAAAGGTGTTATATCCAGATTTTTCAAGTTTTGGATCGTGTGATAGTGGAAGATGTGTCTTATAGTGTGTTTCCTGTGAAGAAGGTTGTTTGGGAGAAATGGAATTGCTCCACATTTTTCCACATTGAGGTTTCTTGTCTTTCAGATTTGGGAATGTACTAATATTGTCTGTACCTACCTTCCCTTGGAGTGTTTGGTGTTTAGTTGTTCCTCAAAGTTGGTTAGTGAGTTGTATGTCTGTGGTAGTGTGGCTGGTTGCACATGATGATAGTATTCTCAGTTTTAGGTGGTTGAAACAATGTTGCTAAATATTTTGATGATGTTGGAATATTTTGGGATGTTGTGTGATGTTGCTTTGTGGTCCACAGGGTGTTTTCATACTTGATGAAGAGTGAATTAATTTTTGGGTAGTGTTAATGCAGGTTTGGCCGACTTGGTGTGTTAGCGTTACTTGCAGAGATGGTTTGTTGTTTGTGAAAGAATGGTGTAGTGTGTCGGTGTAGATTTGGGTCTTGGTTAACCCTTAGTGTTTTCTACCTTCACTTCTTTCCACCGTGGAAGTTTTTGGTGTCGAACTATTTGGTAGTTGCAAGTTTGACGTGCATACATTTCATTGAGGCCAACCTAGAGAAGTTGTTTGAGGTCGCGAAGGATATATAAGAAAGGTTGATTATTGAAGATTTGTGTGATGTGAAGGATGATGTGAATGTGATTAGGTGTTGTGATTTGAGTGTGAGCTTAAATGCCTAAGGCTACCGAAAGTAGTGAGTAGAAGGTGTATATTTTCAATGTATGTGAAGTTGCTGGAGGCAGTGAGCCGAGGGTTGCGGATGGTGTAGAGTTGTTGTGGTGGATTTTTCTATTGCTCTGAGGTAGTGAACTTCCATGTAACAGTCTTCTTCTATTCTTTTCTATTCTGAATAGTGAGTCCTTTGGGCAATGAGCCCTTGACAGTGAGCCATTCTTTTCGTCTGGGTAGTGAGCCCTTATGACAATGAGCCTATTGTATCTGGTTTGTTATTCATATGTATGTGAGTTAATCCTCACTGTGGTTTTTCTTTGATTAGGGTTTTCCACATAAACCTAGCATTCTATGGTGTATGGTTGTGAATGTGTTTATGTTCCTCTCCAATTCTTCTAAAACATAAAGATATGTAGAAATTGTATGAAGTATTTCTAAGCACACAAAAATCATATGCATTGTACGAAAAATAAAACATTTAAATAAAAAATGATCTTTAGTCTTCAATTCTTAAAGAAATAACATATAACAACTAAGAAAATAGTTTAGTTCGAAGAATCTAATATAAAATTGTAAACATATGATGCAAAATTTATGACTAATTTACTTAAATTATTAATATAGAATATGTCTCTAAAGATAGGTTAATTGTTATGGTTGATTGTTTGCCACTAGACAACCTTAATTCAATGTTATTGGAGGTTGGTGACATGTAACCCTAGTTTAATTCCTTTTAATGGCTAATGATTCAACTCATGCCACATCTTCATTGAGGGGGAAAGATTTATAAGGGCAGCACTATACAGTATAGATTCCAAATGGATCAACAGGTTCAGTGAAGAGTATTGGTCAAAATTATCTGCTCAAATTTGAAGATCTAAAGTCAACTCATATGCTCAGTTAATTGCCTAGAATATATTACACTTTAAACTACCCATTGGGGACATGTTAAAGTGTTATGATCCAGCCAATTAAGTGCCCTCTTTGTCATAGGAATGAAAATATGAAGCATATCTTTTGGGGATGCCAGTTTGTTAAAAAACAATGGAATGTTGTATTAATGACTTCCCTGATATTTTTCATCATAAACTAAGTCGGAGAGAAGCTCTTCTTGGAGCCTGGTCGTCATGCTAATGTCATTGTTGATGGTGTTAGACATGTTATTTTGTTTCATTTATGGAGAAATAGATGTAAAGTTGTTTTAATACAAATAATGATCATCAAGAACTTGTATTTTTAAGACTTTACTTTGACATACTTTGTTGTCTTGCTGCTCTTTTTTTTATGCTCCAGATTGAAGCTTTGAAGAATCTCAAGATGAATCTACAGATTCAACAAATCAAACTGCAAGTTGAACAACTGCTGAGCAAAAAGAAAGTTAGTATAGCATAGAGATTAAGATCTTTTTGCAAAATTGAATGTTTCTTGAAGCTTTGTTTCAGCTGATCATGAGTTTTGTTCTTTATCTGTAAATTTTCTTTGTTTTTATCTGTTATTGGTCCGTTCTGTACAGCTTCTACTTACAATTTTTTAAATACAACCTTTTTCATTGTAACTGCATTCTTTCGATAAAAAAAAAACACTATACCTAAAGTGGAACCCATGTCAACAACACAAAATAATAGATTACCTAGTTAACCAACTTTCCCACATATATATTTTGTTAACAGTACTTAATCAGGGAGGTAGAATGAGGGAAGGTCTCTTTACTTCCCGTCAAAGAAAACGGAAAGTAGAACATTTGCGCGTATTTCACAGTAAAAAGGGCCCGTGTTGTGTGTCATCCCGCTTCATCATCGATGTGAGGTTGGTGTACTCATTACTGTCGCGAGACAAAGATACGGATGTACTTTTCACAGCTAGCCATGAATGAATAATTAAGATTTGGGTCTGTATGTTTCGACAACAAAAATCTCTATAGTCACTAGATGCGATCAAATCTGGTCGTACTGATTCAGCAAACATGCGCGTCACGTCTTCTTACACCAACAGTATTCAATAATTCACTACCCTACACTGACCTATTGCCCTTACCTACTACCAGTTTCCCTTTGGGACCTAAATATTGAAACCTGCAAACAACTATACCTAAATCGATCTCAGCAAGCCGTACATTGGATGTGTCAGTGGAAAGGATCCAATAGCTGCTTACTGTGAATACTAGTTGTTATGGTGTTTAGCTTAATGATAAGCAAGGTATTTTGGGGATAGGGTTTCAATTTTTTATATTTGATGATATGGTCCTGAAACTTTAGTTATAAGTAGGCGACTTGTCTATTATGCTATTATAAAAAATTGAGAGTGATTTGAAACTTCCAAATAGAATTTTGAAAAACGTGAAGTTAGGGTGCTAAACTATTGGATCCTCTCCCCTACATAGCACTATGACTAGATCTAACAAGACTTACACCCTTAATCTGATACGATTAATAGAAACATAAATCTCTATAGCTTATGGATTCGATTGTGTTCAAACATGTTTTGGAAGACCTTTATTCTTTATTTGAACCACAAGTTGTATAGTGTCATTAGCAAGGAGTTTTTAGTTTTTAACTTTTATTTAGTGCTTCTGAAATTATGTATTAGAAATAGTTATAAAATGGATAAAATTATTTGTTTTTATAAGTTTTATTGAAAAAATAATTAATCATATGGTGATATATAAGATGAGTAATAATGCATGCTTTAATATATATGTTTCGATTTTTTGTTGGATTGTTTTGAACAACTCATGTAACTAACGTGGCTAGATTGTTATTGTCTAGAACCCTAAACAATAACCTTAAACTTTATTTGGAGGCATGCTATTTTTTTTTTGTAGAAATTTGACTTACTATTTAAGAGCACTCTACCTAAAGATCACCTCATTTAATGGTCAAGTAGTCAAATAACCATTATACATCTCATGTACACAAGAAAATGGTAAATATTTGTCCTATTATTATTGACCAAAGTTGGATTATGTTTAAGAATAATTGTTTAAGAGCTTGAGAAATACAAAGTTAAACTACATGACTAGTGAGTCCAATCTTCTAATTAAGAAAGCTAGAGTTGAGAAGTGAAATGTAAAAAATGTTAATGAATAAATATATGTGCCAAGTAAGAGATTGGTGATTACAAATTGGTGTGATATTTTTTTAGTAGGTATGGGTTTTCCATAGTCCATGATAATATTAGTAGAGTGTTTTTGGATTCAATTGTGTATATTTTTAAATTTGATGTTTTCAGATTACACTCAATTATCCATATGATTCATCTTCACGTCATTTGAAAGATTTGCTACCAAGTGATCATAAATAGCCATTAGTGCAGATAAAGGTGAGGAAGATGTTGAGAGTGTGAACGTGTTTATAGAATGATTAATTTTTTGATCCACTATAGAAGTTCATGTTTATATAGAGTATGCTAGATTTAATAATGAATCAACCAATAAAATGCTTAAGTAGAAGTTGAAAAATTGTATTGAAAACATGTAATAAAGATTGAAAATAATATTGTAAATTATCATTTGAAAAATATATTAATTTGTCATAATTTCGAAGAATAAAAATATACTCTATTATATGTTTTTATTATAAGAGATTTATAAACACATTTTATAAATTAAAAAGTTGTGTTTAGAATTTCTCTAAATTTAAATAAATATATTTTTTACATTTAAAAAAAATAAAAACTATCTTGTATGGTATTCTTTGATAATGATAGAATCAACAAACATTACAATTATCCTTTCAATAATATTATAAATTATAGATGTTGAAGTCTAGAATTTGCACAATCGTAAATTATAAAATTAATATTTAATAATCTTTTATATATGACACTACAACAACCACCACCATAATATATAAAAATTTTAATTACATTTTTTATATAATAATAAACAACAACGACAATGACAACAACAAGAACAAGAACACAAATAACTTTTGATGTGGGGAAGGTGGGTAGGCCCCATCGACCTGACATAAATAAATGCCTAAAACCAAACTTGAAGTAATCTCCATACGTTGTATAGGTTAATGCTTTTAACATTTAGTGGATGTCTACAATTATTGACTTTATTCCATTCTTGAAAAAGATAGTTTTGGCCGTATTAAGTTTTTAAATGATGTTGCATTCCTTTTTGAAATAAAGGGTCTTAATAAACCAAATAGGTTACGCCTCTAAATCTTTCAAATATTACCCTTTCTTCATTATAATAGTATATAGCAGGTAGTTGTGTTTGTAGCAAAACACATGGTTTTTCCACTATAGTATAGATTAAAAATTGAGTTTTGCATTAAGAGGTTGTGTCCATTTTTAATTAAAATGTTTATCTTACTTTAAAAAAAATTAATTCAATTATAATATTAAGTTAGATTTTTTTTGAGTTTTATTAAATAAAAAAATGAGTGTTAAGGTTAGACATGTTTATTTTAAGTTAAGAATATAAATAAAGAGAAAAATAATTTTATTTTAGAAGTTAAAGAAGCATCAAACAATAAAGAAGTAGATAAGAGAATTTAGTGTCATTAGATTTAAAAGTCTAGATGTTTTTGACAAAGAGATGGTGTATACACAATGTAGGTATCAAAGGAGGTCTATTGCAAGTTTTGAAGGATTGATATGTCCATGGAAGCTCTAAGAGGGGTGTGTGTGTGTGTGTTGGACTATGCTTCTAATCCATCCTAACATTTAACTCCTTGTTCATTTCCCTTTCAACCATACTTTTTAAAAACTTCTTTGTTGTTTCTATTTATTTAGGGCTAGATTGGAGTTTTAAGAGGAGAGTAAAGCATATGGGTGTGAGGTGGGGGGCAGGGGGAGGGGGATGATATTTTGAATTGAGAGGATGCTACTACATGCATCCTTATCTAGATGGATGGGGGTGTGAAACTCTAGTGTCCAAGGTGGGTGGTTGACGAAAAGTGGATATGAGAAGATGTACAAGTGATGCAAGACTGGTGTTGAGTGTATGCCATGAGTTGAATAGGAATTTGGGGTTCTAAATAGTTAAGAATTATCATAATTCATGTCTAAAAAGAAGCGGAATGAATTGAGTACAAAATGAGGGGAAAAAGTGTGAAGTGCACACTTTTCATCTTTGCATTTTGTACCCAATTTAATGTACATGTGAGCTATAGAAAATCAAGTATGTTAAAGTAAATAGAATTGAATTTATTTTACTTGATAAAATGATACTAAATATTTATGCTTGACAATAGTACACATGTCTATGCACAAACACCATATCTAGTATTGAAAATACATATATAAAGAGAAAACAATACACCATATAGTTTTTTGTAATTGATTTCACATGTTGTTGCTTTGATGGGCATTGCTAAGAGAGTCAACCCACAATACTATGCCCCACATTTTGGCCAAAGTAGAACATTGAAATTAACATTTTCACCAATTTTTCACTTTATGAAACCTATAGTAATTAAACCATTAATAATTTGATGATGTGAACTAGTGATTTGTGTATAGATTCTAAACATGTATATTTGAAAAGAAAATAGAAATAAATTATGATTTTTTTACGTAACTTTTAATAACTTGTTTTTTATAGTAAGAAACATTTTTAAAAAGTGACGTTTATGTTGTAACACGTAATTTTTTTATAGAAAGGATAAAATTAGAATTATTAAAATATATATTTGTAACATCAATATATAGTGCATGAATATTTTTTCATAATTTTTGGTTCTATATTTTTTTAATTAATCTTTGAAGCTAGAATAATTATAATTCTGATATAGGTGTATGTCATAACATATAACTTATTTCATATGTATTGAAATTCAATTATTATTATTTTACTGAAACAAACACATCAATACTTAGTGCACAAATATATTTTTCAAAAAAATTTCTCTATTTTTCTTTTTAAATTTGTGTGTGTGAAACAAATACCGTGATGTTTGGTGAAAAAACTACATTTACAAGAAATAAAAAATAAATATAATAACGAATTAAAAATATTCAAAATTATACTTTTTGGAAAGCTTATAATAAGAGATAAATACTTACAAAATATAATTTCTAAATGACTTTATTTGATCCCTCAAAAGGTAAAGAAAAAATGGTTTTTTATCAAAATTTTGATAGGTGCAAAGGAGGCTCCATTGCGGGTATGATTTAAGACTAGAGGGGTTTTATCCAAGGGGGTCTTATATAGTACTCTTCAACTAAAAACTTTATAGATGGAACCCCTCAAGGCTTAAATCATTAAATTTTCTAAAAAATATGTGATTTTAGGCAAATATTAGGATGTCCCAGAAGTGGGACACATTATTGTGGCACCACCCAAAATCTGTGAGGCAACCAATTTTAGAAAATATTCAGTCATTTATTTAGTTGCTTTAAGACAAAAGATTAATGAAGATAATTCAAACATTTTTTTCTCTAACGATCTTATGATTATTCAACAAAGAATTGTGCAAACATTTTATTTCAAGATGAGATCTCTCCCTTTGGATTTTTTGGGGATTCCCTTATCTATTTCTAGATCTAGTAGAGAACAATGGAAAATAATTTTGGACAAATTTCATATGTGAGTTAGTTATTAGAAGTTGTGATAGCTATCTTTTATTGGACATTTGGTATTGCTAAATTGTGTATTACAAGTTCTTATATATAAATTCTTGGAGCTCTTAGCTTTGAAAAGCTTTCTCAAGGAATTTGACTCTCTTTCTAGGAAATTTCTTTGGGAAAATAATTTGAAATACCATTAATTGGAGATTGATTAGTTGAGATTATACTTGCCAACCTAAACAATATGGTGGCCTTGGGCTTAATAGATTAAGTTCAATAGTCAAACTTTGACAATTAAATTATATTGGAATTGGTGCAAGTTTCCTAAACAATCTTCGGCTAGAGTTTTTAATGACAAGTGTTTGGGTAGTGTTCCTAATGAGAGTATTCTAAGAATGGATTTGTGTGGAAAATTATCAATGGTATGGGATACTCTTAAGATAGGATCTATCATTATCAAGAATGAACTCTTTTGGATTAAAAATGGGTTGTAAATATCTTTTTGGAATGAATCTTGAGATCTCCATCTGCTAATGATTTCTTCCTATCCTTTTCTTTAGCCCTTGAGTGATTTTTTTTAGGAAGCCGAATGGAATGTAATAGTTGATTTTAAGTTTTCTCTACTTTTAGGGAATTCTTGGATATATTGATCGAAGGAGTCTAGTAGTTGGCCAAGAGGTGGTCCATGTGAAGCTTGAGTTACTCTCTCATCTATTCTTAAGGATTGTCCTTATTCTCTAGAGGAAGATGATTCTCTTACTTCATGTTATGATCCCAAAGGGGCTTATTCAATTACTCTTGGCTATCAATTTCTTGAGATGAAGAGAAATTGGTTGAGAAAAATTTAGAATAAATTCAACTAGCTTAAATGTAATATTTTTTTTTGGCTACTAATTTAATATAAATGTATTACTTAGGATAATATTATAAAGAGAGGATTTAAAGGTCCTTACAATAGTGTTTCAGGTGGCAATAATGAATAAAATGGTGATCACATTTTCTTTTAATGCCCCTTCTTTTTGGGTTTTTGGAGAGACTGGAGGTAGAGATGGAATTCAATTATTATTCATGTTTCATATTTACTTAAATTATGGGAAATTTTATGCCACCATAGTACAACATCTTCTTTCCTTATGGTTGCTTGGGATATTGGTCCTATTTTTATTCTTTGGTAGATATGGTTAGAGAGGAATCATAAATTTTTCAAGGTCACTAATGTCTTCTTGAATATGATCAAAGAAACTATTGTTCCTAAATATTTTGTTGAGGGATTATTATCTTCTTATGAATCTCTTCTTTCAAGAATTTTGGAGCTTTCTACTCTTCATTTTCCATTTTCTATAAATCTTAGTCTTCTAAGAAATTGAATAAGTGTGATAAGTGGTGTCCTCTCCCTTCGAGCTTTCTCAAAGATGATTTTGATGTTTCTTCTCATGGTAACCTAAGAGTTGGTCGAATACAAGGAGTTGGTCATGCTAGTGATGACATAATCCATTTCATTTTCTCTTATGTGATGGGTATTGCCTCTAACAATTTCATGGAAGCTTAGGATATTTTGGTGGCTCTTTAGAAGGCCTATAAGTTGGGTTGGAGAAAGGTTATTTGCGAATATAATTCTTTGATATTGATTTGTATTTTGAACAAAAAGGTTTCTCAAGGGTCCTCCTACTAAATTGCTTCTTTAGTGAACCAAATTCTCCATCTCTCTTTTAATTTTGACATTATATCCTTCACCCATATTCCTAAGGTGTGGAATGCTATGTCAAGTTGCCTTGCTAGGTAAGAATTAGAGGAAACATAGCATTAGAATATTTATGAGCTAGAGTCATTGCTTTCTAGTAAATCTTCTAATATTTTATAACTTATTCATAATGACAAGAATATATAGGAATACAAGAATTTTCTCTTTTAGTGACCATGATGATATGTGTTATTCTAGTTTTTATAGGGTTTTGGATAGAGGCAACCCCTCTTGGGTTTTCCCTCTTCTTGATGTAGAAATGTCTCTTGCCATTTGAAATTTTTAAAAGTGTAAAATAGAATATGCTAAGTGTACTATTTCTTTAATTTATCTATTTTCAGCCTTTTCTAAAAAAACAATTTCACACATGTTAACCATGCTCCATTTTTATTGTGTTAATAAGCTAGAAAGATATCATGGAGTTAGAACCATTGTACAACTTAAATGGTATTACCAAGTAGAAAGTGGACATAAGGAGTTTTCGAGGGATCATGTTGTATGCAACAATCATCTAGTTGTTATAGATTTCACTAACATGAAGGATACAATCCAATCCCAATGGGTGATGTGAAAACCATATAGGATAACTTTTGTAGTGACAAAAAATGTTGCCCTTTACATTTTCACACTTAATTTGGGAATAATTAATATTAAAATGAACCTAATGTCACCTTTATCTAGTGGTGTAATGTGTTTTATGCATTCACATTAGGTTTAGGATCCTTAGCTAAATAAACCTAATTTTTCCTTAATTTAGTGTTGTAAAGTGTATTTATTTACACCTTCACATTAAGTTTAGGGCCCTTGTAAACTAAATAAACTTAATGGTGCCTTATTTACGGTGTTGTAAAGTGTACCTTTACACTTTCACACTAATCTAGGGTTTCATTGATAAATTGGGCTTCTCTATGCCTTATTTGGCCTTATTTTGCATCCACGAGCCTTAATGCATATTTTTGAGATTAATCTTGACATTTACCAATATCCAATCATACTTCATGTGATTTTGGATTGTATGGTCCATATTTAGTGATCTAGGACTCATACGCCACCTTAGGTGTATGGGTCCCACTTAAGTTTTGAGGCCTCGTTCTGGATTTTATATTAATCTAAGCATTTCTTGAAAAATGTGTCCCAAGCTTAGCCTAATGGGACTCATACGCCACAACTGGCATATGAGTCCCACTCTAATCAATACCTAATTTAAATTCAATTCTTGGTGGGATTTTATCTTCTTAGATCTGATGTCGGCTTGTTGTGTTGTAATTTCAGGAAATTTGGCATAAATAAGTATAAATACAAGGTTATTTCACTCATTTTCACTTAAGACTTTCAAGAGAGCATTCCTAATAGCAAGTTTGTGATTACAAAAGTTCACAAGAGTATTTAAGGACATTCAAGAGTATTTTCTAAGGAATTTAAGGGCAGATTTCTCCATCATTTGTTGCAACAATTTAAGATCCATCATCATGTCAAAGGCACAATGCATCAAGCTTGTTGTTGAGCTAGTGTTGTGATGTAGCATTCAAGATCCAAGTTAAGAATTGTTCCATATCTAATTCAAGATCAAGATCTACATTCTTCATGGCCACTTCATGTTAGATTATATATTTATATTACAAGGCATCATTCAAGGTATCATTGTTCATGTTTCATGTTTCATTGTTTCATCATATGGTTTAATTACCTAAATGGGGTTTGACCAAGGAAAACACCCATTTCCTAACAATCAACAAGTTTTTCTCTCTCTATATGTGTGATTGCAGATCTAGGTGTCTTTGGAGCTTGAAGATTCTTAAAAGATTTAGGGAAGTTTTCAAAGTTGTCACCTTGTTTGCAAGATCACAAAAAGTTACCTATAGGTCACAATTCAGAGTTTCAAATTCGAAAATGAAATGTGGAAGAAAGAGAAAAGATAGAGAGCAGATTCAAATCTTGACCCTCTGAAAAAGCAGAACGAGACTGATATGCCACTTGTGGTGCATGAGTCCCAATACTGAGCTTTTTCCAGATTTCAAGAGTTTTAGACTTGTCATTGTCAGATTTCTATTTCTTCCCAGAAACCCTAATTTGGGACTAAATCGCCCAGCTTGGCATATGAGTCCCAATGAGCATTAAAATCAACATTTTCAGCATTTCAGACCTTGTTTCGAGCTTCTACGGGTTTCTAGGTGCACTGTTGTGTTTTCTCAGTTTACTGTTCTGATTTGCATTCATTTCTAGGTCATTTACTTAAGTTTTGCATGTTACTGGTCTTTCCAAGCCCTATCTTGGTGGTGAACCCCCTTTTAGCCTTTAATCACACCTTAAGACACCTTATTGCAAGATCTCTTTCCCTCATTTCATCCTTGGATTGAGATCTCTAAGGTTTCCTTGAATGAACTAAGTGAAATAGGTCCTAAACCCAAGTTCCATCTTCCCAAAAGATTGAGCACCCTATTTCCTTTGTTTCATTTTGGTGAACTCAACGTGAAAACCTTCTTTTCTGATTTGGAGTGCATCATAGTCCTATATCTAGCTTACATTAAATTTGTATTAGGTTTTGCATTAGTTTGCATTTAGGGTTTCTAAATCTTGCATTAGTGAAAGTGCATATAGGCTGCATTTTTGCATCTTGCATCATTGAATTTCATCTAAAATATGTAATTGCATACTGTCTAGACATCATTCAAACTAGAAAACCTAACATTCACTCAAAATTTGTTGATTTTAGTGTAAAAACCCTAATCTAGGACTCATATGCCCCTCTAGGTGATTTAGTCCCAGTACAGGTGGTTTTTCCTAATTTTTGGGTATTCTGTGTGGTGTGTTTTATAACATTTGAAACCTTAAAAAACTCTGACTAAGACTCATATGCCCCTTTGGGCGATTTTGTCCTAGACCAGGCCTGGAACTACCATTTATAGCATTGAAAACCTCATTTTCGTACTTCCTAGGCTTGCTGGTAACCTATAGTATCAATCTAGAAAGTTTTAGGAACATCTGTTTTATGTATCTAGGTCAAATCATCCATGTAGTGAAGTCATTTTTAAATCATTTCAAAAATAATTTTAGTATTACAAATTTCTAATCTGTAGGAAATTTTGTTACATTTCAGAAACATTGCATAATTTAGATAGCTTACTTTTTCATGTTAGCATGTTTTCTTTTCAAGCATTTAGTGTTCCTAGAGCATCAAATGGCTTGTATGATTCTATTTTCCCTACTCATGGGCATAATATAGGAAAACAAAGTTAAACCTTTGATAAGCATGTTGGATACCCTCCTAGTATCTATCAGATCTATAAGAACATCATAACACAAGAGGATGCAAGCATAGATAATCATAATTGTTCTTCTCCTTATACCTCTCCTATTAGTGAAAGAAGATACAATAATTGAGACTCTTGATTGTCCCTCTTCTCCTCCCCCTTGGGAAGATATTATGACATAAGAAGATGAGATGATAGACACATTTCTAAACATCACCTTACCTAGTCTCCATTCATCCCTTGCTTGTGAGAATGTTTTAGTGAAGGAGGATAAAATCATAGATAACCATGACAATCAAATTTGTCCTTCTCCTAATATCCCTCCTCGATGTGAATGAAATGGTTTGGTGTTAGAAGATACACTTATTGAGAGTCATGAGAATCTTGTTCCTCCATTCCCTAATGCTCCTACTATTTGGTAAGCATGAAAATCATAGTTGTCCTTCTCTTGATACCTCTCCTATTTGTGATGAAGATAGATTACAAAATATAACCACAACATGTGATGAAACTCTTTTTTTCTCAACTCCTAAAAGATATCCTACTAGGGTAGATATTAGGGAACAAAATAAGGATGAAATCATGGATAATCATGTCGATCACATTTGTTCTTCTCCTAGTATCTCTCCTAGTTGTGAAGAAGATATTTTGGTGTGAGACGATCAAACAAGTGAGAATTATGAGAGTTCTATTTGTCTCTCTCCTCTTATGGAAAACATTATTGAACAAAAGGATGCAATAATTGATAAACAAGACAATCCAACCATTGATAACTCCCTTACTTGTGATGAAGTCATTTTAGAAGAACCAACCTTTGAATGTCATGAACATCTAGCTTGTAGTTCTCCTAAAAATTCTCCTCCTAGGGAGGATATCATGGTGCAAGAAAATGACATGGAAACATTTCTTTCAAATAGTGATATGACTTCCTTAGATGACGGTGAAAAGATGACACTAGAATCCCCTTCATTAGAAAAACATCAAACTGAAACCGCTGAGGTTATGAATGCACAAGTGTTCTTAGACCCCCTTTACTATTGGACCTCCTACATACCTTGTGGTACATCCTAATAATATTCTAATTATTTACCCACCCTCACAATGATTGAAAACTCAAAACAAACCTGAACTTATCCTTTACCCACCTAAGAATAATATTTCACAACACCTGAGTTATAATACCGTTGCTCATACATATAACACTAGAAATAATCCACAACCAAGACAAACACCTTCAACATCCCTTCCATTACCTCAACCTATCTTACATGGACCTTATTTTCCTTTACAAAGTGGAAAGGAGTATGATCTCACTGAACTAAAGAATACTCTTGCTAAGATATCCTTATGGGACCTTATTCAAACCTCTCCTCATTATCATAACATGATTCAAAGTGCTTTACAATGAGTTCCTACCCTCCCTACTGTGCAATCAAATGAAGTAGCAGCCCAAATTCAAGCTATAACTTTGAACAACGTAGACATTACTTTTCATCAACATGAGCTACCCCCTTTGGAAATGAGAAAGAAAAATTATTCCTTCATGATAATAGTTATCTATAATAGGATGAGAATAAAGAAAACCCTTGTTGATAATGGCTTCGCTCCTAATGTGTGTAGTGTGAAACTTTGGGATAGACTTGGTGTGGATAAGTCGAGAATTGAACCTGATTCCTTATCAATTTGAGGATTTGACAATGTAGGAAAGCAATCGCTTGGTGTGATTACTTTGCCTATTACAGTTGGAAAGGCTACCTTACAAACTCCTATTCATGCTATGCCTCATGATATTTCATAAAATCTTCTTTTAGGAAGATCTTGGATCCATGAGATGCATGTGGTGCCTGCGACTCTTCATCATATAATGAATTATTTCTATAACAATAAATTGTACCAAGTTAAAATAGACCCCAAGCCTGGAAGTTGCTTACAAGTTGAAAAAGGAAAGAAAAATCCTCTATGCACATTAATTCCAACTTCAAACATAGAGCCTATAAATGAAGAGAAATAAGAGATGGAAAAAGTGTCAAAACTATTAGAAGATGATTGGGGTTCCTTAGATTTCACACCAACATTCATGGGAGAATAAAAGATCATAAATAAAGAATTTGAAAAGAGAAAAGAAAAAATGGTAATGTTAACAAAAAATTCAGACGACCCTTCGAAAGAATCCACCTCAACTACTTTAGAAGATCAAGCAAATTACACAACAAACTTTGACAAAATTGATTATGAATGACCACCAACTCCAAAAGAAATGAAAATTATTTATGGAAAAGGTTATGAACTCATGAAACAAGTTGGATAGAGTGGAAAAGGATGTGGTGCTAGAGAACAAGGTATTCATGTCCCTATAGAACCTAACACACAAGGAACAACTAATGGTCTTGGTTATTGTCCCTTGAACAAAACAAGCAATCCTTCACTTAATATTAACACTATTACAAAAGACTCCTCTAAGCCAACTTTAACACTAGTGTGTCCTGGACTAATAGACACTAGTGGTCTTGTTTTTTTTCCTTTGAAAGAAATGAAATAAATAGAGAAATCTCTGCTTAATATCAATGTCATCACACAAAACACTAACGATTGGAGTTCGTTAGATTTTACACCCTCCTTTCAAGGAGAGAACAAAATCTCGCAATCAAAAGAATCTTGTGTAAGTATGACATCTTGTACTAAGCAAGATATTTCTTTGTCGCAAAATAAAGAATGTAACACCCCGTCGCACAAACCCTAAAGGACAACTAAAAATGCAACAATTTTTTTTTTTAAACATAAAGATTAAACACTAAGTTTACTAATGCAACTAACATAGCTAATGATTACAAGTCAAACACCTAAGTCCCTTGGGGTACACGAGGTAACATTACGTAATATATCCCATAACAAAGCTGATAAAAGTAATTACCAATTCTACTAACGTAACTCATTCATTCACATATCTTCATTTAAACATTTATTAAAGATATGCAATAAGACAAGAATGAACCATATAGAAACCATACATGTATTCATAACAAATTGTACTTGGAAATATAAAGAACATATTTTCTCAGATATAACACAACCTTAACGATATTAACAATTATGATTCAAAAATGAATTACATAATGTGATTATACATTACATCAATCTACAAGTACATCTCATTGAGCAATTACTCAAGGTTACATCATAAGTCTACCCAATTCATGGGAGAGTAACACATCAATACACAAAGTATAATTGAAGTAAAAGTATACATCTGGAAACATATAAACTCTGGATCAAGTTGACTCTGCACTGAAAGGTACAACTGCAAGATAGGGAACCCAATGGGGTGCGTAGCACGTTCCACCTGACCACCCTCGTGCTAGGAGTAAATAAGGAAGGGTCCCCGACCAAGAACATCCAAACAAATACACAAGACTAAACTCCAAGCATGAAAAACAAGAGCACACATAAAGGGAAACATAACATCAAAAGACCACTTCCAGAGGTTAGCAACAAAACAACTCAAGGGAAAGCTAGAGGAGAGTGTCATCGCACAGTCCTACATGGGTTATCCTGACTACCTATCTCTAGGCATCAGCCCCATAGGGTGACTCGTGCAGAACCATTAACCTCTTGTGGAGACGAGGCAAGGATCTTGCCAACTACGACCTTCTCAACCCACCTTTAGTCTATGAAAGCACTAACATGTGGCCCCCATCTATGGTTATCCTGACAACCTCTCTAGGCACTGGCCCCATAGGGTGACTAATGCAGAACCGTTAACCTCTCGTGGAGACAAGGCAATGATCTTGCCAACCACGGCCTTCTCAACCTACCTTTAGTCTGCAAAAGCACTAACAGGTGGACGAGGCATCCACAATTATCTTGTTAATGTTTAACTACCCACCCCCTAATTATTTAATTAGGTTATCACTTATTACTCAAACTCTAATGTGGGTTATCCTGACAACCCCTTTGTGCGCTGATGCCCACGTAGAGCCACTCTCCCTAGAAACCCAAATCATAACAACAAATTCCAAGGGGTTGTACCAACAAGAACGTTACACTACAAAATAGAACAACTGCGAGGAAAAACCATCTCGCTAAAGGTCATGTAGTTCAACTCCCATAAAATGGTACAACCCAAATAAATAAACTCAAAATCACAACTAAAATCAAAATAGGGACAAGTATCAGATTAAAAAGGTAACATAATAAACCACCATTTTTCCCATGCCTATGGAAGTTCCTAACAAGCAACTTAAGCTCTAACAGGAGAATATGCTAATATAAGGGTTTTTCCACAAAACCATAACCCAATCAAGTGAAAATCATACTTGACTCAACAATAATTTGACAACACAATTTTTCCAAAGAAAATAAATAATTGATTCATCCAAAACATTCAACTTAATTTAATTAATTAAAAATAAATGCTTATATTCATTTAAACTAATCACCTCATAAAATCAACTTGCTACATAACTTCATCCACCGTTTCTATAATTTCAACATATAAAAATATATAAATATATATATATATATATATATATATATATATATATATATATATATATATATAGACTTAAAATCATACATTTAATTTAACATTATAAAATTAATAATATAATCCATTGTAAATTTACACACACTCACTCATATATATATATATAAATACACACACACACATATATATATACACATATATATTAATATATATATATATATACATATATTTATATATTATACATATATTATAAAAACAAATTAAATAATTTTAAATTTAATAAAATAATTTTTTATTTACCAAATCCATAGGGGGGAGAGACTGCAGATCCCCCCACCTCATGGGGAGGCTGCAGCCACTGGTTGTGCCCAGCAGCCACTAGCTGCTGTACGTAGCCATGGGTGGCTACGTCCCCCACAGGGGAAGGCCGCAACCCCACCCGTGGCTGCGTCCCCCATACAAACATAATTTAAAAAAAAAAAACCGTGATTTAATAAAATATCGCCATATGGAAATTATTGATGAATTTCGTCAAAACACAATAAAATTTCAATAGTATGATTTCTATGGTATATACAGAAGTATATATATATATTTTGTATATGTATATGTATGTATATACATTAATATATATATATACACACACACACACACACACACATAAATATATATAAATTTATTATTGAATACAATAGATGGACAAATTTTACAATTCTTTTCCACAGGAAAAGATTTAATCAAATAGTACAGAGGTTTTAATTTCACAATTTTGACAGAGGTTTTCAATTCAATCCAATTTCTCAAAATATTTTCTATAGGTACTATTTAGAAAAATTCTTATAGAGGTTTCCATTTTCAAGTTTAACTAGAAGATTCCATTTGCAACCTACAGAGGTTTTCTATTGTTTTCTTTAGTAGTTTCCCTATTGTTTAACAATATTTTTTTTCTATGAGGCTCTCTAATTTTATTGTAAATATTTCTACAGAGGCAGTAAATTAATCACGGCAAAACTTCAGCAGCCGTCAAGGAAATTTTAAACAGAAGAACTTTTAATAAAAATTTCTACACAAAAGCTTCCAACAAATTTTCTACAGAATATAATTTGTACAGACAATCTTTTCAAAATAACAAAATAGTTAAACAAACAGTAAAGGAACCTATTTTCCTGAAGCTTGAAGGAACGAGGGTTGGAGCAAAGCTTCGCCTTCAGAGTTCAACTTTTAAAACCTTTCCAGAATCTTCACTACTAGCAAGATTCAAAATGTAAGCCCAAAATAAATTCCACACCACAACTTTCGAGAAAACACCACTCTTTAATTCATAACACAATCATTATTGTAACGCCAAGAAAGTGCAGAAAGAAAAGATTAAAAGCAAGCATGCAATACAAATCTAAATGCAATCTAATGCTAAGCAACAAAGAACAAAGGAAAGTAAGAACGTAAATACAACTTGAACAATCTCACCAAATTCGTACGTATTTCCATGATTCATCTCGATTGCCCTTCTCCATTTTGTTGTTGTAGTATAATTGCCCTCAGATTTCTCGTAAGTTTGTGCAAGTATAGCCTATGATAATGATTTAGCAAAACATCGAAGATTCAAGATAGGTGCTCCAAAAAGTCATAATATTTTGAGAGAGATATACGATTTCGAGAGAGATTGGAATGAAGAATGACATCAATTTATAGAAAATTGATTATTCGAACGACAGGTCAGGATCGAAAGATCAACAAACGGTTGAGATTGACTGATTAGTCATGCATTCTAATAACAATTAGTAATGCCATGAGTGATATAAATTAGAAATAGAATTAAAGATTAAATAAATGATTTAATCTTCCAGTTTGGTATTAAAAAATAGAAGAATTATCTTTGTATGACAAAGATGAAGATGGATTAAAGCAACTCTTGTTCAAATGCACACACAAGGTTTAATTAATTAAATATGAATATTCAATTAATCTGCATGTACATGCAAATGAGTTAGAACTGGATGATTGAATGATTTGGTGAAGAGATTACTCGAGAACGCTACTCAGACATTAAATCCAGAGTTAATTGAGCGATTTAAATAGATGTTGAGTCGAGTCAAAGTGAATAATTAGATAATTTGCACAATTATCTTAAATATAGAGGAATGCATTAAAATAGATTTATGAATTAAATAATTCATTTAATTCAAGATTCGATATTGGAAGAATGATTAAATAAATAAGATTTATTTAATTAACTGATGAAGGGATTTAAATGAATAATTAAATAAATAAAAGAATTTATTTAATTATAGTTGAAATATGATAAAGGTAAATTAAATAAGAATTTATTTAATTTGACAAGAAGGATAAGGTTAATTAGTAACATAATTAAATAAAAAATGTTTATTTAATTAATCAGATAGAATAAAGAAAAGTGTGAATTAATTAAATAATTAGGATTATTTAATTAATAGAAGAAATGAAGACTATAGAGAATAATTAAATAATTGACATTATTTAATCATGACCATGAAGAATACAAATTATGAAGAATATTGAAGTTGTAGGCTTAGACCAAATTTTGGTGTCTACATTTGCCCCTCTTTGATACAATGTCATTTCAGCGTTGTGTCAAAGAAAATCGATAAGAAATATGCCCCAGTAATGCCCCAGTGTAAAACAGGTGAAGGTATGCCCCCTCGGGAGGATAGACGGATTCAAAGAACATGAGTGTGCTCTCGAAATTGATGAGAGAACTAGAAGATGAAAGAAAAAAGGATAGAGGAAAATAGATAAGGGTGGTGAAGATGTAGAAAAGAAGAAATGTTAGTGTGAAAGGAATGATGAATAATAAAAGACATGGATGTTAGTATTAGCAATCTTCGATGTTTCATTGTATCACAAAAGGTGTTGGAATTTATCATCATTGGGAGGGACTAATACAAATGGAGAAAAACACTATGATATGACATAGATCAAGGTGTGCAAGGTCATCCACTTTCTAACAACAGACAGTCACATTTAAGGATTGTCATTAACTCATACTAAGGGCACAAATTGCCCCAGTCTTTTTGTCAAGACAAACCACAAACAACAAACAAAGTAAAAGATGGGTCATGAGACGTCATCGCTCCTCTAAATCCTTCATGGGACATCCTTGAGGAAACTAGTAACATGACTCAAAATCATATTTAAAAGATAGTGGACAAACATTAGTCAAAGAAAACAAAATTTTGATACATCGTTGCTTCTCTAAATCCTTCATGGGACATCCTTGAGAAAGCTAGTAACATAATTCCCGTCATAAAGTCAAATGAAAAGATAAGATAAATAAGCCATAAAGTCAAAAAGCCAGTAAAATATTTGCTAAAACTTGATCTATTTGTTTAATTCATTTTGATTGATAGAGCCTGATTTCAGGAGATACACATACCAGATAAGACTTTGAGTCTGGTTTCATTGTTATGACTATCTGTATAAGGCACGATAAAGCCTGGTTTTAGAAAGACATGTATCGTATAAGACATTGAGTCAGATTCCGTTAATGTGATAACCTGTGTAAGGGTATGGTTGATTGTTTGACAATGTCGATCATGCAGGAAGGACTCATCCTGTATAAGACATAGATTGTTTTGTTGATATCAATATTTAGGAAGGACTCATCCTAAATAAGACAAAGTTTGATTGTTTTGATGATGTCTATCTCCAGGAAGGACACATCCTATAACATACATCAATTGATCTGTTTTGATTGTTTCCTTGGAAATTTGTTTGATTTGACTTAGAGACATTGCTGACTTGTTCACCAGATTGATGCATGATTTGATATGATGTGCTGGCAATTGACTGTGTGTGACGAAAAACCCTAAAGGACTGACCTAGTACAGCCTCGGGGGCTCATCGATTGATGGCCTTGCCTACGTTACACATGTAGAGACCTCGTAGTTTGACTTGAATTGGATTGACAAGACTAACTACAAAATAGAAGACATGTGTGAAAGTGAATGTGACGAACCCTAATGGATTGACCTAGTGTGGCCTCGGGGGCTCATCGATTGATGGTCTTGCCTACGTCTAGTCACAGAGGCAACGTAATTCGACACAACCAATGACCTTGTCACATAGACATATGGATTTAATCATGATTTGATACAGAAAAACCTAAATGGACTGACCTAATGCCTCGGGGGCACATCGGTAGATGGCATTTCCTACGTCCAGTCACAGAGGCAACGTAGTTTGACAAACGACAAAGACTGACAAGTGCGACTGACTTTGACTCTGTTTTTGGATTTTTGAAATGTTTTGATTTTTTTTGTCTTTTTGAAGTTTTATGATGTTTTTGTGTTTTCTCAGGTCAGTTTGTGATTTTTTTGGATTTTCCATAGTTTTACATCTTCCACATAGCCAATGTAAGAACCAACATGACACACATCAAGTGTTTGCCCCCAGTCGAGTATAAGACCAAATGATTATGAATAGGATAAAATGGGGAATATGAAATGCACTCGATGTCAATCGTTCCAAGTTATGGGAAAGACTGCCACTTATTACGAATGGTATGTACCAGCGATGGACGAGAAAGATAAGGGATATGTATAGGGATAGGTAGTATGTACAAGGATAAGGACTATGTACAGGGTAGTGGACTATGTACAGGGTAGTGGACTATGTACATGGAAGTGGACTATGTACAGGGTAGTGGACTATGTACAGGGAAGTGGACTATGTATAGGGTAGTGGACTATGTATAGGGAAGTGGACTATGTATAGGGTAGTGGACTATGTACATGGATGTGCTAGATTAGAATAATAGTAGACAAAAGAGCAAAGTCAACTACACATGGCACTTGTTTGCCAGATTTTCACCATGGTACCTATCCAAAGCACCACCGAAGTGGTTTTCACTATTGGATGAATTATTTGTCTTTACTATTTGCTGGATTATCTAATTTTTATTTTTGGTGTTACCAAGATGCCTGTTTGCCAGGTTTTCACCTTGGTAATGATTTTTTTTATTTTCTGATTTTTAAGACAAGGCTCTCAGAAGCTATGCGTAGAACTTCTTCAGATGCAGACTATTGATTGACGAGGACAATGGTTCCCCTTCAGGAGTAGAGAGTTGGTACACTCCTGATCCAAAAGCTTCTATAACAATATAAGGTCCTAACCAGTTTGGTTCAAACTTTCCTGGTTTGTCTCTTTTTGCTTGATTCTTTGGGTTCTCCATTAAAACCAGGTCACCAATGTCAAAGTTTATGTTCAAGACCTTCCTGTTATAGCTATGACGAAGGCGATTATGATATTCTTGGAGATGGTCTAGTGCCTTCTATCTCCTCTCATCCATGAATTCTAGCTCATCGAGTCTCGATACTCGGTACTCTTCATCATCAATGTGGCCTTTCAAGGATACCCTTAGGGAAGGAATCTTGACCTCAATAGGAAGAATAGCTTCAGAACCAAATACTAGTGAATATGGAGTGGCACCAGTGGGAGTGCAGATACTTGTGTGATAAGCCCATAAGGCAGGGTTAAGCTGTAAATGCCAGTCACGACCAACATCATTGACAGTCTTCTTGAGGATTCTAATGATGGTTTTGTTAGATGCCTCTGCTTGGCCATTACCTTGTGGGTAGTATGGAGTGGAAAAGTGATGTTGAATATGAAATTCATCACACAAATGGTAGACTTCTTGATTCTTAAAGGGGCAGCCATTATCGGTAATTATGGACTGAGGGACACCATACCGACAGATGATATAATTTAGGATAAATTTAGAAATCTGTGTACCGGTAATGTATGTCATAGGAATGGCTTCAATCCACTTCATAAAATACTCAGTGGAAGTGATAATGAATATGTGTCCATTAGATGATGTGGGGTGGATCTTACTTATGAGGTCGAGTCCCCATTGGGCAAAGGGCCATGGTGACGTTATAGGATGAAGCTCCTTTGCTGACACATGTATCAAGTCTCCATGAACTTGGCATTGGCAAAATTTCGTTACAAAGACATATGAGTCTTTTTCCATAGTAGGCCAGTAATAACCCAGTCTCATAATCTTTTTGGCTAGGGTAGGACCGCTAGAATGGGAACCACATATACCCTCATGTACCCCATGCAAGGTTGCTTGTGCTTCAGTAGAATCAAGACATCTCAGTAGGGTATTATCTAAGGCGCGTCTATATAGGGTGTATCCGACGATGGAGTATTTGGCTGACTTGTGGAGGAATGTCCTATGTTGGTTATTTGATAAGCTAGTGGGTATGACTTCGGCATGAGGGTAGTCATATATTTCTTTGTACCATGGGGAATCAAGACCAACAATGTCACACGCCATTTCATAATCTGGGATATCGTAGGCTGGGACCAAAAGCTATGCTATCAAGAACTCAAACTTAGGCACATTGTTAGGAATGTCGAGAAGTGATGCAATTGTAGCCATAGCATCTGCTGCCCTGTTTAAAACATGAGGTATCTGATGAAATTCAAATTTTTTAAAGTACTCTTTAAAGCTATCAGCCATGCATTTGTAGGAGGCAAGCTTCTCATCCTTAGTCTCATAATCATCATTTACCTATCTGATTACTAGTTGAGAATTTCCATATACCTATAGATTCTTGATTTTCACTTGACTGCCATGCGTAAGCCTGTCACTAGAGCTTCATACTCTGCTATGTTGTTAGTACATGGAAATGCAATCCTGAATGACTTAGGGCTGGAATCACCCTGTGGTGTGATAAACAGTATACCAACCCCTGAGCCATCAAAGTACAATTTCCATGTTATGTTTGTGTCAATTGTAAATATAAACTCATTAGGAAAGTCTGCAACTAATGGGTGACCTTCCTATATTGGTGCATCGGCTAACTGATCAGCAATGACTTGTCCTTTAATAGCCTTTCTTTTTACATAGTGGATATCATACTCACTAAGTATCATAACCCATTTGGCCAGTCGCCCTATTAATGCCGCCTTGCTGAGAAGATATTTTAGAGGGTCTATTTTAGCAATCAACATTGTTTGGTGGTTAAGCATATAGTGCCTTAGTTTTTGGGTAGCAAATACTATGGAAAGACATGCACGTTCAATGGTACTATAGTTGAGCTCATAACCTACCAAAGTTTGACTGATATAATAGACTGCCCTTTCATGACCTTCATCGTCATTCTGTGCAAGCAATGCTCCGAGTGATGAATGGGTTGCTGTAATATAAAGAATCAATGGTCTTCCTTCAACAGGTGGCATTAAGACTGGTGGTGTGAGTAAATATTCCTTAATTAATTGAAAAGCCTCTCCACACCTAGCTGTCCATGCAAACGGTACCCCTTTCTTAAGTAGATGTTGAAAAGGATGTGTCTTATCTGCTAACTGCACTATAAATCTTCTGATGGATTGCAACCTTCCTTGTAATGCCCCTAGTTGACTGAGATTAGTGGGTGGAGGCATGTCTATGATTGCTTTTACCTTAGCCAGATCCACTTCAATGCCTCGTCTAGAAATGATATAGCCTAATAGCTTTCCTGACTTGACTCCAAACACACATTTCTTGGGATTGAGTCTCACTTTATACTTCTCTAGCCTTTGAAATATCTTGTCTAAAACCTGTAAATGTTCTATCCTTGTCTTGGATTTAACAATAAGGTCATCAACATAATCCTCCATAAGAGTGTGTACTAGATCATGAAAGATAGTGGTCATGGCACGTTGATAGGTTGCTCCAACATTCTTGAGTCCAAAGGGCATAACATTCCAGCAATACGTTCCCCAAGGAAAAGTGAATGCCATCTTAGGTTGGTCTTTAGTTGCAATTCTGATCTAGTTATATCCTGAAAATCCATCCATAAGGGACAACATCTCATAACCTGTTGTCATGTCAACTATCATGTCTATGTTAGGCAAAGGGAAGTCATCCTTAGGACAAGCCTTGTTGATATCTCTAAAATCAATGCAGATGCGGATGCCCCCAGTTGGTTTAGTGACTGGTACAAGATTGGAAATCCAATCTGCATAGTCAATAGATCTAATGGAACCAATGTCTAAGAGTTTCTTGAGTTCTGCCTTGACTAATAAAGCAATCTGTGGGTGCATTTTTCTCAATTTTTTTTTCACTGGTTTGGCACCTGGTTGTAAGGGCAAGTGATGCAGAACAAGTTTAGGATCCAAACTAGGTATGTCTTCATATGACCAAGCAAAATTTATTTGTCTCTGTGCAAAGAAGTTGTGGAACTTTGGCTACTCTTCTGTTGTCAATGACGTTGCAAAATAAACTAGTCGAGGATTCTCTTTTGTGCCTATGTTGACTTCTACTGATTCTTCAACGAGCATGGGTTACTTTTCCTATGCAATGGGGAGAATGTTCAAACCTCCATCCTTAGGTGCCTCAGAGAGGTTTAAACCTTCAGATGTGTCCTTTCTTTTTACTTTTTCATTGTCTAAAGGTGCCTTTCGGTTTTCACCTAGAGACTCGTCCTTTTTATCTTGTTTATTCTTTTTCTCATTTTTGCGACTGGAGGGTTGAACAGATTCCCCAAAATATGCTTTGTTGTCCAAGTCAATGGTAAAACCAACCTTGTGATCACCGTTAGGTATGCCTTCTCGTAATCCCAGGAACTCAGCAATTGCTTCATCGTTCTCAAAAATGTCTAAGACGGGTGTGTCTTGTTGGTCCCAATCAATGAGTTGGGGATAGACTAAGGGCATGTCATCATTGGAGTTATCAAATTTTAATGGGGTCAAGGTAAGGATTGAGTTATTCATATGGTCACAAAAGTCTTGTACTAAGTCTTGTTTGCTCTTAGGCTTAGGTCTAGGTGGATTGAGAGGTGGGCCTAATGCCAAGGTTTGATTATTTGAAATAGATGTATCAGGTTGCCAAGAGGTAGGATCAAGTGATTCCCAATAGTAGTGTTTAAACCACTTCTCCTTTGTCATTTTTTTTGGTGGACATGAATTCAATGGATTTGGTGAGGATCTTAACATTAAGTCAAGTTCTCCAAATAACTTGTCAAGGTCCATGGGAGAGGTAGAGGACAAGGAATCCCACTCATAGTCGTTGGAGTCGGGGGAGTCACAGTGATATTGGTCTAATGGTTTGTGAGATGTCTTAATATCTTCTAAAGCACTTACTTCCTCAAGTAAGGGTGAGGTGGTACCAGGAATGCCAATCTGAATCGGTTGAAACCCTAGCCCCACACCTTTTGGCCACTGAGAAACAAATATTGGTTCAATCCTCCCGTCTTAGTTTAAGCCTAAACCACTCTGTCCATCATATCCCTTGCTCTGCATGATTGTGAAACCCTTTCCATATAGATCTGTAGGAATGTGAGCAAGTGGGAAAGATTCTTCATCCTCTTCCCTATACAACCAGGAAGTGACATCTTCTGTATTTACAGCCTCTTTGCTTAATTCTCCCCATTTAATGAAAGTTGTTGTAGGAGGAACATGTATAGTGACCATAGACTGTCCCCTATTTGATGTAGGTAAACCGTATGACTTAGGAGGAATCAAATGGCTAACACAATAAGATGTCATCATGTAATACTCTCCACAACCCTTGTCTTGGATCTCAACCCTAGAAGTGGTAGGAATTGAGGGTGAAATAGATGTTCGAGTGAGTGTGGATGGATCAACATAGGAAGATGGATTGGACGATGAAGCCTCTTGGTTCACTAGCACTTGGCATTGAGGGATCTCTTTTAGATTGGTACAATATTGGAATGGGTTCGGGTCACCATCTATGGTTATTTCAGTGCCATTGTAAGGGAATTTAAGACACTGATTATACATGGAAGGGACCGCCTTCATGGCATGAATCCATGGTCTACCTAGCAGAAGGTTATAAGGAAGGGTGAGATCCAAGACCTGGAACTTTGTCTCCATTACTGCAGGACCAATTCTGATAGGAAGTGTTACCACCCCCTTTGATTTCATTCCTCATCATCATAAGCTTTAATGAAAATACTCTTGGTTGTGTCCACGCATGCTTCTAAGAAACCTAATGCCTTAATTAGTTTTAAAGTGCACAGATTTAACCTTGCTCCTCTGTCTACCAAAACTCATCTAACTTTGGTGTCATCAATAAGGACTTCTAGATGTAAAGGGTCATTATGGTTTGTCTTTTCAGTTGCATAGTCTTGCTTAGAAAATGTGGCATGGTGATTATTGGTCAAGTAGCCCACCATTTCCTGGAAACGATTGACATCAAGGTCATTAGGGACCGTGGTGTTCTATAAAGCTTTATCGAGAATAGATCGATGCTCAGGGGAAATACGCAACAGTTCCAAGATTGAGATTTGGGCTGGGGTCTTCCCCAACCGGTCAAGTAGGTTATATTGTAACTTGGAAGGCTGTGGTGTTTGCTGCGATGGAGGGCATTGGATAGTGATCTTAGTATGACGAGTATTGACCGTATACTCGATATTTGTATTGATAGTAATGGTATTGATATTCTCATTAGTAACGTGAAGGTGATGAATGATTTTGCCACCATTATAATCATGCTTGATACTCACATAGTTGGCTGACATATTGGTCTTAGTATTCAAATTGGGAACAATTCCTTTCCCATGGTCATGTAGTGGATCAGAAAAGACTTGATGATTAGTGTTTGATGACTTTTGTTTCTGTCCACTAACCTCAATTATTCTCCTTTCGACAAGATCCTGTATGATATTCTTCAGTTGTCAACAGTTTTGTAGGTTATGTCCCTTAGTTCTATGATAATCACAAAAGGCATTATCATCCCACCAAACTGGTTTAAATTGTCATGGATCGTATTGTCTTGGTTCTTGCAGCTGTATAAGATTATGTTGTAATAGCTGTTTGAATACAGACTCAATGGGTTCTCCTAAGGGAGTGGACTCACATTTTTGAAACCTCCTTTGTTATTGTGGACGTTGAGTATTTTGGACCATGTTAGGAGGTTGATTGACAACATTAAGCGTGTTGGAAAAAGTGTGAGGTCCGTGTAATGTGATGAGTGGTCCTGCTTGTAGCGTTTTAGCATCAACTACCCCATCAATGGTGATATTTTTGTTGCGAGACCAAAATCTGTTTCTGTCAGTGGGGTGTTTTGCACGATCAGATTTCTATTGGATGTTGATGTCTTAAGTTCACCTTTTTCAATGAGATACTTTTCTATTATAACCCCTTTTTCCACTAGTTCCAAAAAAGATGTACAACAATGTACCCTTAAGTTACTCCGTAGTTTCACATGAAGATTTTCCTGGAACATAGTAACTTTTTGTTTTTCAGGTATCTCGACAGGGCAGTGGCTAGCTATAGTCCTCTGTCTCTGGAAGAAAGCAATAAATGTTTCACCTTCGTCTTGTGTTGTGTGACACAAGGTTGCTATATTTATCTCGTGGTCTATGTTGAAAGAGAGTTTCTCCACAAATTTCTCAACCAGTTCACCCCAAGATCTGATGCCAGAGTCTAGACCTGAAAACCACTCTAGTGCAATTCCTACAAGACTTCTTGGAAATAGTCTCATAAGATATGTGGGGTCATAAGCGACATCTATGCATATGGTAGAAAATTCCCTTATATGTTCTATTGGATTCCGTTTGCCATTGTACTTAGGGAGATTCGGTATGACATACCTGTGAGGGAAAGGGGTCATGTACAATGATCTATTAAAGGGAAATGGGCATATGTCCTTTGTTGAAAAGGATTTCTTAGTTGACTCCGATATGTTATCCATTTGCGTTTGTAGTGCCTGCATTTGTGTTTGTAAGACGTCAACTTGGGTCAAGGATGTGCTAGGGGGATTATGCAGATCCGTGTATGTATTCTGAAATCCAAAGTCTCGTGATGGGTTTCGATTGAACGTTGGTATTTGAGGTGGGTTTGGATTTAGAATGTTGGTAAACATGTTCTAGGTCAGAATCTGCATAAAATGGTTTTGACTCTGGATCTGTGTGAACGGATTCTGACTACCAATCTGGGAGAAAGGATTCTAATTTGAAATCTATGTAAATGGATTCTGATTGCTAGTTTGGGAGAATGGATTCTGATTGCCATATTGGAATGAGGGAATGCCTCTTGTTTGTGTAATCTATGGTATAGTACTAGTGACTTGAGCACTAGGTATGGCCATTGATTGTGGTATGGTGCTCGTGATACTGGCATTAGGTATGGCCATTGTCTAGGATGTTGTGCTTGTGACACCGACATATGGTGTAGAGGTTGATGTTTTAGGTCTTTTACTCCCAACAAGAGGACCGGAGGGAGTGGATGATGATCCTCCTATAGTGAAATTAAATCCCGATGTCATGCCAGATGTACCAAATGGAGATGTATGGATTGTCGTACTTTGTGTAGGTGTGCCAGATGGCATAGTTGTGTTGACCTGAGGTATAGTAGTACTAGCAGTTGTTGTATTGTCCCTTGTGTAGGTTGAGTTTGTAAGGTGTTGATATCAAATCCTGTAGGTAAGGTAGCGCCTTCAGCTAGCAATTTGGCTAAGTATCATTGACGATCGTTTGCTAGGTACTCATCTACGAAAGAGGAAAACTTAGGGTCCTATGCGACAGCCTCTATGTCTTCTGTTGTAATGTGACCTTGAGTGTTTCTAGTGGTGAGTTTTTCTAATTGAGTCTTGTGAGGTCTTGAGGAAAATGGATTGATGAATTCATTTGGGTTCGACATCTTTTCTCTCTCTCTTCTCTTAGACCTAGTTTCAACCATGTAAAATTAGCTCAATATGCAAGGAGTGCAAAACTACGTCTATGGATAGTATGACTCTAGTCTATGTTTTTGGGATTTTCTAGATGCAAAATAAGGAATGTTCTAGGATAATACTACCCAAAAATCTAAAGATGCAAAGTCTAAGCAAGGTTCTAAAATAATCAATTCTATAAACCCAAGATGAAGGGACCAACTACCTAAAGTCTAACCAATGCATCAATTTAGTTAAGTCAAGGAACCAATGTAGGACAAGGATCAAAGACAAGTTGAGTTTCCTAACTAGACTGATGAGCTAGGAGGACTCTCTGTAGGACAAAGGATAAAATGATATGACTAGGTTTGATGACAGATTCTGTTGACGCTATGATTTTTCTAGAGTGCAGATGATGGACCTATCTTAAATTTTGTAAAAATGACCTTCCTAGAAGTTTACTCTAAAGGAAAAATGTATTCTAAGATGATACCAAACTCTGAATTAGGACAACTATGGTAATGACTATATGAACCTAAAGGATGCAAAATTGAGAAAAATCATTTCCTGTTTTCGTTCAAAGTCTGTTTGTGGGATGCCAACTAAAAGATTGGTATAACCATGTTGACTGGATAGTGATCATGAATTATAGTTTTCTAATCAGGCAAATGCGTCGCAGGATTTCACATATGCGGTTAAGTTTACTAGTTACGGTTAAATTTCACAGTTGCGGTTTTCTAATGATCAATTGCGTGTCCCTGATAAAGTTTAATGTATGACTCTGACATATGTGGTTAACCTTCTAACAAATGTGACTCGAAATGACAGTTGCGACTCAAAATATAATATATGCGGTTTTTCTCAAAGCAAATGCGAGCTAATATGGCAGATGTGACTCTACGCTAAACAAATGCGACTGAAAATGATAGATGCGACTCAAAGTTAAACAGATGTGACTTGAATTTAAACAGATGCGACTCTAAAAATCAATTGTGACCTTTTGGTGAACAGTTGCGACTCTCTGTGTATTTTCAATGATTTGAGATTTAAAACTGACTCTATTTTTCGTGATCAAATTCTGGCAAACAAGGACAATCATAAGACAAAGTGTTTTCAGTTTGATTTGGGACTTTAAAGAATGTTTAAGTTGACAACATAAAAGTGCATCCTAATAGGCCAAAAGGCCTAGGGTTTGTATACTTGGTATAGCCCACCTAAATACCCCAGATTGGTGATAAACACCTTTCCTTCTCGAGAGTGGATAGCTTATAAATTTGGTGGCATTGGCTCCCCTCCACGACTCATTAACATCATTCGAGCACACCAATTTTGAATTCTTTGGGAAATGACCTCCCAAGAACTACTATCTCTACTCAAGGGGATCAGTAGTGAGTGTCTTCGGGCATGATACTGTACCTTGCACTATACCAAGCAACAGCCAAAAATGGTTGGTCTCTAAAAAAAAGGTGTTTAATACGAGCATTCTGTTCGTAGGGCATAATCCATGCAGCGAGAGTCCCCTTTCAGATCCATCTTGTCAGAACCATACGCGTGATTCTTGAGCTTTCCCCAAGAGTCCACTTTTATATACCAGCTGGAAGTCCCTCGGGTTCAGGGTGCTACTAGTTTGAGTTGTCCTAGGGTGAGTACTTTTTCCCACCAGAATAGGCCCAAGTTCTAGAGTTGGTAACCGTTTCTCTTACACCTAGGATAGCACAGATGCACAAGGGGAGAGGATACTTCGATGTACCAAATCGTGAGGGTAATACAAAGTTGTGCTTTCACACCAAACACAGTAAACACTTGTTAATTTTAAACCAAATGAAAGATTTGCTACACTACCAAACAATCTGTTTCAAAGAATTAACTAGGGTCTTCGACATACGATCTATAGAAAGATTCATTAGTAATTTTTCAGTATTGTCTTTGTCAATCATCCTACAAAAACTTATTAACTCCAAAAACAAAAAGCCCACATGCTGAAAATCTGATATTAGTAACACACAAATCAATTGAAAATTTTACATTTCCGAAAACAGAAACAAAAGGTTACCAGTCAATTGTGTCACTGTTTTACCAGTCAGATGTGTTGAATTTCTCTGCAATTGCATTCTCGGTATTTTACCAGTCAGTTGCAGTTCAGGAATTTGCAGATGCGTCAAATTTTTTTAGATGCGTTGTTTCTGGTGTCAGATGCGGTTCAAAAAGTCAATTGCGTCGCTTCGTCAAACTGATGCTTCTGTGAATTTCAATTGTGGTGTTTCATCAAGTTGATGCATCGTTCTGTATGAAAAACTTGCAAAAATCAAAATAAAAGTCTACGAATATGCGAAGATGGTGTCTTCACATCGGGTTCACCAAATGTAACGCCAAGAAAGTGCAAAAAGAAAACATTAAAAGCAATCATGCAATACAAATCTAAATGCAATCTAATGCTAAGCAACAAAGAACAAAGGAAAGTAAAAACGTAAATACAACTTGAACAATCTCACCAAATTCGTACGTATTTCCATGATTCATCTCAATTGCCCTTCTCCATTTTGTTGTTGTAGTATAATTTCCCTCATATTTCTCGTAAGTTTGTGCAAGTATAGCCTATGATAATGATTTAGCAAAACATCGAAGATTCAAGATAGGTGCTCCAAAAAGTCATAAGATTTTGAGAGAGATTGGAATGAAGAATGACAAATCAATTTATAGAAAATTGATTATTCGAACGACAGGTCAGGATCAAAAGATCAACAAATGGTTGAGATTGACTGATTAGTCATGCATTATGATAACAATTAGTAATGACATGAGTGATATAAATTAGAAGTAAAAGTAAAGATTAAATAAATGATTTAATCTTCCAGTTTGGTATTTGAAAACAAAAGAATTATCTTTGCATGTCAAAGATGAAGATGGATTAAAGCAACTCTTGTTCGAATGCACGCACAAGGTTTAATTAATTAAATAGGAATATTTAATTAATCTGCATGTACACGCAAATGAGTTAGAACTAGACGATTGAATGATTTGATGAAGAGATTACTCAAGAACGCCACTTAGACATTAAATCCAGAGTTAATTGAGCAATTTAAATAGATGTCGAGTCGAGCCAAAGTGAATACTTAGATAATTTGCACACTTATCTTAAATATAGAGGAATGCATTAAAATAGATTTATGAATTAAATAATTCATTTAATTCAAGATTCAATATTGGAAGAATGATTAAATAAATAAGATTTATTTAATTAAGTGATGAAGGGATTTAAATGAATAATTAAATAAATAAAATAATTTATTTAATTATAGTTGAAATATGATAAAGGTAAATTAAATAAGAATTTATTTAATTTGACAAGAAGGATAAGGTTAATTAGTAACATAATTAAATAAAAAGCGTTTATTTAATTAATCAGATAGAATAAAGAAAGTGTGAATTAATTAAATAATTAAGATTATTTAATTAATAGAAGAAATGAAGACTATAGAGAATAATTAAATAATTGACATTATTTAATCATGACCATGAAGAATACAAATTATGAAGAATATTGAAGTCGCAGGCTTAGACCAAATTTCGGTGTCTACAATTATAATAGAGTATCACACATACTAGTTATTCATACTGTCAACTAGTTCAAACAAAAGGGTGCACCTGCACCAACATAAACTTATAGTATCAAGTACATTATTAAAAAGGGTTCACAAAACAATGGTGCCTACTCGCGATCCCCCAGAGGACACTCTTCTGGATCCTCATTTGAGTCCCTCATGGCCATCTTAGAGGAGGGGTGATGTGCTCATAGGCATTCTACCTCCTCTTTTGTCAGCTTGGGGGCATGGGGTCCACACCCCAATGACCAGTCTCGAACTGCAGATGGCTTCTTGGTGCTAGTAACAAGTTTAGATTTAGCATTTTTTCTGCTTTCTTCTATCTTGATCCAGACTAGAGCGTGTGCCAGGGTTTCATCGTCAAAGATTTCTTCTAGCAGTTGGCCTACTTGCACTTTCTTTGTGCCTGGCTGCTCTGGGTTCATACCACCACTTGTCGGATTGCTTTGGGAACTCTGTAGTTCCTCATGCTCTGAACCGTGGAAACTCATTGGTGATGGACTTTGGCGGTTGGCTCCACGGCCACCACCCCGACCTCTTCCTCAGCCATGACCTCTACCCCAAGGCATGATCCTGCACAAAAATTGGGGTTATATGAGATCAAGAGTTAATGCAAAGGTTTCCTAACGGACTCAAACTACCTAGAGTACCCAGTGTTAGCTAACCTGGCTTTGATAAAGAAACATCTTCTGCTATTGATCAAAAAAGTATCTTGTCAAGACTCCTCCAAGATCATTTGATATCTCTCCCTCCAAGAAGACAAAATAAATTTTACTACAAGAATTCATTTTGTGCATATCATAGAGTAGATGTTCATTATACTAATGAATGTAAGGCTTTGAGTAATCAAATTCACCATCTTAAGGATTATGGTGTTGTTCCTTGTGTTGAGACACCTAGTTCCTCTAATTGATACCGACTTTCAAATCTCTAATCAATCATCTTGGTTCATCCTTGTCCTGCACTAATTGTGGGCAAGGGATTAGGTAGCCTTGTCCTTGTGTGTCACTTATCTTTGTCTCTTTTGGCTAGTTGATCACCTTCCATGTATAGAGAAGAGCAAGCTTGGGATGTGGATGACATGTCTTAAGTTGGCTCGCATGTGACATACTGAGTTTTTGGGGGCAACCGCTTTTCATGATGTAGCTCAATTCAGAAACATATGACTTGGAATAGGGCTTTCTGAATAACCTCTCATGTCTTCTTCCACTTTAAATCAATTGCTCACAACAATGGTGTTAGAAACCACTTTAAAGTGGGGGGATACCTCGACACTCATGTTTCACTTGCGATTTTCTTTCTTCCTATGATGCATCCCTTTCTCGGTGGTGTCATTGGGTTAGATTTCCTCTAAGAGTATGATATTTCTTTGACTTTTCCTCTCTTGGAGACATTAAGCAGGATGTTCCCTAAGAAGGGACCTTACATAAACTAAGAAAAATACATTTGAACATACCTTACACTATTTTGCATTTACAATATCTATTATATGTTCACCTTGCATAACTCACTTTGCTTGCCGGTGGAGCCACCTTGTTTGTTCACGAGTGTCAAGCATACAAATTTTTGATTGCCTCATGAATCCTATTGTTCATGTTTTGTGTTACCTTGTCAAAGTTATGAGGAGGTATAGCTTTGGTATGGTTAGTATGATGAGAAGCCTAAACATGGGCATGACTTTCTCATTATATGGTGAGAAGCCGATATAGAGGCATGACTTTCTCATTAAGCCACCCTTTTAGATAGTCACCCAGTGGACATCTTGAAGTTTCATTGCCTTAGAGTGAGTATGCATATTTGGACAAACAACCTAGATCTGATCCACAGTGTGTAGGAAAAATGGTCAAAGCTTGATCCACCCCCCATTTTATTTTTTATTTTTGTTTTTCTTTCATTTTGACATTGTATGTTTGTGTATCTTGTTTTGTTGCATATCATACACCTTGTGTGTGTCCATTTTTTGCTTATATGTTAGTTTGATGTAGGATCCTGGATCTTGGGGGATTGACCACCTCCTTTGATCTTTGTTATCCTAGACCATCCACATCAGTACACTTGGAACCCTCTTGCATGTCTACTTTAGTGTGAGTTTGAAGCAAGTTCCTCCTCTCACTAAAGTGGGGGCTAAATGCAGTGACAAAAAATGTCGCCCTTTACATTTTCACACTTAATTTGGGAATAATTAATGTTAAAATGAACCTAATGTCACCTTGATCTATTGTTGAAATGTGTTTTATGCATTCACATTAGGTTTAGGATTCTTTTAAGCTAAATAAACATAATTTTTCCTTAATTTAGTGTTGTAAAGTATATTTATTTACACCTTCACATTAAGTTTAGGGCCCTTGTAAACTAAATAAACTTAATGGTGCCTTATTTAGGGTGTTTTAAAGTGTACCTTTACACTTTCACACTAATTTAGGGTTTCATTAATAAATTGGGCTTCTCTATGCCTTATTTGGCCTTATTTTGCATCCACAAGCCTTAATTAATGCATTTTCTGAGATTAATCCCAACATTTACCAATATCCAATCATACTTCATGTGATTTTGGACTGTATGGCCAAGATTTAGTGATCTGGGACTCATACACCACCTTGGGTGAATTGGTCCCACCTAAGTTTTGGGGCCCCGATATGGATTTTACATTAATCTAAGCATTTCTTGAAAAATGTGTCCCAACCTTAGCCTAATGGGACTCATATGCCACAACTAGTGTATGAGTCCCACTCTAATCAAGGCGTAATTTAAATTAAATTCTTGGTGGTATTTTATCTTCCTAGATCTGATATCGTCTTGTTGTGTTGTAATTTTGGTAAATTTGGCATAAATAAGTATAAATCCAAGGTTATTTCACTCATTTTCGCCTAAGACTTTCAAGAGAGCATTCCTAATAGAAAATTTGTGATTACAAGAGTTCACAAGAGTATTCAAGCACATTCAAGAGTATTTTCTAAGGCATTCAAGGGAAGATTTCTCCATCATTTGTTGCAGCAATTCAAGATCCATCATCATTTCAAAGGAATAATGCATCAAGCATGTTGTTGAGCTAGTGTTGTGATGTAGCATTCAAGATCCAAGTTAAGCATTGTTCCATATCTAATTCAAGATCAAGATCTACATTCTTCATGGCCACTTCATGTTAGATTATAGATTTACATTACAAGACATCATTGAAGGTATCATTTTTCATGTTTCATGTTTCATTGTTTCATCATATGGTTTAATTACCTAAACATGGTTTGACCAAGGAAAACCCCAATCTCCTAACAATCAACAAGTTTTTCTCTCTCTACGTGTGAGATTACAGATTTAGGTGTCTTGGAGCTGGAAGATTCTTTGAATATTGAGTTGCAAGATTGAGGGAAGTTGTCAAAGTTGTCACCTTGTTCACAAGATCACAAAAAGTTACCTTCAGGTCACAATTCAGAGTTTCAGATCCAAAAACAAAGTGTGTAAGAAAGAGCAAAGATAGGACATTAGATTCATATCTTGACCCTCTGAAGAAGCAGAATGTGACTGATACACCACTTGTGGTGTATGAGTCCTAGTATAGGGGTTTTCCTAGATTTCAGGAGTTTCAAACTTGTCATTGTCAGATTTTTGTTTCTACCTAGAAACCCTAATTTGGGACTAAATCACCCAACCTGGTGTATGAGTCCCAATGAGCATTAAAATAAACATTTTCAGCATCTTAGAACTTTTTATGAGCTTCTATAGGTTTCCAAGTGAACCTCTATGTTTTCTCAGTTTATTGTTTTGATTTTCATTTACTTCTAGGTCATTTACTTAAGTTTTGCACATCATTTGGTTTTGCATGTTACTTGTCTTTCCAAGCCCTAGCTTGGTGATGAACCCCCTTTTAGCCTTTAATCACACCCTAGGACACCTTATTGCAAGATCTCTTTCCCTCATTTCATCCTTGGATTGAGATCTCTAAGGTTTCCTTGAATGAACTAAGTGAAATAGGTCCTAAACCCAAGTTCCATCTTCCCAAAAGATCGAGCACCCTATTTCCTTCATTTCAACTTTAACCAAGAAAGGGTGTGGTGTAGGACCCACAAAAAGTATCTTTAACCATATGCATATTGTAGGACCTATGAACATGCTATTTTTATAACATACAACCTCAAATTTTATTTTAAAAAATGAATGAATTATTTATAAGGAAAAAATATTTTTAAATATTTTCATAAATATTTAGTTTCTAGTCGAACTACAAATATAAAATACCATAAATCTATGAGTTAAATGAAAGAAATCACATATTTCAATACTATTTTTTTATTCAAATCAAAATAATCTATATAACTCATAAAAAGGACTATTGTCCTAGCATTTACAAATACATATCAATTTACATGGGTAGATAAGAATTCTCCAAAATCTTTTAATCTCATTTGAGTGCAAGAAATTTGGTTGTTAGTTTGTTTGGAGGGAGTGCATCATTTTCTCAACTTTGTATTGGAAATGGCTCAACCCTTAAATGAGGGTGGATGATAGTGACATCTACAGTAAAACTAATTTTGAGAATCGAGTGTATAGATGTATAATCACCACCAAATGTAATAAATCATACATACCTTGGATCACCTTCTAGCTACTATTGACTTCTAACTAACATGTAACCTTGAAATGTATTGTGAACTGATGATGATGCATAAAACTTGAGTAATTTTTTCATGACATATATCTTGCTTGAATCATCCAACAATGACAATCAAGAAAACTCAATGCATAACCATCATACTAAATATGTAATTTAATCAATTATTTACCATACTCTTTGCATGTCCTTCCTTTGAGTTGGCTTATTAAATTACATACTTTATTCAATCTACAATGCTCAAAAAAGAACAAGTAGAATTCATTTATTATCTACATATGTAAAATATCAACTTTTCTATTCTTCCACATTTATATCTTCCATTTTTATGAGAAAAAATTAACAAGTACTATGCAAAATTGTGCATTCACATGTTCATTTCTCTTATATCATAAGCTTGTGTCTAAGAATAATGACAATTTAATATAAAACATATAGTTGGAAACAATACTTTAAAAACAAATATATGTATATATGTATGTATATATATATATATATATATATATATATATATATATCATGCTTGTGTCTAAGAATAATGATAATTTAATATAAAACATATAGTTGGAAACAATACTTTAAAACAAATATATGTATATATATATATATGTATGTATATATATATATATATATACATACATATATATATATACATACACATATATATATATATATATATATATATATATATATATATATATATATATATATATATATATATATATATATATATATATATATATATATATATATATATATATATATATATATAATCATAAGCTTGTGTCTAAGAATAATGATAATTTAATATAATACATATAGTTGGAAACAATACTTTAAAACTTATATATATATACACACAAACACGTATATACAAATCTAAATTCCCTTATACAAATCTATATACGTGGGAATATAATAACCCATATATATAAAATGAATGGAAATATCAAATAATTTTGAAAGTGTAGTTCCAATGTATGCATTAAGTGTATAATCTGTTTGACAAAAATCCACAAGCTATATAATAAAAATTTAAAGGTTCTTTCTGTGTCACATGAATCAGTTATGGTGGATGTCGCTCTTCCTGTGGATACTGCGAGGCGATCTTTGGTTATGGTTGTTCCTAATGTTGTTAATATTGCTTCTCCTGCTGCTCCTATTTTGGAAAATGATGCTATAAATCCTATGATTTTAGGCTTGGTTTCATATGCTTCACCTAAAGTATCAGTTGTTCCTCTTGTTTGCTACTCTGGAGGGGGGTCTTCTCCCTCTGATCAAAATTTTTCAAATTTAGTTTTCCATTCTCCTTGGACAACGGTTCACAAAAAGAAGAATTCTTCTAAGAAAGTTATGATTTTGTTTAACTCACCATCTAAGGCTTTGCTTGGTTCAAGCGTTGTTCCTTGAAAATTTTCTCATTGTTTGTTGTTTCTGATTGGTCTTGTGTTGGTTGTTGTTTCTCTCAGATTGGTTGTGTTGGGCCAGTCTATTTAGCTAAGCTGTTTGGCTCTATTTTTCAATTTTGTAAGGGTCAAGGCCCTTCCTTGCTTATCTAATAAAAAGCAGTTTGGAAAAATGCTACTTATAGTCATTATTGTTATAATTAATCAAAGATAATAATGATAATATTGGTTTAAATATTTGGAAAGTTATGCATGCATTTAGTCTAGCCCATAGGGGTGTTGAAATGACCTTGCCTTATTCTCAATAGAGGTTTGTAAGTATTTTCAACAAGTATGCCAACATTTATTGACACAACACATGCAAATCTCACTTGTCAAATAAAAGTATGTTGAAATAGAATATTTTTTCCATAACTATGAGTATATATTAATGGATTTAAATGAAGATTTTAAATTCTTACACAAGTCATAGATTTGGTGTAGCTAAACCAATAAAGTAACTACATCTATAAATATATTTTGGTGATAATGATTAATTGAAAATAAAAATGGGGCAAGGGGCATAGCTCGATTGGATAAAGCATCTTGTTGTAGGAAAGAGGTCATGAGGTCTATTCTCCCATGTCCCCATGGTACCAGAGGGCGTGTCATGCCAGCATCACTAGTCACGTGAATTTTTTTTACTAGGTGCACTGTAGTTTATAGGGGGCTATCCAATTCTTGTAATCTTAAAAAAAAGATAATCATATATAGAATAAACAAATTAAATAATATAATTTGGAAGACTAATTTTAATGCCATGAAAGCATTTAAATATAGATTCATATATTTTATTTTATTAATGATTAAAAAATAGCTCTAATGTAGTGAAGTGATGACAATTACTTATTGTTAAACTCACTCAATAATACCTCAAAACTCATACACAATATTCATACCTAACCAAAGCTGAAAATACTATTTCAATGAGGACAAAAGTGATGAAACTAGGTGCCCAACCTTCCATGTACCTTTATTTTTATCTTCTCTTGATAGTATTTTTCTAATTATTCTTCCTCTAAGAGGAATCTCATTTTTCGTCCTTTCTATTAGCTTTTTCTCTTTTACATTTCTTGGCATTGGGAGATTATACTGTAGAATTTCCATTATCACATTTGTCAGCCTTGATATATTTTCCCTTGAGAGTTCCTCATTATTTATAAGAATCTGGCCATTTTTTATAGTATTGTGCTACTTTAAGATAATCAAAAGGATTGTGTATTGTGTCATCATAGAAATCACAAGTCTTCTTTCTTTCCTTCCTTCCTAAATTCATTAATATAGTGACCTAGTACACCACATTTAACATAGGTGATGTCTTCCCTTACAATGTCCTCATCTACTATTACAATATCCTATTTTTCCAGCTTGTGAATAATCATATTGGTAGTTGGTGAATGGTATTTCATCTTGGATCTAGGGAACTACTTGTTGGAATTTTTAGATCATTCTTTTAGTTATTCCTCCACTATGATTGATTGTCTTTATGATCTAGGACATGGAAGGATATTTTAGCTAAATCTTTCACTCTTTCCAATCCCTCCATGAATAAGTACATTCTATTCACTCTTGTGGTTGCAACATGGCTCATTCTCATCTCTTAATTGAGATAATAATGAAGGTTAACAATTAATTTCATTATCATGCAATCATTGCAAATAATAAAAAATAATTTTTAACTTCTTCAGTGCCTCCACGAAATCCACTCTCAATGTTGTAGCTGTTTTTCTTTCTATTAATACTATGCAATAATTTTTTAAGAGACCTTAATTTGAATAATAAGTACACCATATTTTCTTCCTATGAAGAGGTGCATTCTCCTTGTGACTTTCTCCTTTTTCTAATATTTATTTTTTGATATTTAATTATTATAATTATAGTTTTAATTTTTCCATTTCTTCTCTCTTCTTCATTTTCCATTCTTCAAGGACACACTTTAATTCTAGAATCTAACTCTATTGCCTCTATGCATGTGTTAAAAAACCTTCCATTTAGGGATTATATAACCCCAAGTATTAATCTAGAAATACACCATTTAATTCTCTATTTCCAATAAGTCATTTCTCTAATTTCTTGACCACTCCTTTAAATATTTGATCAATAATATTGTAGTCACTCCAAGTTCCTTTGTATCATTTCCCTCATCCTATTAACCCTTTCTAAGGAGATCTTTGAAGATAGGGAGTGGTTTAAGAATTTCTCTTTCAGTTCTTCCCATTCTCTGTTATGTAAGGGATACTCCTTTATGTGCCATTTGAGTGCTTCGTCCTTTATGGTTTTAATAAATTCATAAATCTTACTATGGTTATCTCTTATTCTATTCATCCTCTAGGTAGTCACAAGGACAAATGTATCTTTGGTGGCTTCCTCAATATCTTTCTCAAATATGGGTAATTTAATTTAGGGTAAAAGTATAAAGTTTTTTAATAAGGAAAATCAGGTTTTGAAGGGACCCTGAAACCCTTTATAGAGGAAAAAAGTTGTAAGAAAGACTAAACCTATAGAACCTGCAACCCAAAAAAACTAAAATGCTGACAATGGAAATTAACAATGAGACCCGTCAACAACCCAAAAGCAAAACATCAACAACAAGGTTGTTGAGACTGGTCAACAACAAGGGTAAAAGTACAAAGTTGTGCCACACTTTTATAAAGGAAACAACGAATACGGATCCAACTTTTAAACTTGAATCACTTAGAAGTGGCATATATGTTTTGAATTTTGAAATGATGTAAACTAATAAATGTGTTTTTTGAGTATATTTTATGTTTGTATTTTTTTGAAAAAAAAAATTGTTTTAAAATATTTTTTTATAAATTAACATTATAATTTAGTTGCCGATAAAATGCTAAAAAATGAAGCTACATAAGACGTCAATCTTTATATAGTAGATTTTATTTTTTTTACCTTCAATTTTTTTGTGTGTGTTTATAACTTGAAATTTCAGTTCATGGATACATTTTTTTTCCAATTTTGATAAATATATATTTTTAAATAAATATTAAAATGTGTGTGTATTAAAACATAGTTTTTTCCACTCGATGCCAACTTTTATATTAAATATTTATCTAAAATAGAAATTTTTTTATGCCATCTTGATATAGATTATTTTATCTAGTGCATTATATTTTTTTCAATTTTTTTAATAACTTTTAGTATTTTTTGTTGACATGGTAATCAACCTAATATTTTGTGTTGATAACCTAATTTTGGTAAAAAATAAAAAATAAAATATAAATAAAATCAAACTATTAAAATATATGGGGTAGAGGGCCTAGCTCGGTTGGCTAAAGCATGTTGGTAAAAAATGCATAACATTGATCTTGTTTATTCAATAAACCTGAGATACATTTATACAAGCAACACAATGAAGGAACTTGAGTAGTTGAATGAGTGGTTGATGAAACGATTTAACTAAAACATAAACTACCCACTAACAATGTAATAGAGTTATGCTAACATTTCCCCCCTTATTACATTGTTCCTACAAATGTATCCCCTAAAATCTCTTATTCACTTTGCCAAGGGACCCCCCTTAAGGATTACATAACAAAACTTGTTGATTATAAAATATATATACATCTTTGTGAAGATCTTCCTTGAAGAAAATAATCTTGAATTAGGTGGAACTCCATCAAGCTGCCTCGTGACCCTCGGAAAGGTGTAGCCCCTAGTTGAATTCTTGAGTTCTTCCTCCCATGAACTCTTGAATCAAAAATTTTGAATTATTCGACATCAATCCATATTGAGCTCTCCAAAAACATGGGTCGATCAAGTTGTTTGATGACCCTTACAAGGGTATAATTCTCAATCACAACCTCATAAGCTCACTGGACAACCATCCCTATTGAGATCTACACCAAACCCCTTACCTGTCTCCAAAAACTAAACTTCACAATATATGTATCACAACAACACAATAAGAAATTAGTGCTAACTTTTGCACCGGATTTTAGTGTATTTGAGTCCATCAATCAGACTCATCTCATGGCACAAAAGTTGGTGAAATAAGGTTTCTTCTTTTCATCATTGGCTTTTGCGCCAGATTTTTTGCCAATTTTTGTGCTAGAAATGTGGTTCCAACAATAGCGTCTCCTTTAGCGCCGGGAAATAACATAAAAAATAGCATCTAAATTAGCGCCCAATTTGGCTTCCAGTTTTTCTTCCATATCTGCTCCCATTTTTGCTTCTAGTTTTGCTCCCAGTTTTGCTCCTAGTTTTGCTTCTAGTTTTGATTCCAGTTTTGCTTCCAGTTTTGCTTCTAGTTTTTCTTCCAGGTTTTCTTCCAGGTTTGCTTCCAGTTTTGCTTCCAATTTTTCTTCTAGGTTTGCTTCCAGTTGTGTTTCCAATTTTGCTTCCAATTTTTCTTCTAGTTTTGCTTCTAGTTTTGCTTCCAAATTTGCTTCTAGTTTTGCTTTCAATTTTGCTTCCAATATTTCTTCCAAGTTTTCTTCCACTTTTGCTTCCGGTTTTGCTTCCACTTTTGCTTCTAGTTTTGCTTCCAGGATTGCTTCCGGTTTTGCTTCCAATTTTTCTTCCAATTTTTCTTCCATTTTTGCTTCCATTTTTGCTTCTAGTTTTGCTTCCAAATTTGCTTCTAGTTTTGCTTCTAGTTTTGCTTCTAGTTTTGCTTCCAAGTTTGCTTCCACTTTTGCTTCTAGTTTTACTTCTAGTTTTGCTTCCAGGATTGCTTCCGGTTTTACTTCCAATTTTGCTTCTAATTTTTCTTCCAAGTTTGCTTCCAGTTTTGCTTCTGGTTTTGCTTCCAGGTTTGCTTCCAAATTTGCTTCCCATTTTTCTTCCCATTTTGCTTCCAGTTTTGCTTCCAGTTTTGCTTCCAATTTTGTTTCCAGTTTTTGCTTCCAAGTTTGCTTTTGATTTTGCTTCCATTTTTTCTTACAGGATTGCTTATGGTTTGCTTCTAGTTTGGCTTCCATTGTTGCTTCTAAAAATGCTTCTTGTTTTGCTTCCCTTTTTCTTCTAAAAATGCTTCTTGTTTTGCTTCTAGTTTTTCTTTCGGTTTTGCTTCTAGGTTTGCTTTCAGTTTTGCTACCAGTTTTGCTTCCAAGATTGCTTCTAGTTTGTTTCTAGTTTGGCTTCCATTGTTGCTTCCTTTTTTGCTTCTAAAAACTCTTCTTGTTTTGCTTCCATTTATTAATTTAATATGTTTTATTTCAATTTAATTAGTTAAATATATGACATATGCCTCTTAAATAACTCATGATTATAGAGTAAGTAATTTAATTATTTAACTCATATGATTAAATAACAAGATAATTATTATAACATGATCATCATCTATAATTAAAACAAGTGAGTCAAATATCTATAATTTAATTGAATTTGACAACATCCATACTCAACAGTAAATTAAAATCACCATACGTAATAATTATCCATCCAAAAATCATCGACCACTTTTAATATATATAAATTGACAAGTCAATACTGTTAAGATCATCATCATATATAACTAAAACAAGTGAAAGTCAAATATGCTAGTAGATCAATAACATGTCAAAATGATACATGTCCAATAGTCGACATAAGTCAAAATGATACATGTACAAATGATATAAGTAAAAATGATAAATTTTTTAACTCAAATTGATACAATTCAAGATGATACATTTCTAAATGATATAAGTGAAAATGATAAATGCCAATATGATACAACTCAATAATATAGTACTGTAGGCCATGAAAATGATACATATGATAGTAACCATGAAAAGAGGCATCTTAACGATATATCAACAATGATCCATGATGCAATCTATATGATCATGAATGTCACTAGGTACTACAAGAAAATGCCTCATCATCATCACCACCATCGTGATCATCATCATCATCATCATCATCATCATCATCATCATCATCATCATCATCATCATCATCATCATCATCATCATCATCATCATCATCATCTTCATCATCATTGTCATCAGCCTCGGTGCCTTCCGTATCTGTGTCATCATCATCCTATTTCATGTGATCTGTACCGAAAGAACCAATATTTTCTAGATCTATATCATGATGAGGATCATCCTAATCTTCTAGAAGACCCATGTTCTACAAAAAAAAACATTTAAAATGAAAAGTTATTTATTTCAGGCAATAATTTATTTTTCTGTTATATATCTAATATTACAACATATGAGATGAAACCATAATCATATTACATCATATCAAAGTGCACATACTATAATAAAATTTTAAAAAATTTACATCTAATATTTGATTCCAATGATGTAAAACATGCAACAATTCTAATAAACGTTAGTAAAGATCATAAAAAAATTGTTATACAATTCAACTATCAACTATAAATTCTATTACATAAACTTAAGTGCCAACCCTCTACAAAAGAGTGAGGAGACTGCAAGAAGATTGGCTGCAGGGGCATTGGTATAGGAGATGGACATGGCTCTTCCAAGCCATCCACTAAGATGGTTTCATACAAAAATGTGGATGATATCCCTGTTTCTAGAGAGCTCATGATTCAGGTTGATACGAAAAATGATGTTCTAGTACCCATATATGGCATCATGGTTCCATTTCATGTAGCTACCATCAAGAGTGTTACAAGCCAACAAGATGGAGGGAATTCTTATATAAGGATAATTTTCAATGTTCCAAGTACCGGCTTTAATGCCAACTACATGCCAACATTGAAATTCCCTTGAAGTATTTATGTTGAGGAAATTTCCTTTAAATCTAAGGATTCAAAGCATATCAATGATGTGGTACAAATGATTAAATCCCACAAAAGATTTGTAGCAATGAAAGAGCTTGAAAAGGCAGAGAGAGCTACACTGGTGACTCAAGAGAAACTTCAGCTTTCAAAAACAAAGACAATTAGGCTAGTAGACTTGTGGATCAGGCCAACATTTGGTGGAAGAGGAAGAAAGGTGACTGGAACTCTAGAGGCCCACCATAATGGATTTCGGTATATAACCATGAGAGTAGAAGAGAGAGCTGATATCATGTATCAAAACATGAAGCATGCATTCTTCCAACCAATAGAGAAGGAGATTATTACTTTGCTTCATTTTAATTTGCATAACCATATCATGGCGTGGGAACCAAGAAGACCAAGGATTCCTAGTTTTATGTGGAGGTAATGGATTTGGTCCAAAATTTAGAAGGGCAAGAAGGTCAATGTATGATCCTGATGAAATTGAGGAAGAACAACAAGAGAGGGACAAGAAAAATAAAATCAGTGCAAAGTTTCAAGGATTCGTCAAGCGAGTAAGAGAGCTATGTGAGCAGCCTCATGTAAAATATTTTGAACTAGAGTTTGATATACCATTTAGAGAGCTTGGTTTTCATGGAGTTCCATTCAAAGCCTTTTTTTTTATTGTTCCTACGGTAAACTGTTTGGTAGAGTTGGTGGAATTACCTTTCTTAGAAATCACTATTAGTGAGATTGAGATTGTTAATCAATTAGGTGCTAATTTCTTATAGCAATGAAAGAGTCTGAAAAGGTAGAGAGAGCTACATTGGTGACTCAGGAGAAACTTCAGCTTTCAAAAACAAAGGCAATTAGGTTGGTAGACTTGTGGATCAGGCCAACATTTGGTGGAAGAGGAAGAAAGATGACTGGAACTCTAGAGGCCCACCATAATGGATTTCAGTATTCAACCATGAGAGCAAAAGAGAGAGTTGATATCATGTATCAAAACATTAAGCATGCATTCTTCCAACCAACAAAGAAGGAGATGATTACTTTGCTTCATTTTCATTTGCATAACCATATCATGGTGTGGGAACCAAGAAGACCAAGGATGTCTAGTTTTATGTGGAGGTAATGGATGTGGTCCAAACTTTAGGAGGAGCAAGAAGGTCAATGTATGATCATGATGAAATTGAGGAAGAACAACAAGAGAGGGATAGGAAAAATAATATCAATACAGAGTTTCAAGGATTTTTCAAGTGAGTAAGAGAGCTATGGGAGAAGCCTCATCTAAAATATTTTGAACTAGAGTTTGATGTACCATTTAGAGAGCTTGGTTTTCATGGATTTCCTTTCATAGCCTCTACTTTTATTGTTTAGTAGAGTTGGTGGAATTACCTTTCTTAGAAATCAGTATTAGTGAGATTGAGATTGTTAATCGATTAGGCGCTAATTTCCTTTAGCAATGAAAGAATTTGAAAAGGAAGAGAGAGCTACACTGGTGACTCAGGAGAAACTTCAGCTTTCAAAAACAAAGATAATTAGGTTGGCAGACTTGTCGATCAGGCCAACATTTGGTAGAAGAGGAAGAAAGATGATTGGAATTATGGAGGCTCACCATAATGGATTTCATATTCAACCATGAGAGCAAAAGATAGAGTTGATATCATGTATCAAAACATTAAGCATGCATTCTTCTAGCCAACGGAGAAGGAGATGATTACTTTTCTTCAATTTCATTTGCATAACCATATCATGGCGTAGGAACCAAGAAGACCAAGGATGTCCAGTTTTATGTGGAGGTAATGGATGTGGTCCAAACTTTAGGAGGGGAAAGAAGGTCAATGTATGATCCTAATGAAATTGCAGAAGAAAAACAAGAGAGGGACATGAAAAATAATATCAATATAGAGTTTCAAGGATTTTTCAAGTGAGTAAGAGAGTTATGGGAGCAGCCTCATCTAAAATATTTTCAACTAGAGTTTGATGTACCATTTAGAGAGTTTGGTTTTCATGGAGTTCCTTTCAAAGTCTTTGATTTTATTGTTCCTACAGTAAACTGTTTGGTAGAGTTGGTGGAATTACCTTTCTTAGTAATCACTATTAGTGAGATTGAGATTGTTAATCAATTAGGCGCTAATTTCTTGTTGTAATGAAAGAGTCTGAAAAGGTAGAGAGAGCTACACTGGTGACTCAAGAGAAACTTCAGCTTTCAAAAACAAAGGCAATTAGGCTGGCAGACTTGTGGATTAGGCCAACATTTGGTGGAAGAGGAAGAAAGATGACTTGAACTGTGGAGGCCCACCATAATGGATTTCGGTATTCAACCATGAGAGCAGAAGAGAGAGCTGATATCATGTATCAAAACATTAACCATGCATTCTTCCAGCCAGTGGAGAAGGAGATGATTACTTTGCTTCATTTTCATTTGCATAACCATATCATGGCGTGGGAACCAAGAAGACCAAGGAGGTCTAGTTTTATGTGGAGGAAATGGATGTGGTCCAAACTTTAGGAGGGGCAAGAAGGTCAATGTATGATCCTGATGAAATTGAGGAAGAACAACAAGAGAGGGATAGGAAAAATAATATCAATGCATAGTTTCAAGGATTTTTCAAGCGAGTAAGAGAATTATGGGAGCAGCCTCATCTAAAATATTTTGAACTAGAGTTTGATGTACCATTTAGAGAGCTTGGTTTTCATGGAGTTCCTTTCAAAGCCTATGCTTTTATTGTTCCTACGGTAAACTGTTTAGTAGAGTTGGTGGAATTACCTTTCTTAGTAATCACTATTAGTGAGATTGAGATTGTTAACCTTGAGAGAGTAGGAGTTGGGAAAAAGGAATTTGATATGGCTATTGTTTTCAAATACTTCAAGCGGGATGTACTCTACATTGACGCCATTCCTCAATCTTTACTTGATGGCATCAAGGAATGGCTGAACTCCATGGATATAAAGTAATATGAAAGCAAAATGAACTTGAACTGGAGGCCAATTTTGAAGACTATTACTAATGATCCAGATAAATTTATTGAAGATGGTGGTTGGGAAATTTTGAATATGGAAGCTAGTGATTCTGATTCTGATAATTCAGAAGAGTCAGATCAAGGATATGAACCCTCTTATGTAGAAGATAAATTAGAATCAGATGAGGAAGGTTCAGAAGATGAATCTATTGTAGAGTTAGATGAGGACGACGAAGAAGAAGAAGATTATGAAGGGGAGGAAGGTAAAACATGGGATGAATTGGAAGCCAAAGTTACAAATGCAGATAAGGAAAAAGGAGACGAGTCTAATAGTGAAGAGGAAAGGCAACGACAAAAGGTAAAAGCTATAGGGAAGTCTCGAGCACCTGATATTAGAGATTCAAGAGGAATTCCTACCAAGAGGCATTAAGTTAGATGAATTGAGTTCATCTACATCCTTCTACTATTTATTCATGCACATAAATGGTTCAAGTGTTTATGCAAATGATGCATATATGTTAACTTGATTAGTGATGTTACTTGGGTAGTTTGAATTCTATGGCAACCAGCCATTAGGCCATTCTGTGTGGGAGCACGTTTGTGTTTTTAGTTAGCTTTTTTAGATAGCTCTACTTGATGTTAAGGACATTCCATTTATCTTTTGAATGTTAAGAAGTCTAGTATTACACGCTTCTCTATGTTGATCAGATCAGGTTGCAGGTTTTTTACTACTGATTTATTTATTTAGGGAGTTTTTTAAACTTGGAAGACAAGAATTTATTGCCTTTTTAAAAATTAGATGGAAAAATTAAGTGGCTGGTTAGCTACGCCAAGTGATGTAGACTACAAGGATGTGTTAGATCTATAGGATGCCTACCAAGATGCATCCAAAAATTCTTACATGTTAAAAGAATGGAAACATCGTGAGGAAGGATGACAAAGATGCATGTGGATCACTTAGTAGAATGGCAACATGAATTGAAGGAAGCACTCCTTGAGATACCATGTTTGATAGAAAAGAAGATAAATCAAATCAACATGGGACTAAGCTACTCAAATGATACAACTCATAACTTAAATGAGGACACTTAAGAGATATTAAAAGACAATGGTCATTAATTAAAAGATGTGATGAAAATAAGGCATGAATGTCACCCACTACCCTTTAAGGAAAACAATATTTTTTTCCTCAACATGAAATAATGGGACAATTGAGTGGGATCTAGGGCCAACAGAGAAGCACTTTAGAACTCATCCTATGCATCAATAAACAACTCAACACAAGAAATGAAATTTGACATATTAACACAACAATATCCAACTAAGTTATTGAAAGTAAACTAAATTGATACCTCATTCTCCATATAGATTAAAAAATTGGCCCACTTTTTGCTTTGTAACTTTTCCTTTTCAAATTGCTTTGGATGCCAACCATATTTATCCTCTTGTCAAAACATGGCACATGGACTAGTTAAACTAATTAATATGCAATCATTTAATTTTTCCTAGGAAATTAAAAAAAATATCATTTAAGATATTAAATATACTTACAAATTTACAGATCAAGGCCTATAAACCTTTTTGGCCACTGTGATGCGTGGCATAGAGTTTTTGAAGCCTAGCCTTGGAGGCCTTGTCCTGAAACATATACTAATTCAATTTAACTATACACGAATAAAATTTAAAAATCATTTAATAAATTTGATATAATCTTATGAGCAAATTCAAATACCTGCATACTCTCCTCACTGGACTTCCTCCGTGCATCAGACTTCTCATATGCTTTTACAAGCTCTTTCCATACTTTGAAAATTACATCAATTGGCCTTTTTTTGAGCCTTAGGTCAGGAGGGATTTTTTTATCTTCTTTGTTTGGTTGCACTGAAATCTCTTGCAATTTTGAGACATTCGTAGCTTTACCTTCTTCACAGACCAACCTGTGCCAAATTTAGTCTCCATGTCATTGATAACTTCTTTTTGTAAGTGTATGGGTATCTTTGAGAATGGAAAATGTAGATGGTCTTTGAACTGTTGAAGGCATGATTCCTTCAACCTATTCACAAACCCTTTTCCAACATCTGTCATTCGAACTTCCTCTGAAACCACATTGTATTCTATCTTGGTATTGTAGCTACCAATGTAAGATTGAAAACTTGGCGTGGTGGAAGAAGTTTGTTTCCCAGGAGTGGGTGGGATAGTGGAAGCCTCTGCTCCATGTTCTACACTCCTAGAGTTTACTGTTACTGATTTCCTTCTAGATCTTTTGCTCAATCCAGGACTGCTTGGGGAATCAATTGATTCCCTTTAACATGGTTGATTTGGTTGCAATGTTTGAGGGGCTTCACTAGATCAGTTTTCTATGTATCTAGCAAGCATTGTCCAACACACATCATCCAAATTGGTCACTGCCTCTGCCCCCAATATGGAAGCCAATTCCTTTTTGTCTTTGTTAGTCACATGTCCCTATATATATATATATAATAAATTTCTTCTTTTATATTTAAAAATTAAAAAAACTAAAAACTAAAAATGAAAGAAACAATGGAAACATTTACAAATCTATAAATTGACAATGAATTACCTCATTGTGGCTAGAGTCTGCTCCCTTTGTTCTCTTCCCTCTATTGCTTGACATTTTGAGGTGACCTAGGGAAAATTATTTTCATCTAGTCTGTGGAGCCAAACGAAGTACACATTGTTAGGTATGAAAGTTTTTGTCTAGTTTGTGGTATGAAAGTTTTACCTTGAATGACTCTCTTTCTAAATTTCAATGCCTATGAATCAATTGATTGTGCACCTATATAGAATATAAATATATGCAAAATGAAACATATGTATTATAAAAAAATCAATGCTTACACACCTGTATAGAATGGTAATCTTTGGGAGATAAAAAGGGTGTGGAGTGTGGTTTTATTGAGAGTTAACACAAATAGGTCCCATGCTTGAGTCGTATCTATTGATTACAAAGAAAATGAATGTGTGCACACAATTAATTCAAAACCACGAGCTCATTGTTCTGTAAAATAATAAGTGAAAATTAGTAATAGCTTATTTAAGCCCGAAGGTCTCACAAATTTGAGGAAATGATCTATTATTCAATTGTCATCTCAAAAGCCCTATCTCCTCGTATTGTCTCGACCAACCTCTATTCCCACGAGAATTTTCTTAAAAGCACTCAACTAATTTTTTAGGAAGGAAGCGAGAAAGTTGTCTTCAAAGAAAGGTATGAAAGGAAGGTTTGAGAAATTGAACCAAAAACCAAAAGCTTGGGATGGGAATGATAAGTGAACAGGGGCATTGGGGTTTCAAAAACATGTTCATTGCTTGTAGATGTGGAGGAACTAATGTAATGTCTGCAATTTTAGCCTCCTCCTTTGCAACCACATGAGACTTGAACAATTCACATGTAAACAAAACAATATTCACAACCCTTTCTTCACAATCCTCTCCATTTAATCCAAACAAAAATATTTGTGGGAATGAAAAAAAAAAATTGTAACCTTACCTATGGTGTCATAAACTAAATTGAATTTATGATCTACTTGCTTGTAGCTCTCCTTCGCGATATTTTTTCCTTTTTCAACTCTCTTCCTTCGTGCAACTTTTTTCTCCTGTCATCTCTTCCTTGACATGGGAAGTTTTAAATTTATGTTCTTGATTATGTAGTCAGCGCTATAGTTGGCGTAATTAATGATGACTTTAGTGTTGCCTTTCAATGCTAAATTTAATTTGTTTGGGATGAAAAAGGTGGCACAAAGTGCACCTAATTTAGCGCCTAGCAATGAAAAATGATGTATTTTGCTTGGAAGTCGATAAATAAATTGATCCTAAATTGACTTCATCTTCATATGTTCCAAGGGAGCAATCATGGTTCCCTATTTTATCTATTCCTTAACCCATGTCAATTTTTTGGGTGCAAAACTAATAGCTCGGTTAGATTTGTGAACTCAGAAATGACCCCTATACAACTAGATGAGTCATCTAAAGTATGAAATATATGTGAAATATATGTCTAAAGTGAGGTTTTGTGTTGGATAGCATATTCGTTGAAATGATATAATTGGTGTACTAAACATTTTTTACTATGTTGTGTATTATAGGGGTGAGATGAGGCCATGGCAACAAATTGTGTCATGTCAAATGAAGACACAACGGATGAAGCGAGACATTAGGTACTCAAATTTTGACTTAACTTAGGAAAAAATGATCTGATGGCATTTTGTGATATGTCCATGTTTTTTCATAGTATTATTGAAATTTATAATGTATTATCCAATCTTGACATAAATTAATGCATGTTGATTATTTTAGATGGATATTAGAACAAATGTAGAGCCTGAGCATTCAACTAGCAAAAGAGGAAGATATGTACGTGGACATGGACCTAAAACTTTTAAATCATGTAGACAACCGTGGGTGTTCAAGGATATGACAATGGATCTTGCAGACACAACAAATGATTGCACTAAACAAGAGGTTGGTCAGGACTATAGTACATGGGATGAATACTTTGAGAAAATATATGACTAAAGTGAGGTTTTGTGTTGGATAGCATATTCGTTGAAATGATATAATTGGTGTACTAAACATTATTTACTATGATGTGTATTATAGGGGTGAGACGAGGCCATGGAAATAGATTGTGTCATATCAAATGAGGACATAATGGATGAAGCAGAACATCAGGTACTCAAATTTTGAATTAACTTAGGAAAAAATGATTTGATGGAATTTTGTGATACGTCCATCTTTTTTCACAGTATTATTGAAATTTATAATGTATTACCCAATCTTGACATAAATTAATGCATGTTGTTGATTATTTTAGATGGAGATTGGAGCAAATGTAGAGCCTGAGTGTTCAACTAGCAAAAGAAGAAGATATGTACGTAGACGTGGACCTAAAACTATTAAATCATGTAGACAAAAGTGGGTGGAAGAGGATATGACAATGGATCTTCTAGACACAACAAATGATTGCACTAAAGAAGAGGTTGGTCAGGACTATAGTACATGGGATGAATACTTTGAGAAAATAGTTGTTTGTGGATGTCCTGTATGTCATGGAAAGAAATAATTCAAATGAGAAATTGTACAAAGACATTACATATATGATGAGCTTCCAGTTGGTAGTATGCCTCCTACAATAGATTCAAATCCAATAGGAATTGTGGTAAGGAATTTTTCAATTTGATATAAATAACATGTATACTTCATTTAAACATTGTTTTATATTATTTAAATAACTAATTTTTTTCTTAATGGATACTTGCAGGATAAAGTTCTTGTTTTAAAGTTTCCTAGATCACAGACTTCCATCCTAGAGGGAAATGATCATTTATTAGATGATACATCTAACAAAAATATGTGCTAATATACCAACTTAGAAGATGAGGAATTGATGAAAACAAGTCACAAAACAAGAATCGGTTTAAAGATGCATAATTTGCTTAACTATGAGAATGAATGTGATGGAGATGATGAGTTTCCCCTGAGTTTGAGATCAATTTATAAAGAGGCATTTGATTGTCGACTATATTACGCTTGGCCTAGTAATCAAAAACTACTTAGAGTGTATGAGGTGTTTCCGTTTTGGGGATACAACTACATGATACGACCCTCCAATATTCATGGAGCAAATCTAGGCCTCTTTATTGTCCAAAATGTGCATGTGGGATCTAAAACATAGAAACAATTCAAAACAAACCACTAGGAGATTAATGCCATATTATGGTCCATCATATTACAATGGTGAATGGAGAAGGCTATCAAAATATAAGCCTAGCATGTCAGCATATGGTCTAAATTTGAATATGTATACACATCGTCTCCAATTGGAAAGTGGAAAAGAAATTAATAGAGGTCATATTATGTATATAGATGGACGTGCATACACACACAAAAATATTGCAGGATTTATAAATAGTAGTAAGTGAAGGGACCCTAATGTAAGACCGGATTGTCAATTTGTTGAGGTTATAAATGATAAAGATGGAGATATGGAAAGAGATGTTGATAGAGTGATAATGGTTGAGGCTATTAAGGACCTTACCATTGGGGATGAGTTATTGATTGATTACCACTTCTTAAAACGCACTCCTGCATGAAAGAAAAGGGAAGAACAAGGTCTCCCTAAGGATCTTCTTAAGGACATAAAACCAAAGAATAATAAATGAGTGTGGACTGATGTTTTATAAACTATGTTGTCAAAATTGTGTTTTATTTAAATTATTGTATAAAAAAGGTAGTCTATAAAATAATGTTCCATTATTCAATTGATGTATATATGTTCATACAATTTATATTTATATTTTTTAAGTCATATTTGATTATATTTCTTTGAAATTGATACATTTATGATTTATCCAATTGTTGGAAAAAATTAAATAATGTTTGTGTTTGTTGATAGGTAGAAGATGTTGATGAAACACATACTAATACCCATGATCCAACTGGGTTATTAAGATTTGGACGAGATGATCCAAACCATACTTTAAACAATACCAAGGTGAAAAGAGAAAGTTTGAAGAGATTACTACCACCTAAGAAATTTGAAGAGCCGATGAGATCCGCATACACTGATGACATGCCACCTAGCCTTAATAATGATGATCATGACAATGAAAATGCAGTGCATGAAGAAGGATTGAATGAAATGCTTATAGAAACCAAGTTTCTTTGGGGATGGAAAAAATGATGACAATAATGATCATATGGTTGACAGTAATGATGATATCATGGTAATTACCACCAACGTAATGTTGATAATAAGAACCTGAAAGACTCCATCAAGCAAGCAACAAAGACACCCGTGTTCAAATTGGGTGCAAGTAGAACCTCAAAACTGGCATGCACATTAATATTATTAGAAATCAAGTCACTATTTGGTTGGTCAAATAAAGGATTCATTGCCATACTGAAGTGAGGTGAAATCTATTTCTTACTTTGTATTGTCAATTGGTGTACATAATTCGTAAACATTTGTCAATTTCATTTATATTTCTTTAAGGGTATTTTAAAACCATATATTGTATATAAACAGTCCTAGTATATATTGACATATCAAACATGTTCATCATAAGTCAAACATTCAATTGATTTAATCTTTGGAAATCTTACAAGGAACTAAAAACTAAAATATTCCCTAAAGAGAATGTGTTGCCATCAACTTACAGAGAGGCACGTCTGTTGTTGGTTGAGTTGGGGATTGAATATAAGAAAATTAATTCATGTAAAAATGATTGCATTTTATACAGAGATGAATATCAAAACAAGGTAGAATGCCCTGTATGCAAATAGAAGAGATATCATACAGATGTACAAGGTCCTACAGTTCCAAAGAAGGTATTATGTCACATGCCAACTATACCTAGAATTCAACGAATGTTTTGTTGCAAGTCACTTGCACAATTGATGGTATGGCATGCAAAGAACAAGAGTAAAGATGGATTCATGTGAATTCTAGCTGACTCCAAAGCAATGAAACACATAGAGGAAAAATGGCCAAGAAAATTCAAAGATGAACCTTGTAGTATCAAGTTTGGTCTTGCAATTGATGGAGTGTGCCCATTCTCTTTGCTGAGCTCAAATTATAGTTTTTTTCCAATCAGATTGATAGTATACAATATTCCCCCATGGATGAGTGTTAGAAAGGAGCATCTTATGCTAACTCTCATTGTTCCAGGAAAACATCAAGTTAAAAACATGGATGCTTATCTTGCGCCTTTTATTGATGAGATGCAACTGCTATGGAAATGCATAAGAATGTATGACATATCATATCCTCCATCAAATAGGTCCTTCATGTTGTATGGTGTGCTATGTTGGACTATTCATGATTTCCTAGGACTTGGTGTTTGTTCTGGTAAGATAAAATATTTACGTATTTACACTCATAATTTATCTTCATTCCAACTTTCATACTTAGTTTTATACTATTTTTTGATATTATTAACATTACTTATTGAATTGCAGGGCTTCAAACAAAGGGGATATTTTCATTTCCAAGATGTACAGAACAATTTCAAGGGTGGTATTCTAAAGATCTACATAAATTTATTTACGCAAACAACAGGGTTTTTCTACCACTAGATCATAAGTTTAGAGATCGCCTGGAGAATCAATTTGATGGAAAATTTGAAAATAGAGGCCCTCATGATTATGGGTCTAGGTGACTGGATTAAGAAGTATGAAGATGCTGAATTGAAAGCTTGGGAGGATTTTTTTGATCGGGGTGATTCAATTGAAGAACTAGAACAAGTTGTAGTTAATATGCCAGAAGGAATGAAAAGGAAATCCATATTTTGTGAGCTCCCTTACTGGAAGGATCTATTAATATCTAACCTATTAGATCCTATGCACATCTTCAAAAATGTCCCAGATTCTATATTTCGACATATATCAGGCAAAGAGAAGGACACCTTGCCTTTGAGGAGAGATATTGCTCTTTCGTGTACCAAATTTGATAGAAAACATTTGTGGCCAAATAGGGAAAATGAAACATATGTAGAAGCTCCATGGATTTTGAAAAAAAAAGAGATAGAGCAATGAAAAAATGTCATCCATTCAATAAGGACACCTACTGGCTTTGGGTCATCATTGGCTAAAGCTTTTACAATTGATGGACATATCACAAAATTTAAAACACATGATTTTCATAATTTTATGAAGATATTATATATCATCATTTAACATTTACTGGTAACATTGATTAAGTACTAAATATATTTTGATATTTTGTTGTGTGAGAAAGAATTACTAATGACCTTTCAATAAATGTGTTTGATAGCATATCATGCCATTGGAAATTAGGGGGAATTCCCGTCTTACAGTTGACTTAAGGAATGCCATAGGTTGATTGTCAGCATTTACAAGGTATGTGGTTATATGAAATTTTCATGTGTGAGAGACATATAGATATTATATTGCATTTAATTTTTGACTAAAGGTTCATACTAATTTACTATTCTTATATTAGGTGGGTGAGCTCCAAGGAGATCCATGAATGTGAAGTGGAAAAGTGGAAGAAGGAAATTGAAAAAATTGTATGTGTATTTGAGAAGGAGCTCCCTACAAGTTTCATGGACCTACAAGTCCATTTATTTATACACCTAGTCGATGACATTGAATTGGTGGGTGTCGTATCAATGAGGTGGATTTTTTTCTTTGAGAGGTATATGAAAACTCTAAAACAATATGTCTGACAAAAGGCACATCCAGAGGGTTGCATGACTAAAGGGTATGTATCGAATGAAGAATTTTTCTTCCTGTGCGAATTCCTTGGTAAGGATTTGAAGATGGTCCACATGTCTAGGATGAAGAATGAGCATCAAATATTATTGATGGAGAAAAACTACAATCTAATGGTGTTCAAGTAGAAATTAGTAAGTAAATTCATGATCAGTGTGGTTGTTTTTATTGCAATCATTAATTTAATTTGTAATTTATTTGTCAAATTAAAAGCATGACATTTGGAGTTTGAAATAAACATGTTGACATGTAATAGGTGTAGACAAAAGTGCAATACTCAACAAGTTCATTCTATACCACATGGACTTTATGAACAAATGGATTGATCTGTATGATAAAAAGAGAGAAGTGTTAGAAGCAAGGAGACAGTTTAGGAGACCAAACCCAAGGAATACTCCACTTCCAACTGATCTGCTTGGGGAATGCAGCAAAGATTGCACACTAGAATGGGTTACTAAAAAAATTCAAAATCAAATAGAAGATGCAGGTATAGATTCAAACATAACAAAAGATGAAATCAACATGTGTAGAGGACGTGAAAGAAAGGTACAGTTGGAATTTTACAAAATGTCATTTCCTTACAGTTTTGACACTATTAACTATTTTAATATTTTTCATTATATTTGTTTTCATTGAAATAAATGGTCTTTCACAGGTGAGGAAATATCCAACAATGTGGGCATATGGTTGACATTATTGTGTAGGAAGTGTAGATGTAAAGAGACAATCCTTTGATTGTGGCATTATGGTTAACTTCAAGCAATCCAATCGATCAAGCTCAAAAGATAAGAATATAATTGAAGGGAATCTACAATATGTTGGGAAAATACAATAAATTATTGAGTTGGATTACCACTCTTTTAAATGTTGTATTTTTAAGTGTAGATGGTATGAAGCATTTGAGAGGACTCGAAGACATGATACCCATAGTGGATTGTTTTCTATAGATTCCTTATGCTTCCTACTAGAGGATAAGGAGCCTTATGTTCTACCAATTCATTATGAGTAGGTATTTATTTAAATCAAACAAGAAGCAGTAGTGATCATTAATCTATTAATTCATAGTTTATTGTGAATATATACATGTGTTTATTAATCAATAAAATTGTTATAACATACGTCTAATATATGTATGTCGTTCATGTGCAAGTATTTTTCTATGAAGATATTTTGGACCCAAAATGGATGTTTTTCATACATTATGATCCAAGATTAAGGCGTGTATTTGATGAAACATTAGTGGATACTGAGCAAAACAATGATGGTGAAAAAATGAGAGAGAGGGATTAGAGAAAATTGAAGAAATTGACATCCATGGTGATGTTGAAGATGGTTATGTTCAGGCACGAGAAGACAACAATCCAGTGTTAGATGATGTTATGGAAGACAACAGTATGGATGGTATAGAAAATGATGACCCAAATACATCTGGGAACAATATAGATGGTCTATAGTCAAATTTTAATGATGATGAAGATGATGCAAGTCAAGATGAGGATGATGATAATATGAAATACTTGAAAGCACATATGAACATTGACAATGATGCACTGGATGACATTTTAGAAGACAATAATGTTAATGACCAAGACTTCTAAATTTTTAGAATTATTTGCAATCCATGTTTAAAAAAGGATGATTCTTATGGCCTAAACTTTGAAATGCTTCAGTAATATTAATTCAAGTGTTAAATTATAGAACTGCCACTCTCCATTTTGATGGTGTATAACTTGGTTATTAGAAATATTTTATTAACTATAGATTTAGCTTGATATGTATCTCCCAATTTCTTTAAAATAAGTGCTATAATGGTCTCTTCATGTGCATTCAACAATATTGAATTAGCCAAATAGAGTCTAATGAGACTCTTATCTTTTTTTCCATTTTTTCTACCTTATTATGACATTCCAATAGGTTTTCATCTAGTTCTATTATAAAATTAAATCTCAAGCATCATATAAATATAGGTAGTGATTACAAAACCATGATCCAAAACCACCAAAAAAAGTGGCACCCAAAAACCTAGTTAGAAAATAAACACCCAAATCCCAAGATGGAAATAACATTGTAAATACATTGTGAATAACAGATACTTCTCATAAAATTGCTCAAGGTCCTAATACATTAAATAAGTTGGAAGCTTATTGATCAATGTTTTATACTTAGAGCATGAGAAGGTGGAAAATCAACACAAAACAACTACAATGGTATCCATATAAAATTTTGTAAATTAAAAGTGATTTGTTGACGAATCAACATGAAAACTGAACCATAAGTACTTTGCATGAACCAACGCCTTTATCCTAAGCACAGATTCAAAATCAACCTATATAACCAGATAATAATTCAACAATAGCAATGTACAGTCTCAAGAGATATTGCATTACAACATTCCCCGATTACATTCATGACTAATACTACTTATCAGTATCCTAGCACCTAATGTTCATGAGTTAATAATCTCATCCAAGCATTTACATTAATTCATTGAATCAATAAGCAGGAATGAAATCAAACATCCATTGTTGAACAATAGAGACAAGTAAAAGAAATCCTGGATTACTTTCATTCATAACTCATAAAACGAGCGCAAGGAGAGAAAATAGCCATGAAATTGGTATTTCTCTGTATATATATTTCTATATTGTTATCCAAATTACATACATAAAAATGAGCTCTAAAACTTAAGACCAAAAACTCTAAAAAATGCTTCGTATTCTCCTTATAATTCTCAGTGTTAATTGCAAAATAATGAACCCCTATTTTCTAGCCCTGAATTCCTTCTTATAGACACGAAGGAGAAAAACAAGCCTCAGCCCAGAAAGTACAAATGTCAAAACCCTATTGGACCACTACATCAAATATTCTCTCATTCAATTACAATGCATTCCCAAGAGGTGGGAGATATGTGAGAAAATGAAAGTAGTCTTCATTCGTTGTTAGAGATCTGGTCCAATTTTCAAAATGGGTATAACTAAACAGTTACCTCAAAACTTGTGCTCACACACACAAAATGAAAAGAAGAAAAAGCATGAAGAAAACATAAAAGGAAAAGACAAGAGGAAAAACCATGTCTGCAACCTTGTCATCAATTCAACTTTGAATAAGATGCACTATATTTCTCCATACTTTATCAAAAGCCTAATCTGTACTAAATCCAAACTATGTAGTTCATTCCCATCTATCCGTTATTCATCATGGTTACAAACTTCAAAATTTCATATCATTGGCCCGCTAGTCTTAATGCTAGACCTCCCACTCCTTCCAAGTACCTGCCTTTCCATGCTAGGAATTCTTCTTTAGTAGGTCAGTCAAAGTTCATTACTTCATTGGCCCTCTATCTATAAGGTGCATACTTAATGACAATATGATTAGCTTCTTAATCAAATTCCAATAGGATAGTCTCAATATGAACTAACATATCCATATTTACCTTTAATGTCTTCCATATCAAACTTTCTGGCTCAATATTCCCTTTGTATCCCTCAATCTAATTTACAAGAATCACAGTAGGCTTAAATTTTTCAGGTGGGTTGGGGTCCTGCTTAACCCTAATTCCTATCAATATCAATTCCTACTTCCTAGGAATCCAGACTTCCATGAGTGGAATAACTCTTTCTTTGTCAATGTCAAACACTCTAATAGCATCAACCATGGATGAATAACTGTAGTGAAATCTATTCAATTTTCAATTCACTCAATTGCCCATGAAGAATTTACATCAACAGTAAACTCTAGGGATACATCCTCTTGTGCAGTGGTGGGAGAGTCAACATCATTATGCTTAGGATTTCCGGGCTGTAACCTTTGGAACACATCCTCCAATAATGCTACCTTTGTTTGTAATTGCATATTATCTCTCTCAAGATCTCCATTCTTAACCAACAAGTTATTCAATTTTGTTGCGAGTTTATCTTTTTTAGTAGTCACAGAATCCACAGTGGCCCTTGTGAACTGTGCAACATGAACTAACATATTTACAGCTTCTAAGGCTGATGTTTCTGACACTCTTTTTATTATTAGGCCTCCACTATAGTTAGGTGTCGGCTCAACAATTTCCAACTTTCTTGTGCTTGGGGCTAAAGACCATATAGCCAAGGCTTCCCATTCCTCATTGAAAGAAGACCCCTGTAGTGCAAGTGCAAATTATTCTTCTGTATCATAGAGAGTTCTATCACATTTCTTGATTGTGTTGAAAGCTATGGCTGAAGCTAGATCCCATTCTGGTAGCAACAAGATGCCACTAGTTCTCACCAATTCCTAACCCTCCTTTGTAGTCATGTTTTGGAATTTGGATCTCATTTCATTTAACACCTTTTTCTGAATGATAGAATTAGGCAGTTTTGGATGAATTATCCTTTCTATAGCTAGAATTTTTAGATACTCATCTCTTTTAGCCCTATATGAAAATTCCATAAAATCTTGAGTCTTTACAAATGAGTCATCATCCAAGAATTTGGCACATTCCTCAACCCACATATCATCACTTCCATTGAGCTCTCTAAGATCAACATTACTCAATATTTTTCCCAATTGATTTGTTTCCCTTACTACAGATGTAGTGGGAACTCCTTCCTGCATTTCTTGTTCTGAAACCAAAATGTCATCATGGGAACCTTCATCATCATAGTACACTAAATTAGTGGCCTAAATCTTTTGTCTTTTCAATGGTGGCTCTCTGTGTGGTATTTCACTAGGTGATGGGGAATCAATATTCATAATTTCAAGCTCTACCGGCCTTGGTGGAGATGGGGGTGGTATTTGTGGCACAAGAGAAGGAGGCTTATGCCCCTCTTGCTGAGTGGGAATGCATGCTTCATTAGATTTCTTTGACTTACTCTTTCTCCTTATAAAGAACTTTATTTTTGGTTCCTCAGGGGCTTGTGATGTAGACTCTTCTCCTATAGAAGGGATTTCTCCTCCACTCTATTCTTCTGCAATTGGAGCCTTCCCTTTAGCTTTACTAATTACCCCTTTAGTTTCAAGGTGGCCTATTATTGAATCAAAATTCCTTGTTACATGTTCCACCTTTTGTAATATATCCTCAGCCTCTAGGAGGACCTTGAAATTAGGTTCTTCCTGCTTTATTATCCTTTGTATCTTATTGAATGCAATCCACCTTGCTAACCTCTTTTCCTGTTCCAAAGTGTTTGATATATTTCTTATTACATCTTTTGGATACTAGAAAATGTAGACACATTTGTGGCTCTTGTTTCTCTCATTCAACCAAGCCATAAAACCTTCAAGATCATATCTGACCCTCTCAACTATCCTCTACATGTGGTAAGTTTTTAGTATTTCAAGGATGTTATTCCAACCTCCTTTGGTCATTAAAAAATTAGAGAAACAGGTGTATGAAGGAAAGAAAGTTCCTTTTCCCCGATTCAACAAATGCTCATTTTCAACATTTTCTAGTTGCCACATAACCTCAAGGAAACCAATTCTTTTTGGCACAAACCTTGACAACAAGTGAGGTGCTACTTTGGAACCATATACTCTTAAGATAGTGCAATTAGGGAGTGAGATAACATCTCCCCAATTATTATCAACTCCTATCTCAGGTCTTCTCTCTTTGGGTCTTAAGAAATCATGTAGAGCAATGGGAATTCTAGGTAACTTCACAATCAAATCTCTCTTTAGTTCAGAAGCAAACAAATTCTAGAATGTGACATAAGCATATGTCCTATCATCTTTGTCCAAGATTGTGGTCCAACATTGCATGGGTGGATCCAAGTCACCCCTTTTTCTTTCCAAGTCAATATTGTGTCCAAAGTAAATTGTACCCTTGTACAAAAACATATGCATTAGCAATGAGTACCAGCTGATCCTTACCCCAAATTCACCTTTCTTTAATCTCACTAGTCCCTCATGCATTCTCTTAGAAAGAAATACTTCATAATAATACACTACACAATATTGGGGATGCTAGATATGGGCAGCCATATATATCCATGCCATTGGCATTCCAGAGACAAGTTCATAACCAATTATCTAGAAAATGTAATAGAAGGTTCTTTTGAAATAGGGAACAAAATAGTTAACAGGGAAATGTTCCTTATGATGTGATCCTATTACAATCTTCCAACCTACAATTTATGCTAGAAATCTTGGCAAGATGTTGACTCTAAATGAAATATTGGTTTTATCATACTCTTGCCTAAGAGAATCTTCATTTATCTTATGCATTTCATCACTCCATTCAGTAAGATTGAAAACAAGACCCAATTATTCTTTAGTGATCTTAACCATTTCTTTCCCATCATATGTTCTGATAGTCCTCATGACTAGGTCATAATTAGCAGCTATTTCCTTAAGCAAGTTGATATCCATATTGAAATTTGGCACAATTAACTTTCCCAGGTCACAGTTCCAAGGGTTTCCTATTGGGATACCCATATTTTTGTTCTTGAACCAACTATAAAATAGTTCCCATCTAGTATAAGGAAATTTAGCATCCCTAATAGATCATCTTCTATCAAACAGACCCTCTGCTATTTGAGGACCTCTAGGAATCAATTGGCCTTTAGGTTTTCCACTGGTTGAGGGTGGTAATTGATCCATAAGGTCTTTATTCAAAGGTCTTTAGGGAGCGAAAGCTTCCCCTTTAGATGAAGATACTTTTACTTTAGGATCCATAATGTAGGAAGTACTACAAGGTATGGTTTTTAGGTTTAACTGAACAAGGCCTACCACTTTTGTGAGGGTTTGGCACAAATTGTGAAAACGCAAAATTAACAAGGTCTTTTTTAAGAATGTCAAACCTTAAAAAGCTGAAGCAAGAAAATTGTAATAGACTTAAGTTTTAGAAATCACAACTTATCAATAATGCTAGAAGGAAAGCAACAATTGGCTTACTGGTTTTCTCACAAGTTGACAACCCTTGTTCCGACATCAGAAAATGTTGAGAAACCACAACATGAGCTCCTTGAGTGTATTGAGTATACTTTTAAGACTAAATTATGCCTTTGAGATAAACATTATTAATTATGCAATTCCTTACTTCGGTAGCTCAATGTCCTTTCAGTTATTAAGGCTCACTCGTGTGAACTAGAATGAATGAATTGCCTTCAAATAAGTTTTGAATACTATCCATTGATCTTTTTGGAGTGTTAATTGATTCACGATCTAGATTCAACCAACTTATTACGAAATATCTGACTATGCACAGTTACAACACTTATCAAATGATTGGAGGCCACATGGAAACACTTGCTTGTAGTACACGGGCTCCACCATCTCTTTGTCTTTATAGCCATGATCCATGTGTCCTTTTCCCCTTTCCCTCATGAGTGATAACTCGTGTGCAACTTTCATCAACGAGGAGATGGGGAGAGGTTGAGATTAGATCTCTCGGCCTTGTCATACACACTCCTTAGCTAGCAACAAATTTATCCTTCTTACAACATCTATGACTAAGATTAAAAGATCTTTTAAGCATGTGGAATATATGCACATTAGTAACACACATTTTACTTCCTATACCCCGTGTTGAAATTTCAATTAAATTTTTTCCCATATCTAAGCTTCCATGTTCTCAAGATTACTCCACACGACAAATGCCTACTTCCCTGTTGGGAATCTGGCAAGTAGGATGGGGCCCACATGGGATGGCAAGGAGCGGTAAAGATTACTCATCACCTACTATCGATCGTTGATTTAGTTGAACCTCAACAATACTAATCCTTGGACCCATCATTAGTGAAGATAAGTGGCAATTGCTCGCTAGCCCGTGTGATTATTTGAATAATCAAGAAAAGAAAATGGGCACACAGGGAATGATCGAGATGCGACCACCTCACTTATCTCTCACCATTGATCTTCTTCAATGACTAGCTGCATGCTTTATCAATGATTCCTATCCCACCAATCGTTAGGGACACATGGCTTTTTCCGGTGAGCCCGAATGAATAAAATGTTGGAAAGAGACATTGCAAATGATTTCAGGTGTTGTCATTGATGGAAACCCTAGTCGATGACTGATCTGCATGTCATCATTTGATCCCACTGGCAGACAAATTGAGGATAGTCAGGAAGAACAAAGCATTCGATAGTTTGGTGATCATTGATTCACGTGCAGATTTCAGTTACTATTTTGAGTTATGTATCTCATGGGAGGTTTATTAGTATATTTATTATGTTATCTAGAAATATTAGTGCCTCGTACCAAGCTATGTGTAAGTTTGGAGATTTGGTTGATATCTTTCTGTTTATCGGTATTCTGTGGCTGACTAAGTTGATATAATGTGTTGCAGATATTCAAGGAATGTTTATTCAAATATTTTTGGGTTTGATCATTATGTTTTGGGTCCAAGCTAAGTTGTGGACAACCGTTGTGGATGCACATTGGATATTACTTAAGATTTGAGCCAATAGTTGCTAATATTTTTAAGTTTTTATTAAAGTTGACTTGTAGCGACTAAATTCTTAGTTGCGGATATATAGAAGTGATCAGTTATATCATTTTTGGTGTGCGAAAGGTGTGTTGAAGTGTGTTGCAATTATTAGAAGGGTGATTAAGTGATTATGCATAGTTTCACTTGTGCATCAAGGTTTTTGTAGTGCGAGTTTGTGCGGAGTAGAGCAAAATTACAGAATCAGTGAGAAGGACAAAAGATCAACTACTGACCTTAACAAAAACTATAATCAAGAATTTGTAGATGCTATTCTTTATTTATGAGCAGTGAGCTCTAGGTAGTGTGCTTGAATGCAAGTGCATTCCCATTTTGTAATATTTCTTTTGGGTATACTTAGATTATATTATGGATTGGCCATCCACTGTGGTTTTTCCCCTAACAGGGTTTCCACATAAAAATCCTTTTGTTATGGTGTTGTGGTTGTTTGTTTTCTGTTTATGCATATATATTTTGGTTGAATGCTTTAAGTGGATTAAGGTTCAAAATAATAAATTCAATTTTTGCACAACACTGATTCACCCCGCCTCTCAGTGTTGGTTGTTTCCAACAATTGGTATCAGAGCTAGTTCCTTGAAAGAAGTCTAACAGCTTGGGGAGATCTTGAAAAGTGTTTTCAGTGGATAGAAGCAGTCTTCAAAAACAACTTATGGTTGCCCCTGGATGATCTTGACTAGTCAAAATTTGAGAACCAGGAATTGCAAGAAAACCTTGAGAGTGCAGAGAAATTCATTCAGTCATTGAAAGACAAAATCAATGAATCAAGGGAGAAAAGAAAGGAATTGTGTGATCATCTTAAGCAGAAGAATAAAAGCATGGAAGATGAACAACTCAGTCATGCCTTCAAGGAGAAAATAGAAGAATGTGAAAAGTTTTCCAGAGAAAATGTTGCCCTGCAGCATGAGATGGAATCTATCATGATGAAGATGACCAAGGAGATTGAAGATAGAAAGAAGAATGAAGGAAAGCTTGCACAATCTTTGAAAGAAAAATATGAACAATGCAACCAATTGGAAAATGAATTGGAGCAATCTAAAAACAATGAGGAAGAACTTGAAAAAAAGCTTGATGATCTCAGAAATGAGCTTACTGCTACAAATGAGTACAAGGAGAAATTCAAAGAAAGTTTGTCCAAACTTGATGAACTTATTAAAGGATAGAGGACTGATGGTGATAGGCGAGGTCTTGGATATGAAGAAGGAGAAAGTTCTAGATCTGGAAAAAAAAAATCCAGATAAGGGAGATTCATGCAAGGAAATCAGATGAATGGAGCTAGAAGAAATCTGGTAAGACAACCAAATGCTCAAAGATTCAATGGCTACTATTTTTCTTGCAACAAATTTGGTCATATGGCTTCTTACTGTAGGAGCAGGATGAACACAAGTGGACCATCATTCTCAGGTCAGTGCTTTAATTGCTATAAGTATGGTTATAAGTCAAGTGAATGCAGAGTTGTAATGAATAACTTTCATAGAGATGCCAGATGCTATGCATACAATATATTTGGGCATATTGCTAACCAATGTAGATCAAGACAAAATCAGTGGAACAATTGGCCTAGACAGAGAAATGTTGTGTGTTACAATTGTAATAAATTTGGCCACACTGCCAGATTCTGTTGGAATAGAAGAGGTCTGGTAAAACATAACACACAATAGGATTTTAAGGGAAAAGGTAAAGTCACTACTGAAGTGATTAGGAGGAAAATGCAGAAGAAATGGGTGAAGAAGAATCCCTTTGTTGAAGTAAATACTCCAGCACCAGAATCTGCTTCTGGTAATTCCTCTAGGAATTAATTTTAGGCCTTTGGCCTGGGGGGAGTTGTCAAAAAAATATTTTAAACCCTTGTTGGCAATTGATACTAGAATGTGGACAAGTCTAGTAAGTGAATTGATACTTTTCAGATGTTGTTCAACCAATTGGAGGCAGTATTGTAGAGTTTTGGAGATACACAGAAGAATCATCTATCTCAGTACAGGAAAACAAGGTAACTAGATGAATTAGGGTAAAAGCATTTATTGTGACAAAAAGGGTTAGGTGTGCAAACGATAGAAGAACATTGTTATCCTTCATTTGTCACTTTGCATTTTAGAGGAAAGCAGTTTGGAGAGCTCTGGAGTGACCTTTGTTGAATTATGGAGAGATTAAAGCGTGAAGAAGGTTCTGCGATCAAACTTTGATCCGATGGGAAGGTATTTATTGAAAAGCCTGTGAATTTGTGAATTTTCAATCATTTCCATTCCTCTCGTAGTCAAAGTAAAGTACAAACCCCGTCCAAAATTCAAATGGCATCCTTATAAGTCTATTGAGATCAAGCCCTTAGGTGTGTTTTCATCTGTACCGTACAAAGTCTTGCACACTGAAGATATTAGGGCTTATATACATGCCAATATTGAAGAATTAGGAAACTCTAAAATGATGAATTTGTATGCAGATTCATGTGGAATTGAAAAAATTGATGATAGTTAGGAGAGTAAGGAAAGAAGTAGAAATATTTGCAAAAAGTATGGGATTACCGATAGAAGCTTTGAGAGTAGGAAGAAGGAAGAGAGATGAGGTTGAAGCAACAAAAGTGTCAGCAAAAATAGAGTCTGCTAGTCTGAGAGCATCTTCTGCCCGCATTAGATCTACCAAGATTTCCCCATCCTTGTCCACTCCTGCAACCAAGCCAGCTCAAGACAAGGTTTCTGGTAAAAGGAAGAGGAATAAAATCATAAGAACATATGAAGCTATTTTAGAGGATGAAGAAACTGAGTCAGAAGAAGTTGTGAACGAAATGAAGGATACCAGAACTCATGCTGTCAAGTTAAACAAGAGAAAATATTTCGGTAAAGAAGAAGAAGAAGCAAAGAATAAGGAAAAATTTGATAAACCTGGTATGTCAGTTGAGGAAGTTGAGAGTGTTGTTATTAATGATGGTAATCTTAAGCCTCTCTGTGAATTGTTTGAAACTTTTGATGAATCGGATCAAAGAATTCTTGAAGAAGCCACAATAAAACATATGAACATTTTCAATAAAGTTCTTGTTGAAATCATGTCTGGCTTACCCAAGATTTTGTATGATTTTTTGGAGTCAAGAAGATTAAGTGCCAGAATAGAAGAAGAGAATCTAAGGAAGAGAATTCTTGCATATCTATGTCCAGAAATGTCAATTGAGGAGATGAATTCACTCCTTGAAAAGGCTAAGAAGAATTTGAAAAGCAAAACAAGGGTGAATAAAATCATGATCAGTGAAACTGATGTTGTTAGTGAAACCAAGAAAATTTTGGAAGCGTTTCTGTTAAAGAATAAGATTAATGTTGAGGAAGTAAATACTGAAAATGTTTCAGAAAATGAGGAAGTGAATGCAGATGCTGAGGATTTTTCAGATTCCTCCTAATGTGGAAAATACAAAAATACCTATGGAAATGAAGTTCCTAAGGTGGTATTAGCTGAAGAAAAGGAGGTGCAAAATGAAGAAGTTGAAGTGCCTAAAGGCAATCCGAGAACAGGCTCTGAAGAACCCAAGGTTGAAGCAGAAAAAGTTCAAGAAATCAGAGTGAAGGCAAGAGACACTGCTGAGGCAGTGAAGAAATCTCTGATGGAACAACATGAAGAGTTTGATCTTGAATTGGATGAAAGTTCAATCAATCTATCCAATTTTTCCCCAATTCAAATGATGAAGGTCACTTCAATTGCTCAAGAAAAGGCCAGTGAGAAGATTCTGAAGTCTCACATAGAGGATAGTGAATTACTAAGTCTTGCATTTGGAGTTCTACAGAAATTAATGCCTACTCATGTCAAGGATCTATTTGGTTCCTCTTTTGGTGAGCTAAAGAAGCTCATAAATTCTGTAGGTACTCATTCTGAATCTTTTGAAAAATCAACTATGATTAAAGTGCAGATGGAGTTTAAGGAAAAGAGATTTGGTAGACTGAAAGAACTGATTGCAAAAGATAAAACTTTGTTAGCCACCTGTATGAGAAATGTTCAAGATGCTCTATCTGAAGGTGGAAGAGTGTATAAGTCATGTTTATTTTTGTTTAAATTCACTGAAGCCAATGAAAAGAAGGTGAAGGATATTGAAAAAAAGTTGGTTAGTATTTATGATGCTTTTGATCCATTAGTTGGTAATGTTGGTGAACAAGATGGTTAGGTAATATATTTGCTTGAAAAAATAAGGCTTTTGAAGCATGAAAATGAAAGAATTATAGGGAGAGCATGCAAACTCAAAGGAATAATTGGTTTGAAGATTGAATTAATGTTAAATGCATTGAAAGAGGCCAAAGATGCTATGGAAGCTTGTGACCCAATAAATCTTGAAACTACTGAAACTCTGTCTTATTTACTTTGTGGTCACATAACAATTCTGGAGAGTTTCAAAAGGGTCTGGGACACAAATTTGAGTGTGTTGAAGAGAGATTTTGTAGATATTTTCCAATTTCTATACGTTACTAGATCATACTTGTATAGTTTTGAAAATTTGTTATCTTTTGGTTCCCCAATTTTGCCATTGATGTCAAAGGAGGGGAGTTGTACAGTGAAAAATGCCGAGTCATCTTAGGGGGAGTTGCATTGTAGTTTCTTTTTGAAATTTTGTAGTGGCAGTGTGCGAACTCCGATCCTAGTACCTGCAAAACAATAAGAATAAACAAGTTAAACAAGAGATCGCAAGCTAAAACAAGGATTCCCCATGAAATCCATTTACAACATTCAAACTAGGAAGAAAATAGTGAAGAACACAATGGAAATGATAAAACAAAGATTGAATCCTAATTTAAATGTGCAAACTCATGTTCCCATGAGGGAATTGGTGCCAATTTGATGTGAAAATTGAACCTTTCCCAATTCCTAAGATGCAAGCTTGATATGTTGATGAGGTTGATTCACTTTGTTGATGAAGGATGAGAGCTCCAAGCCAAAAATCTGCAAAAACCTAACTAAGAACTCAATGATAATGGATGAAATTTGAGAAATATTTGAGCATGGTAACTTTGCATAAATTGTGGATGATCAAATGAGGATATGAGCTCTTTATTTATAGAATTCCAAGATGGATGAATGTCCAAATTTGAGCAATGTGGGACTAACATTCATCCAATGGCATGATGCCAGTTGTCAAGCTATGAATGGATGAAGGATGTGCATGATTTGGGGATTGTGCCAATAAATGCATAATTTTGAATTTCAAATTTGTTGAAATGACTTGTTAGAGGGAAGGGAAAATGCAATAAATTCCACTTGGCTCAAGGCAAAGGATATATAAGATGAAGTTATTGCCTTGTTGGATGTACATGTTGACTTGGAATTTTTGAATTCAAATTGAGAGAATATTCCAAAAGATGCCTTGTGAGGAAAATAGAGATTTAATAAATGAATTAAATATTTTTCATGTTCAACTTGCATTATCTAGAGGATGGGACATGAGATGAGATTAAATTAATCAAAGGTTAATTAATTTAGTGAGAGAGGTTAGATGATGTGACCTATTTGACTCAAATTTATGGATTTATTTAAATCAAATAAGAGAGGAATGATGAAGAGATTAATTAAATAAGGATTTTGATTTATTTAATTAAAAGAGATGGTGTTAGATTAAATCAAATAAGGTTTTAATTTATTTAATTTAATGGATAGACTTTAGAGATTTAATCAAATAAATTGATTATTTAATTAAATAGGGATAATTAGATCAGATGAATTGATTTAATTAACAAAAGATACCGACTTAACTAGATAAAATGATTTATTTAATTAAGCGATGAAAGTTGATGAATTTAATCAGATAAGGAGATTTCATTAAATGGTTAGACCGAGGGATGATTCAGGATGAAACGATGTTAGTAGTCGGGATCAGATGCATAATGTCAATTGGTATATTTTACGTGTCTACATTTTGCCCCTCTTTGAAGCAATGCACTCATTGCATTGGTTCAAAGAATAAACGATCTCGATCAAAGCCAAAAAATTAATTATTTAAAAACTTTCCCCACTGCTACATGGCGAGAGGAAACATGTCATTATAATGCCCCCTCGAGAGATTGGACAAAATTTTTAATTTTTTGGGTGATCTCGCGAAAAAAGAGGACAAAGAACCCAATAGGTGCAAAAGGGCTCCAGGAGGCTAAAAATGTGTTCAAATGCAATAAAATGATAAAAAACAAGCCTGAACCAGTCAAAAGAAGGTTCGGGGGTCCAAAACCCTAGCAGGATAGCCATTCAAGGTGAAAAAACCCTAATTTTCATGCTTAAATGGGGCCCGAGGGGTCACTTTCAAGTCATTTTCAAACACCTCCAATAGTGACCTTGAGATTTGAGCTCTAACATCCTGATGATGGGGTGCAACGACAACTTCCTCTACACATTTTAGATCGAGTTCAGATGTACCAGCGGCCACTTGGCATCGGGGCACTGGTAAATGGTCCTTATGCAAGCTCCGTCTTTCATTTATTGCTTCAATTAATGCTTTAAAGAGTTAGTCCATGTGCAGCGGCGCTATATAGCGCCGCTCAGAAGTCAAACTGCACCGCTCGGTGTGCTATAGCGCCACCGCGGTGCAGTTTGGAGTTTAGAAACTCTGATGCTGAGCTCGGGGCTGGTGGGTGGATTTACAAAGTGCGATGCGGATGCGTTAATTTTGTCCAAAGTGTGCCGCTGGGAGGGAAATTGCATCGCGGCGATGCGATTTTGCTTTTCTCAGTCCTAGTGTTAGAGTTTGATTAAAATCAAACTGCAACGCCTTCACGGGTTGCACCGCTGGGGAAGTTTTTTGGATGCTCGATGAAATTTTTTTCAAAGTTTTTAACATGGTGACTTTCCTTGATGCAGGATGTGGCAAGGGAGCTCTACTCTCGGGAGCACAGGTCGCAAGACCTAGCTGGCTACTGATGGGACTTGAGCAACATGGACCAGGATCGACTCCAGATTGTGGGGTTGTGGCACATTGCATATGCGACACCCATTCACACTCACTTAGGGATGCTGTCAGCACTGGCTGAAAGATGGCACATCGAAACATCTTTGTTCCATCTTCCCACTGGTGAGGCCACTGTCACTCTAGAGGACGTTTGGTGGATTTTGCGATTGCCTATTCACAGTCGCTTGGTGATCTTCGACATGGACGAGGGGCATGAGGCCTGCTTTCAAGTCCTTGCTACTGACGAGATTTTCTTCTGTGAGGGGAAGATAGAGCTTGAGTGACACAAGATCCTAGCACCCCCCTACCGCTGGGTTATTGCAGCGATCATTTCAAGCCTTGTTGCCCCTCATAGGCGAGGGCGATACTTTAGTCTCTGCTGGAGATATTGTTGGGAGTGGATGGTCCGAGACAGGCTAGTTCATTTTGCATGGGGGCCTGTTCTTCTCGCTTCACTTTACAGAGACCTCCATGAGTATGTTTATATGGACGACAGAGCGTTGGGAGCAGGGGTGACTACTTCATGTCTGGGCATGGGAGAACATTTTTGTGCTACGTCCATGTGTTGTTTCAGTTCCAATGGGGCCAGACGATCCCCTCGTGGCATGATATAGAGGTGGTGTGTCTTTCACTCACACCGGCGAGCATGAGATTTCCTATTAGAGGAGAGTCTTGGATGAGATGTAGGTTTTTATTTGGCGACCCTACCTTGGTAGGACCGGATGGGCCGACAATGCCGATCAGATGTTTTACTACCACTAGGATCATTTCATGCAAGGGCGAGAGCACACCATGCTCGAGAGGTATCTACCTGGGCGTGTGTAGCATAAGTTCGGGGAGCCGCAGGATCGTCCCGATGACGATTATGTAGCTGTCTTTGCCCGCACCATGACACATGTTTCATTGGGGTGGTACATTCCTGATTTAGAGGTAGTGGATAGTTTCTGACAACTAGTAGCCCATCCATGGGCTTATGATCAGGGATTAGCAGATCCAGGCACCACTCAGGCCTACAGGGATTGGTTTCGGCCTACGCTTCGGTTGACGATTCCAGGTGCAGTCCCATATCCAAGGAAAGTTAGAGGCAGAGGGGGAGGATGAGGACGGAGAGCTGAGATTTGATAGGATCAGCCAGTTGTGCCTCCAGTCCAGCTAGGGCATGGAAATGTGCACATGTAGGACCAACAACAGGAGCCACCACTAGATGAGGATCAGCCTCAGGTGCAGCCATAGGTGCAGCCAGTGAGTCAGGTGGATACACAGGATACTTTGATTGCACAGCTGCAGGCCCAGGTCCAGGCTATGATAGCCGAGAGAGATCAGGCGAGGGCCGAGAGAGAGTAGCTCAGGGCCAAGAGGGATCAGGCCATGCAGTAGAGACAGGCAGCCACTGAGCTAGGCCAAAGACAACAGATAGAGAGCATGACAGCCTCCTCCTCCCAGGGTATAGTGTCACTTCGATCCTACAGGGACATCATCTGAGAGGCAGAGTATTACTGACGGTTTTATCACGAGGCCGTTCCTAGAGCAGAGCGGGTCCCAGAGTATTTAGAGTAGGCTAGCCACAGACCAGCAAAGGGTCACGGTGACAGGGGCGAGGGAAACATTCATAGGGACCGAGCTTGATCGAGATGTTATGATACTTTTTGTGCCTTATGGGCTCATTTTTATAGCCCCGATGGGCCTTTTGTACTGATTGACACATATGTACAGTGATCCGATTTATTCTTTGTACTATGACAATGACGTTATTGATGATATATATATATATATATATATATGAGCCGATGATGATTTTGATGCGATGCAATGTGTACACTTTATGTATGATTTTACTTCTATATGTTGTGGATGCATTTATTTCTAATGATGTATGCATTATGATTATGACTAATAGATCTATATTATGTTAACCTATGATATGCAAATGTGATGTGCAATGATGTTGTGTATATGATGATCTATTTATGATAATGCAAATGCGATGGTCTGATATGTGAAATGATATGTAAATTGTGCTTATGTAATGTTTATGAATGGATGCATATATGCTTTGTTTGTAATAAATTTTGTACGTTTATTCCTATGTGGAATGATTTATGCAATGAATGTTTTATGTTGCTATTTATGAGATGATATGGATGATGAATTATGAATGGATGGTCGTGATATGATGCAAATGAAATGGTGCAAATGAGATGGTTTTTATGAGATGCTTAGAATAACAAATGTTATTATCCTAAACGTATTAAATGATGATGTAATGTATGTGATGCATTTAATAGGATGTGATGTTATGTTAATGCAAAGTGATATGATGATGCGTAATGTAATATGAATGTAATGTGAATGTATAATGTCATGATGCTATGCGAGTATGTATGCAAATGAATTAAATTCTTATATACCTAATGTTTATGATTATGTAAAAATGATTATGGAATGCTTCTGTAAATGTTATGCGATGATTTATATGATAATGGAAATGCGATGCAAGGGATGAATGCGATGGATGTTTATGATAATATGTTTATATGATAAAGGATATGCGATGTGTATATTTCCTATATGATATGTTTATGCAATATGCTAAGGATTTTTGGATGCAGGATCAATGATGACAATGATGATGATGATCATTTGTCATAGTACCTTGTTAGTGCGATTAGTAAGGAAAGAGGAAGTCATTTCCACAAGACACAAGATGATGAAAATATAAATGATGATGATGATTTCTTGCCGAGGAATTGGGATTTTCAAAGGGCCACATTTTCTTAATTTTTGATAACACACGTGGTACGATGCATCAAAGTATAGAAAACCAGGATGGCATGGTATCTAGTGTGATGGACTTTGACTTGACAAGCAGATAGGAGTATTCTTGCTCACACCTGACATACGGAAACCTTGCTAGAATGTACTTAAGAAGTTTCAAACATCTCAGACCAAAACATGGAAAGGTAAACCTATCCATGCAATAGTCAACAAGTTGCCCTAGACCTCCTCCATACATACCTAACAAAGCAAGTATTCACCGAGGTTATTTTACAAGAACGTCCAACACGCATAGCAAATAAAAAAGATAATGATCGTTGCCCCATTCCTATTTCTCTACATCCTCTATTTGGGATATCATCAAGAATTCCTTGGAATGAGCGCAATAAGATAAGTCAAAAGGTAAAGAAAAAGTAAACAAACAAGCTGATGCTCTTCAATATTGCTAACCAAAGAAGGATGTGTTTTCTAAGGATAAGAACCAAAACTTATTGCCAAAAGATAATGCCCATTGTAGGAAGGATTCATCCTAGGACATGTTAGTGGATGGCGACATGTCATTTTGTTTACCCAAAGCGTTTGAAAAGATGATTGATATGGAAGCAAATGGGTGATGAGTTATCGATATGAAGAGATGACCAATCTTGCTTATGCACTGACTTAGACCTAAAAATTGACGTTTTGAGTTTTTTCTTTCAACCTACTGGACTTGTTTCTGATTGCCTTACCAAATATTGAGGGTGACGATCATTTATTATGAGTGATGTTATTGCTGGTGCAAGAGAGATGAGGTGGATGGATCTTTTAAAATATTTGGATGTTTTTGATGTTTTGCAATGTTTTGAGGCTATTTTTGGAGATTTTGAAATGTTTTGATTTTCGATTTTCTAATGTTTTTTGGGGTTTTCTGAAATTTTGACCAAGAGACTAACCTAAAGACCTATCTTAGGGGTCTTGGGGGCTGATCAAAAGATGAGCCTTGCCTATGTTATACATGCAAAGACCACATAGTTTGACTAACAACTTGACCAATTTACAGATGAAGATATTCATGATGAATTGTCAGCTTATTATGACAAACTCCTAAAGGACCGACCTAAGTGTCTCGGGGGATGATCAAAGATCAACCTTGCCTATGTTCAAGCTTAGAGACAACGTAGTTCGACAAGAAGACCCTGTTTTTGGATTTTGATATGTTTTGATGTTTTTGGATTTTCTGATTTTCTGATGTTTTTTGGATTTTTTGATTTTTAGGACTTTAAGAATATACACAAATCCGATCCGATAAGAACATGCTCCCAACGTGATGCAATAGAGTACTCTGATAAAGGGAGGACAAACTGACTGTGAGGATGGGCTAAGTAGTACTAGGAGGAATCATGGTACGAACACAAGACCAAGCTATGGTGCAGATGTGAGTGGATGAGTGATGGGTGGAGACCTGAATGCGATGGATGATGGAAGCCAAATGGATGGATGATGCAGAACAAGCCGTAAATATCCTGGTGGATGGAAAGTACTTATTTACACAAGGCGCCTATTTGCTAGGTTTTCACCAGGGTACTTTTCCAATGTGCCACCAAAGTGGTTTTCACTATAAGACGATTTTTCTCTTTACTATTTTCAATCCTTTTTCTGATTTTTTTGGATTTTTTGCTTTTTTGATTTTTTTGTTGTCACTAAGACACCTGTTTGCCAGGTTTTCACCAAAGTAACCATTTTTCAGGACATTTTCTATTTTTTTTGGATTTTTTGGTTCTATACCTTGAAATATTTAGGCATAGAGCTTTTTGAGGTGAGAGTTATTCATGGGCTCTTGTAGAGGTTCCCCTTTGGGTGTTGATAGCTGATATGCCCCTGATTTGTAACTTGATGTGATGATGAATGGTCCCAGCCAATTGGGTTCAAATTTTCCTTTGCTGCTTGGGTTTGGGACATTCTTCTGATTTTCTTTTAAGACCAGTTCTCCGACTTGGAAAGTCCTGCTTCTGATTTTCTTATTGTAGCTCCGTTTGAGTCTATTCTGATAGACTTGCAAATGATTTAAAGCATCTATACATCTCTCATCCAGTAGCTCTAGCTCATTTAGTCTTGATACTTGGTACTCTTCATCTGTGATGAGGTTTTGTAGTGATATCTTGAGGGATGGGAGCTCGATCTCAATGGGGAGTATCGCTTCTGATCCGTAGACCAAGGAGAAGGGGGTGGCATTAGTGGGTGTGTGGATGCTAGTTTGATAGGCCCAGAGGGAGGGATTAAGCTATAGGTTCCAGTCACAACTTGCGTCATTGACTATTTTCTTGAGGATTTTTAGAATGGTCTTGTTTGTAGCTTCTGCTTGGCCATTGCCTTGGGGATAGTATGGGGTAGAGAAGCAATGTTGAATTTTGATTTTCTCACACAAGTCGTGGACATCCTGATTCTTGAATGGTGTCCCATTATCTAAGATAATGGATTGTGGAACACCATATCGGAAAATGAGATAGTTTAGGATGAACTTTGAAATCTGCTTCCTAGATATGTACGTCATGGGTATGGCCTCCACCCACTTAGTAAAGTACTCAGTTGTGGTAATGATGAATTTGTGGCCGTTAGATGAGGTGGGTGTGATTTTCCCAATGAGATTGAGTCCCCACTATGAAAAGGGCCATGGTGTGATGATAGGATGAAGCTCCTGAGCTGGAGCATGAATGAGGTCCCCATGCTGCTGACATTGTAGACACTTTCTGGCATGATCATGTGCTTCTCTTTCCATTGTGGGCCAATAATACCCCATCCTCAGCAGTTTCTTAGCTATGGTCATTCCACTCGAGTGTGAACCACAAATACAGTTATGTACTTCCATTAGAGCAGTCAATGCCTCCTCAGCATTTAGGCAACGTAGTAGGGTTCCTTCTATGCTTCTACAATATAGGGTATCTCCTAGGATGACAAATCTAAATTCCTTTTTAACAAAGGTTCATTTTAGGTTTGATGGTAAATCGGCGGGTATGACTCCTATTCGAAGGTATGTATAAATGTCATGATGCCAAGGATCACGAGGACCAATGATTTCACACAGATATTCTAATTTTGGTACCTCGAATGTAGGCACGAGAAGCTGCTCAATCAAGAATTCAGATTTGTAACATTGTTAGGGATGTCCAGTAAGGATCCAATTGTTTCCATGGCATTTGCTGCTCTGTTGTTGGCTCTAGGAATCTTCTCAAATGTGATTTCAATGAAGGATTCTTTTAGGGTCTCCACCAATTTCTTGTATGGAGTAAGCTTGTCATCCTTGGTCTGATATTCATTGTTTACTTGACTTATAATCAATTGAGAATCCCTGTATACCCTGAGAGCTATGATATTCCACTGCACTGCTATTCTGAGACCTATGGTTAAGGCCTTGTATTCTACAATATTATTAGTGCAGGGAAATGCCAGTTTGTAGGACCTTGGTATGCAATCCCCTTGTGGAGTAATAAAGAATATGCCAAATCCTGATCCATGCTGTGTGTATGAACCATCAAAGTATATTTTCCAATGGTTAGCTATATTGAGATTAAAAATGGATTCATCCGGAAATTCTGAGATGAGAGGGTTCTCTGAATAGATTGGTGCCTCTGCCAGTTGATCTGTAATAACTTGACCCTTGATTGCTTTCCGCTCGACATACTCAATGCCGTACTCTAACAATATCATCACCCATTTGGCCATTCTTCCTGTGAGCATTTCCTTTGATAGTAGATATTTGAGAGGGTCAATTTTGGCAATGAGTTTTATTTTATGTGCCAACATGTAATGTCTGAATTTTTGAGATGCAAACACTCCTACGAGACATGCTTTCTCGATGAATGAATAGTTTAGCTCATGACCAAACATTGTCCGGCTGATGTAATAGATACCCCTATCCATTCTGTTTTTGTCATGCTGAGCTAGGAGAGCTCCAAGGGCTGCTGCTGTTGCTGATACATATAGAATCAATGGATTTCTTGGGATGGGTGGCATTAAGACTAGTGGTGTCAATAGATATTCCTTGATTTTGTTGAGTGCCTCTTCATACTTGGTATCCCATTTTTACGCTACTCCCTTGTGGTGTAGGTGAGAGTATGGGTTTTGTTTGTCTGCCAGTTGTGCTATGAATCTTCTAATGGATTGAAGTCTGCCTTGTAGACCTCTTAGTTGCTTTAGTGTTTTTGGTGCCTCCATTTCGAGGGTTGCTTTTACTTTTGCTGGATCCACCTCGATACCCCTCATTGACACTATATATCCTAGCAATTTTCCTGATTGTACACTGAAGACACACTTCTTTGGATTTAGTCTGACTTTGTACTCCTCCAGTCTATCAAAGATGGCACCTAGGGTTGCTATGTGGTCTTTTCTCTTTCTTGACTTAGCTAGAATGTTGTCAACATAGTCTTCAACTGTCTTATAGATCATGTCATGGCCCTTTGATATGTTGCTCCTGTGTTTTTTAAGCCAAATGGCATCATGTTCCAATAATAGGTCCCCCATGGACAAGTGAAAGTCATCTTATTTTGGTCCTCTTTAGCTATCATAATCTGATTATACCATGAGAATCCGTCCATTAGTGACAACATCTTATGTCCTGCTGTCATGTCCACTATCATATCAATGTTGGGAAGCGGGAAGTCATCTTTTGGACATGCCTTATTCAAGTCCCTAAAGTCTGTGTAGATTCTGATGTTCCCATCTGGTTTTGAAATAGGTAGCAAGTTTGACACCCATTCTGGATAATCAATTGGTCGGATGAATCCTGCGTCTAACAACTTTTTTAGCTCTATTTTGACCAATAGGGCAATCTCAAGATGCATTTTTTGAAGCTTTTGTTTGACAGGCTTTGCTTCTGGATACATTGCTAAGTGGTGAACCATGGTCTCTAGATCAAGTCCAGGCATGTCAGCATAACTCCATATGAAATTTATTTGTCTTTCCCTTAGGAATACTGCTAGGAGCTCTTACTCTTCTGATAGTAGTGATTCCGCATAGAATGTGATATGTGGGGTTGCCTCTATTCCTAGGTTGACTGGATTGCATTTTTTGGCCAGGACTGCTGACTTTTCCTGATGAATAGCTCTTAGAGGAAGATGGAATCCCCCATCCTCGAGCACCTCAGAGAGGTTTTCACCGTTGGATGCGTCCTTTCTTTTTTAATTTTTTCTTGTTAGAGAGTGCCACAGTGTGGTTTTCACTCAAGGACTTGGATATTATTCTCAATTTCTCACTTTTGTGACTGAAGGATTCAATCATTTCCCCATAATAGGCATGTGTGTCCAACTCTATTATAAACCCTGCTTTGTGATCCCCATTTGGAATGTTATCCCGCAATCCCATGAATTCTGAGAGCACCTCAACGTTTTCAAATGTATCAAGAACTAGTGGTCCTTGTTGGTCGTAGTCGATGAGTTGGGGATATACTAGGTGGATATCATGATTATTTTGGTCTATTTCGAAGGATAGAGTACTAATCATGCAAAGGGCGGTATCCTCAAATAACCTAGGTAGATTGGTCATGGTATCCTCGTCATCGCTACTATTATAAATGTCAGTTATAAAGTTATGTATGTCTCTACCTGTGGGTATTGGTAAGCGTACTTCTATTGCTATTTTCTGAGGAGGAATATTAACCATTCTAACCAGAGGACTTCAACCACGTATGGTTATACTCGGAGGGGTAGATCCAAGGCCAAGATTTGTTATCGGTTGTGTCTCTGGCATAATAGGTATTATGAGCCCATTGTCGTTTTGTCCCAGTCTTTGATTTCTGTCGTAGCCCATTGCAAGCATCATTTGTAGATCCTTGCTTCTTTCATCCATTGGTAAATTAGATGCTAGTCTTTCATCTTGATATAGCATATGTGATGGATCTTATTCAATAACCTCTTGGCCAAGGTCTCCCAAGCTTTTGAATTCGGGATAGTCTTCAGGAGACGTTTGTGATGTGGAAGCTTGGTTTTCATGTGCACGTCCCCATGATTTAGGAGATTGTGGTAACACTCCTACCAAAAAAGAATTGTTAGGGAGCTTGTAGCTTCCACAACTGTCATCCTGGATGATGAGCTTGATGTCAGAGATGGTGGGAATGGTGGGAGTGGCGGGTGTCTCTATTGCAGAAGTGGACGCGAGAGTGGCGGGGTCGATGTATGGTGTGGATGGGCCCTCATCATTTTTTGGTACTTGGGGGATTTTGTAATATTTTGCTTCAAGATTTTTTCAATACGAGAAAGGTTCGGGATCTCCACGGACGATAACTTCTTGTCCATTATGTGTAAATTTCACACATTGGTGGAAGGTTGATGCTACTGCTTTCATCGCATGGATCCATGGACATCCTAGGAGGATATTATATGGCAAGTCAAGGTCCAAGACTTGACAAGTGGTTTCCATGAGAGTCAACCCTACTTGAATAGGGAGTTTGATTGTGCCTTGAGACACTCTCTCTTGATCGTCATATGCTCTTATTGTGATACCTTTCCCTTTGTCGATAGAATCTTCTGATATTTTCAACTGCTTGATGAGGCTGAGAGAATAGATATTCAAACTCGTAGCTCCATCCACCAAGACCCTTTTGATTTTGTTCTTATGTACTATGGCTTCCAAGTGAAGTGCATGGTTGTGAGATGGCTAGGTGGCGAAATCTTGGTCAGAGAATGTGAGGAGACTCGGCGTAATGATATTTCTGACCATAGCTTGCAATTGCTCTGCATCAAGGTTTGCGGGGAAAGTGGATGAGGCCAATGCTTCTTCAAGGATTTTCCTATGGGTAGATGAGATTTTTAGCAGCTCCATGATGGAGATTTGCGCTGGCATTCTCTTGAGTTGATCTAGGAAATTATAGCCATTAGGAACAGATCTAGGTGTGGGGATTTTGCTTGGCTGGGATGATCCTATGATGGTTACTTTTCCGCCTCTTGTGGTGACTCCACAATCAGCATGGGCGCCTTTGATGGTGATGACCATGTAGTTTTCATCTAGGGAGGTGACAACTGTTTCATACACATGACTTATGTTTGAGTGGGTGCCTTTCCCTTTGTCATTTTTATTCCCTTTGTTGCCATGATTTAGAATCAAATTCGTATATATCTTAAGATCTTGATTTCCTGTAGGCTATTCTATGTTTATGATTCTTTTATCGATGAGATCTTGAATGATGTTTTTCAATCTCATGCAACTATTTGTGGTATGGCCTTTGATTTTATGGAATTCACAAAGTTGATTCTCATTGTACCAAGGAGGTTTCACATCCGGTTATTGGTAATTCTCAAAGGTAGAAGCCTTGATGATTTTTTCGTCTATTAGTTTTTTCATGATGTCTTCAAGTGGTTCCCCCAAAGTGGCGTACTTTCACTTGGGATAACTCTTGCGTTGGAGTGGTCCTCTTTGATCATTGAGATTATTGACTGTTGGATTGTTGTTTGGTTGGTGTGTCATGTGATGATTGTTGTGGTGTTGTGTTTGGATTTGTGGTGCGGGTGTATGCTGGCGAGGAGCACTAATGACCACCTTGGCATCAATGACACCATCATTAGTAATGTTTTTGTTCCTTTCCCACATGCACAGTTTATCATTGTAATTGGAAGATGGGTGGTTGTTTTGTTGTTTGGGGTATGATGTTGATTCTGCGGGTTGAGTTATGAGGGCTCTTTCGATGTCGAGCACCTTGGGAATCAATTGATCATATGTGGTGATGCCCTGAACCTTGAGATGAAATGCCAAGTGGCCTTCAAGGTTGGCTATGATGGTGCAAAGTTGTTGTTCTTCTGGCATGGTCCACTTGCTCCTATTGGCCTTGGATCACCATCGTTGTAGGAATGAAGCGAATGATTCACCCTTTCCTTGTTTCAGAGCCGAAAGTTCTTCTAGACTAACATCCATTGCAATGTTGCATGCATAATTTTTAATGAATGCATCCATAATTTCTTGGAATGTTCTAATGCCTAAAGTTTAGTGAGAACCATTCCATAGTGTGGCTTGTAAAAATCCTAGGGAATAGCCGCATCAGATAAGTATCATCATATGCAACTTCCATACAATGAACCTGGAATTCCCTGATGTGATCTTCAGGGTTTCCCGTCCCTCCATATTTGTCAAATTTGGGGATCTCAAATCCCTTAGGGAATAGTTTCATTACTAGGCTCCTATCAAATGGATAGGGACACAAGTTGCTTGGTGTCTTCGTTGTTCGCCCTAATTGAAGATCGAGTACTTGTTGCGAGAGCAACTTGATTTGTGTTGTCACATCATTTTGTGGATCAGGGGGTGGGATGAAAGTGTTTTGAGATGTTTCAATCATGGCTTGGATGTGTTAGCTCTCAAAAATGCAGGAAAAATGCCTCAAGAGGCTGCCAATCTCTTGATACGCTTTAGGGTAACAGACAAGGTCAAGAGAACTCAACCTTCTACTCTTTAGGTGCTGCTATACCTTGGGTGGGTGTACCTCTCCAAATTAAGCAGACTTATGATTATACTTCTTAGAAAAATTTGTTCACAATGGAAAATGGAGGTGAACAAATGAATTCAAACTTGATAGCAATCTTCTTAATCTAAATCCTAAAATGTTTAATTAACAGATATATAGAAATTGAATGAAATCAAATGATGAAATTGCAGAGACCAATGCCTTGTTGGGTATGTGGAGTCAAATGAGATCAAGATGAGCAACACTGTCTTGAGAAGTTTCAAATTATCTGGAATACATTATGTTTACAACTTGTGTAAACATGCAAAACTGTAACTACTAAGCTCTACTTGAATAATCCAGATGAATCTCTCTGATTACTGTGATCAACTAAAAGGGTTTAATCTTTGCTTGAAAGAACCAAGTGATTAATCACATAGATAAAACAAATGTGCATTGATAAACTGAACATAAACTTGTTATGTCAATTTAAACAACCAGAAAGCATCAATCTTAGAGACAACTTAGCAGTATTTATTAAATTCAACAGCTAATTGACACCAAAAAAATGTAGCAACATCAACTAATTTTCATAAATACCTCCATAATGAAATCATGAAACAATATTCTATGATCTGATAATTTTATTCCACTGTATCTACTTGCAGTGTATCGAATATCTAATAACTGATGAGTTTACAATAATGCAATTACATACTTATATACCAACACAAGAAGAAAACATCATACTGAGATCCTAAGTCGGCCCAACACAGAAATCAAACTCAAATTATGTCAGCCTGCAACGGTAATTTAACAATTTACATGTCGGCCCCAGTGTTTGAAATTTTTTTATTCATAGTGAAACAGTTGGCAAGACACATCGTATCGTCATGCCGAAGGAAATTCAATCATTATCATCCCGTGTGCTTCATTCTCTTTCATCGTGACTCATCTGAGTCGGTAAGATGTCACAAAGGTTTCATTATGTTTCATCGAGAGCCTCTCATAGTGTATTATTCATTTGCTGAGATATTGGGAGACTTCACACCGACACACACCTTTGTTTTCATTCATTGTTGCCGTAACTTAATGGTATTAGAGAAACCTCCCACAGACACCATCTAGTTTCACCGAAAGTCTTTCATACATACTGAGTCACTGTGAACTCAAGAAATCGGGGAGACCTTATAGAGATAGCATCTCGTTATACCGAAAGTCTCCCATCATGTTATTTCCCAGTCACCGAGACAGGGCAACTCTTATGTCGACAAGGATCCTCCCGCTTTCCATCGGCGAGACCAAAGGTCACTCGCTGAGACCTCATATAGATAATACTTACTCCTTCCAATATGTTCCTTTCATCCTTAGGTCGCCAAGACAATGCCAACCTCTTGCCGAAAACCATCCCCCATTCGCTTTCGCCAAGACAATTTGAAATCGAGGAGAGGTTATATAGAGTCCGTTGAGTTACACCAAAAGACCTCAACCACTCATGGGTATCGCTGAGACAAAGCATTTCTGAGACAAAGCATTTCTTATGCCGAAAAGGTCCCTTATTCATCTCATGTCTCGCTTTGACAATATGATATCGGGGAGACATCATGTAGAACACCCCGTGTTTCACCGAAAGCCCTTCATTAGACATCGTCGGCAAGACCCGTTGAGATCGCTATGAGATTTCACCGAAGCCTTGAACCTTTTCCAAAATGTAATTCCTTCCATTGCCGGTCAGTGAGATGAAATATAATCACTAGGACATTCCGCCAAAAACTCCAAGCTCCGCTGATGAATCCTCATAAGCACAAGTCAGGGAGACATATTGGATTCGGTGAGACACTACCCCGACAACCACAACATATGCCGATAGAACCACTACAGTCGCCAAAACAACAAGAAAGTTATGCCGAACGGTGCCTATCTTGAAAAGTTCGATCGCTATAACATTTCAAACGTCTTGCCAAAGGAAATTCAGACGTTTTTCAAAAAATGGATCGGGGAGACACTGGATTCTCATGCCGATACAGACCAGAAAGTAAAAAATGCATGATTCAATGGATTCAATGGGGAAATATGGCAATATATGAGTGGAATATGCACACAGTAGGACCAAATCTGGAAGTTTATGAGTAAAACCAATATGTGAAAATATCAGATTTTTATAGTTCTAACAGTGGCTCCATTTGGGAATGAATGATAGTAAGATCATTGGAAGGATCCAGATCTTTGGGTGAGCAGACCAGACATAAAATGATGAACTAGTGAGCAGGAATGGAATGAAAGGCAATGGAAATGAATGCAAAATGGAGATGAACACAACCCTAAACTATAGTGCATGGAAAATAATTTTAAAGAGTATAAGCAAGAGTTGTCCATGCACTGGCAACCCTTAATCCTCTATGTTTCAACTTCACCTGTTCTGAGCTATTACAATCTGAGACTCAAACCATACTTTTCCCTTGTCAAATACCTATCTTTTCTTTGAGTTCATCAGATCCATCATGAGAATAATCATGCAACCTGTTCTGTTATTGTTATTGAAGGTTTTTAGAGAATAATCTTGCTCAGCTGGGCCCAACCTCCCTTCATCATTCTGCAATTCAAATTTTTCATCATCATGGAACATACTTCTGTTATCTTCAACATAGAGAGTATATGCATATTCAATGCAAAAATCCTCATTATCTTTCTCACTGTTGTGTATTATGAAACACTCTCCCAACTGTACTAAAAATTTACCATCAGAGTGCTTCTCTTGAGAATCAAAAGGTTCTGTCATATCAACACCGTCTAGAACAAACAAATCTGAAACCATTTGCACCTCCCTCAAATCATCATTTGGAGAAAAAACTTGAATATGACTCACATCATCAATATCATGTATATATGAATCAATCGAAGCTGAACCTTTATCATCCTTGGTATGCAAATAAAGGTCTTCTCCATATGAGTGAGATATTTCAAAATCACATACCTCATCTTGAATGGTCACAGACTTTTGATCAATTTCAGAGGTTTCACCATCAACTCGAGAAATGCACTGAGAGTCATTAGAATCATTACACAAAGAAAAAACACTGTCAAAACAAATGTAAGCTGGATACAAAACTTTAGGGCCACCTTCATGTGTATATCTTTGATACTCAAGAGTTAGCAAATCTGAAATTTGCTCACTGCTGAGTAAACAAGTCTCATCATTTTCATCACAATAGTTATATTCTTCACCTTTGTCATCATCAAAAAGAGGCCTAGGATGATCAAAAAATTAAAAAATAGAAACATTACCAGCACAGTCATTTGTCCCAAAACTTGACACATCACTCTGTTTGTCTAAGAATATCTTTTCCTCACCATCAAGTAGATTTGAAAATACCTCCTCATCATCAAATGTATCTTTATAGTACTCAACTGTGGCTAGAAGTGCTACCTATTCTCTATCAAATGAATCCACATTTTCCACTATTGCCTCTTCCTGATCATCACAAGAACTGTAAGAATCATCCTGTTGTGGATTAAAATCCACAAATCCATCTTCACATTGTAAATATTCACTGTTTTCTATGTCATAATCTGATATGCAAGAAAGAAACTCAATATCCTCATCTTCCTCATGCAGGCTATCATATGAACCATATTGACTTGCACATGTCTTATCTTCTATTGGCTACAATGTATGACTGATCTCCTGATGCTCATCTGTGACTTCACCATTTTGTGCAGCATGCTTCTCAATTGGATCAGTATTGACTAACTCTGGCTGGGCTGATTCTATCTTGAAACTCCCAAGATCAATATCACAAAAACAATTGATCTAATCTAGAGGCACACAGTCAACAAGTTGATTCATTCTTGGCTCCCTATATAACCTGACTTCTTGACCATTCACTGGAATAGTTGCATAAGATAAATCAAACTGGATGTTTCGACCAACAGCTGCTGTCCACTGCCTTGACAAAAGCATCCCAAACTGAGGTGGAGTATCAATCAATGTGATATCTATATTATAAGCCACATGTGGATAAGTATCCAGTTTGACCTCAACACCTCTCATAATACCAACCATCGGAACATGCCTATTATCCATTGCATAGAACTTCCCTTCACATGTATCAACCCACATGCCCAGCTGCTTCATAACTCCCACTGGCATGAGATTTACAATAGCACCAGAGTTTATCATGCAATTCCTCAACAATTTGTTATTTACAAGCAATGTAGTGAAAAAAGGATCAACTTGTGGGGGAGTTGTTAATATATCACTCAAGCAGACCTCTGGGATATTTACTTTCTCCTACCTATTAACTGAAATCATATGTTTTTCATCCCCACTTGTTATCAATTTAATAGCAGTATCCCTATACTTCTTAATTTTCATCATTTCAAGTAGAGGAACAGACATTTTTACCTGGGATAATGCCTGATTGAAGTCAAAAGAAGAGCTCTCCACCTTTACAGTTTTCTTCAGTTCTGGTGTATCTCCTTTGTTTTCTTCCTTTTCTTTTTTATTAGTTTGGCTAGGCATTTGTATCTCTTTATTTAATTCCTTCACTTCCTCTTTTTGGATTGGCTTCTGTTCACTCTTACCAAGCCGTCCCTTTTATGGTATTTTCACAATTCCTTGCATTGCCTTCTGATCTTTCATAAAAATTCCCTCAGGAACACCCTCCGTCTCATTCACTTTTCTGTTTCTCAACTAGTATTTACTTCTTGCTCCATTAACTACAGTAGCAGTTATTCTCTCTTTTTCATCTTTAGTGAGTCTCCTTACACTACACTGAGCAGGCACCTCAACTGAATGTGGCTCTGTATAATCCTCTTCAGAATCATAAAAGACTTTCTATTCAGCCATATGGACATTGTACTTCTGATTTGAAACATCGTACTCATAACCATCATCCTCTAAAGATGAGTACCCTTCCTTAGCATGGTAAAAAGTGCTCGAAGTCAAATAAACCTTGTGATCTTCTCCATTATTCTCTATCAACATTCCCTGTTCTTGCATCCTTTGAGCAACAACACAATAGTCTAGAGAATGTGGCTGATTACAAACTTAAAAGAAGTAATTATTACTCACCATGTAAGTTCCCTTCTTGCTCAATAGATCAGGGGTCTCTTTGTTTCTTGGCCTAGCTATTATAGGTTTTCCATCCTTCCAGTCTGTATTATAAGGCATGTCATGTAACCTCGGCCTCTCATTGATGTATGTGCTTTCCTCCCTGTACTGATAATTGTTACTTTGTTGAGGAGGCCTAGGGTTGTCTCTTTTACTAATTATACCAGTCACCTTCCTGTTGTTTTCGATTGTCAATGCTATCTTCTGTGCTTCAGCCAAATCTCTTGGAAATCTATTTCTCAGTTTATACCCTATTTTTGGATCAAATGCATTTAAATAAAAACTCAATGCTATAGAGTCTGGCAATCTTGATCCGGGTGGTACCTTAGTCTGCAACTTGTTGAATCTTTGGTTGAAATCATAAATTGAATCATTTTGATTTTTCTAAATTTGCATCAATTCATGAAGAGCTGTATCCGGTGCATTTAGCATCCTCAAGAAGTGAAATCATAAATAGCCTCATATGTAAATCTTCATATGGCACACCTATGTCTTGAATGAACACATTGAAATTCTTTAAATGTTCCTTAGTAGTAAAAGCATCACTCCCTATAAACTTAGGCACCAGATCTCTCCAACTGCCATCCATAGGGTAAGGATATAATTGAAACCCTACTAAATCAAACTGTCTGATCATTGTTGTATACTGGTGAGGGGGAGGAATAGGTGGATATTGATACTAATGCGTAGGATTATTGTATTGTGCATTATGCTGAGGGATGAAAGACTGACTAGGAGGTGGATGCATAACTGTATTCTTTGTGGGAATATGAGGTGGATGATTTGGTTGCTTGTAGTGATTCCCTTTTTGATGGTGAGGAGACACTGGTGGATTTGAAGGCCCTGCACCATAATTACCTTGCTTATGAGGTGGTACATACTTTGGGGGGCAATTAGCTGTATGATCAACAACTCGAGTCTTCTGTAATTTAGCCTCTAGCTCCTTTATCCTCTTCCTCTATAATTCAAACTGTGCCTTTACTTCCTCAAGAAGCTCATGATCAATAAACACATTTGGGTTACCTTCCATATTTTTATCATATTCTTGTTGAATTCTTATTCATTCAGGCTCAAGTGCAGCTTCAAACTCGGCCTGTTTCTGAGGATCAAGAAAAGAGAAATGATTTCTTTGATCTTCTGGAGTACAAGGCTCTGCACTCGAAATGTTTCTCCATGTATCATAGCAATCATATGTTTCACCATGTGCTCATGGTGCTTTTCCTTTGTCTATTATGCACATGTCCTCATTAATCCTCTTTCCTTTATCAACTATGTCATCTCTATGTGTCCATTTACTACTACTAGCAGGAGCTCCAGTATGACCTCCCCTATATTGAGATCTTCTTCCATTCATGATGAACAACTGCAAAAATTCTGTCAGATTCGCCACTCACTTTTGTCTAAAAATGAGAAAATACTCGATGTTTCTTATTCCCAACGGAGATTGTATAAAGTTCCTAACTCTATGAAAGGCCTTGATTCTGAATGTATTCCCTAGTAGAGTCGCCAATTTGTTACCTCTCAAAAACACAGGAAAAATGCCTCAAGAGGCTGCCAATCTCTTGATACGCTTTAGGGTAATAGACAAGGTCAAGAGAACTCAACCTTCTACTCTTTAGGTGCTGCTATACCTTGGGCGGGTGTACCTCTCCGAATTAAGCAGACTTATGATTATACTTCTTACAACAATTTTTTCACAATGGAAAATGGAGGTGAACAAATGAGTTCAAACTTGATAGCAATCTTCTTAATCTAAATCCTAAAATGTTTAATTAACAGATATATAGAAATTGAATGAAATCAAATGATGAAATTGTAGAGACCAATGCCTTGTTGGGTATGTGGAGTCAAATGAGATCAAGATGAGCAACACTATGTGGAGAAGTTTCAAATTATCTGGAATACATTCTGTTTACAACTTGTGTAAACATGCAAAACTGTAACTATTAAGCTCTACTTGAATAATCCAGATGAATCTCTCTGATTACTGTGATCAACTAAAAGGGTTTAATCTTTCTTGAAAGAACCAATTGATTAATCACATAGATACACCAAATGTGCATTGATAAACTGAACATAAACTTGTTATGTCAATTTAAACAACCAAAAAGCATCAATGTTGGAGACAACTTAGCAGTATTTATTAAATTCAATAGATAATTGACACCAAAAAAATGCAGCAACATCAACTGATTTTCATAAATACCTCCATTCTAAAATCATGCAACAATAGTCTTTGATCTGATAATTTTATTCCACTGTATCTACTTGCAGTGTAACAGATATCTAATAACTGATGAGTTTACATTAATGCAATTACATACTTATATACCAGCACAAGAAGAAAACATCATACTGAGATCCTAAGTCGGCCCAACACAGAAAGTGGACTCAAATTATGTCGGCCTGCAATGGTAATTTAACAATTTACATGTCAGCCTCAGTGTTTGAAATTTTGTTATTCATAGTGAAACAGTTGGCAAGACACATCATATCATCATGTCGAAGGCAATTCAATCGTTATCATCTCGTGTGCTTCATTATCTTTCACCATGACTCATCCGAGTATGTAAGATGTCACAAAGATTTCATTATGTTTCATCGAGAGCCTCTCATAGTGTATTATTCATTCGCTGAGATATAGGGAGACTTCACACTGACAAACACCTCCGTTTTCATTCACTATCGCCGTAACTTAATGGTATCAGAGAAACCTCCTGCAGACACCATCTAGTTTCACCGAAAGTCTTTCAGGCATACTAAGTCACTATGACCTCAAGAAATCAGGGAGACCTTATATAGATAGCATCTCGTTATACCGAAAGTCTCCCATCATGTTATTTCCTAGTCGCTGAGACAAGGCAACTCTTACGTCGACAAGGATCCTCCCACTTTCCATCGGCAAGACCAAAGGTCACTCGCCGAGACCTCATATAGATAATACTTACTCCTGCTGATATGTTCCTTTCATCCTTAGGTCACCAAGACAATGCCAACCTCTCGCCGAAAACCATCCCCCATTCGCTTTCACCAAGACAATTCGAAATCGAGGAGAGGTTATATAGAGTCTGTTGAGTTACACCGAAAGACCTCAACCACTCACGGGTGTCGCTAAGACAAAGCGTTTCTGAGACAAAGCGTTTCTTATACCGAAAAGGTCCCTTATTCATCTCATGTCTCGCTATGACAATATGATATCAGGAAGACATCATGTAGAACACCCCGTGTTTCACTGAAAGCCCTTCATTAGACATCGTCGACAAGACCCATTGAGATTGCTATGAGATTTCACCGAAGCCTTGAACCTTTGCTGAAATGTCATTCCTTCCATTGCCGGTTGGTGAGACGAAAGATAATCGCCAAGACATTCCGCCGAAAACTCCGAGCTCCGCCGATGAATCCTCATAAGTGCAAGTTGGGGAGACATATTGGATTTGGTGAGACACTACCCCAACAGCCACAACATATGCCGATAGAACCACTACAGTCGCCAAAACAACAAGAAAGTTATGCCGAACAGTGCCTGTCTTGAAAACTTCAATCGCTGTAACATTTCAAACGTCTTGCCGAAGGCAATTTAGACGTTTGTCAGAAAATGGATCGGGGAGACATTGGATTCTCACGCCGATATAGACCAGAAAGTAAAAAATGCATGATTCAATGGATTCAATGGGGCAATATGGAAAAATATGAGTGGAATATGCACACAGTAGGACCAAATCTGGAAGTTTATGAGTAAAACCAACATGTGAAAATATCAGATTTTTACAATTCTAACAGGATGGGTGGGTTGGTCGGTGTGTTTTTCGATGGTATTTGTATGTTTTTCCAAGTGAGGTAGGCCTCCACTTGCTTTTGTATGAACAACGCTTGTTGTTGATCTTGTTGTTGCTGCGCTAAGATTTGTGTTTGCTGTTGTGCTTGCTGCTATTCCAATAATGCTTGTTGTTGTGCTTGTTGTTGTTCCAACAACGCTTGTTGTTGGGCTGCCAATTCGGCTGCTTCTTGCTGCTCTTGATATTGCTTTATTGCTTGCTGGTATGCTTGCAATTGCGCTACTTGTCTTTGTGCAAGATGTTGTGCTTGATATTGGGCTTGTTGTGCTTGATATTGAGCTTGCGCTTGTGCTGCTTGTTGTTGCAATAAAAGTTGTGCTTGAGTAGCCTTTTGTGCTTGTAATGCTTACAATGCTTGAGCGGCTTGTGCGTCTTGTTGTTGTTGTTGTTGCAATAATGCTTGGGCTTGTTGCACTTGTAATGTGGCTTGTGCTGCTTGGGCGGCTTGTGCAGGTTGAGTGGCTTGCTGAGTGGCTAGTTTTTCGGGTTTTTTTTTGCACTTGTTGGAATCCTCTTTGGAAAGCAGCTTGCAATGCTGCATTGTATTGGCTTGATGTGGTGGAAGTTGGTGGTGGTTGGGGTGGTGGTGGATTTGGAATGGCATTTGTGAAGGTGGTGTTGGTGTTTTGCGTAATGGATGGTGTTGTTGATGTGGTTGGTCCTTAAGAGACCATGCTTTGCAATGTTAAGGGGGTGTTTGATGATGTTGCAATTGCTTGTGCATTTGTCATCTGTTGTTGCAATATCAACGACAAATTTTGAGCGTTTGGCATAATGTTTTGATTGATATTTGGGATAGTGGTTTGATTGAAACTTGGTAGAAGGGAAAGCCCTAAACCAAGGAGTGATGTGGATGATGATGGCAATGGTGGAGGAGGTGGAAATGTGAGGGGTGAAAGTTCTTGTGAAAATGTTGTGGTGTTAAAGATGCCCCCTGGTCCGAACATGTCTCCTTCCTCTTGTGAATTTGTGAGGAGAGGAGTTTGAGGTGTTGCATTAAAAAATGATGATGATGGGTCATGATGGAAGGTGAGAGGAACATTCTTATGTAATGGGTTTTCAGATATGTTTTGTTCCAAGGTGGTATTTGCATCTAAGTTTTGATTATTAACAAGGGGGTGTGCTTGAATGTCATTGAGAAATGTGTTTCCCTTGTTAACATTGGGCTGGTTTGGAGCAAAAGATGTCATGATTTGTGGAATGTTTTGGGTGATGTTTTTGGATGGGGGTGTAGATGAGATGGGAATGGTGGATGAGATGGGAGGAAATGATGTCTCCACTATGGTACTCACGTCAAAATACGAAGGTAGTTTGGCCCCTTGTTTTGCTAACTCAAGCATGTATAACGAAGGGTTAAGCCTCATCACGATGTTGATGATTCTATGGTTGTCTGGATTTTAAAGCATTTTAGTTATTTCTTCGTGAGACATCCCCAAGGTGAGATCCTCTCCTTGGGTTTCTTGTTGCAGATTTTGGGATGATGAGATGGTCAAAGGATTGCTTGACTCGGCGGGATTTATTTCAATGTTTGTTTGGCTAAGATCACTTGAAGCAGGTGTTTCTTTATTGGCTTCCATGCTTTTCTTGTATTGAGATCTAGTTTTAACCATAAAACAAGGATCAAATTTTAAGAATAGGAGAGATGAATCTCTTGATTCTTTGGATTGATCTTTACTTTATTTCCAAAGTAGAAATTTTTAGGATATCTTAAGGATCAAGAGATGATATGGTGGTGTAAGAGATGGATGATATGGATGTTATGGTCTTTTGATCAATCTTGATGAGAGATGCTAGGCTCTTTGGGACTTTTAGATATGTTTCAGTTTTTGATTTTTTTTTAATTTTCCTTTTGAGTTTGTCCTTGATTCATTTTGATTTTGATTTGGATTTTTGAAAAAATAAACCCTAAGATGCTTGGATAATTATCTAAGGGATAGATTTAATCAATGGATGATAATTTGAATATGTGTGGGGAGAAGGATGCATCTACCCACACCTATTCAAACAAGATGATAGTTTCACTAAGCATATGAAGAAGGATTCATCTACATATACTAAGCTAAACAAGATGATTTTAGATAACTTTGACTAAGCATATGCAAAAGGATCCATCTAAACATACCTAGCCAAAGGATTTCGTCTCAAGGATTTTGATGATGTTTGATTTTTCCAAAAAAGCCTAGCATAAGGATGATTTCAAGATTTTCCAAAAGGTGATGGTGAGATGATGTTTGATATTTCGAAGGATGGATGAAAAAGATTTTGACTTACTTATGATCCTAAGGTGAACCTAAAAAAGATAATTTGTTTGCCTAGACCTAGGTATTGAAGAACACGCAAATGCTTCCTATAGACCTTTGTGACCAAAGAATGATTCAATTTGAACACACATTTTTGAATTTTGAACCAATGATCTTTGCTTTGGACTTTGAACCTTTTGAGAAATCATGAGTCTTCAACACACATGAAAGTTCGTTGTGCTTAGCTTTGCTTAATGGCTTTATTTTACTAAAAACACTCTCTTTGATTAAGTTCTCAAACTAAGATGTCAAATGTCTTAATTTATTCAAACCCCACAAGATATGTTATGTGGAAATTCGATGAACTCAAGGCAAGGGTGTCCCTATTGTTTACTTAAGGAGACAAATCGAGATATAATCCAATGTTTAGAAACCTCTAAGGACATGAATCTCAAGGGCAAGCAATAACATATGGATTGAGTCAAATGGAATTTGTCTCCAAAAGGGTTTGAAATTTGGATGATGTTAAGTGTTTGTTTTTGAGACGTTTTCGATCAAGTGATGCATTTTCTAACCCAAGAATAAGGACAATCCTATGGATGTGCAAGACAATATTTGTTGGATTCCCACTTGGACAAGTCCAGTTACGCTTATCTCTAGTGAATGGTTAGATGCTTGACCCCACTGGCTCCCCTCCATGACACTCACTTATACGGGGCAGCTCAACACCCATGAAACTCCCATGGAATGTTTTCCATTTCTACTAAAATACCATAAAAGTGTGGGGTGGCTTCAGAACGACCGTTCTTGCACCAACAAATAGATTAAATGATTTTGGAAAATTTGCACATGGGTTTTAATAAGGACTTTCCATTCGTGAAGATCCACCCATGCGGCAAGAGTCCCCTTTCGGATCCATCTTGTTGGAATCAACCGCGTGATATTGGCGTTTACTCCAATACCCACATTTATATACCAGTTGGAAATACTCTTGGCTTTAGAGTGTTACCGGTTGAGTCGTTCCCTTGGGTGAGTACTTTTTCCCCAAGGTAGGCCCTCTAGGATAAACAAAAGTGAATAAGGAACACTATTCGTAACTCGGTCAATCCTTGTTGGCAACAAAGAGAGAGAACATACAAAACAATGCCCCCACTCACACTCGCACAAGATGTTCAATTTTAAACCCAAATCGAAGTGTGGAGGTGATTGCTTTGTCTCAACCTAAAATCATGAAAAAGGCCTTTTGATTCTCAAGATTGCTATAAAGCGCGAGAGAAGTGCATACGTCCTTTTTCAATGCCTTTAGTTCAAGTAAGCCTTCACAAAACAAACTTGCACTTGTTCTTTTTAAATCCTCAAAGAAAAATGTGAGTTCTTTTTAAGCACGAAAAGACAAGTGAGAGATACTTTGTTCAATTTTTTAACCAAAGAAACAAACTTTAGTGTGTTGTGGTCCTAATGTTCATTTTAGCCTTTACAAGAAGAAATTGAAAGATTCTTTTTAAACCCAAACGAAAATCAGTGTCCTAAAGAAGGAGTGCTAACAATTTCTTAACAAAGTGTTAAGCAAACATTAAAGTGTTTAAAAAAACTTTGATTTGATGAAACATCCTCCTCATGCTTCTCCTTTCTTCAATTTTGATTTCCAACCTACAAGGAAGAAAAACCAATCAGATTCCAGAAAATACAGAGACAAAAAAGTAGAAAATAGAGAACAAATTAATCATTAATCAAATAACACGTGCTAAAATTAAATTTCCCCTTTTTACTCCCTTCCAGTGTCGCAACTCGTAACTGTGTCACAGTTTGATTTCCCAGCAGTGCTCTCACAACGCTGCTTGCTAGTCAACGTCGCTCTGTGTTGGGACAGAGAGCTCAATTGTGTCGCACTTTTCGCCCAGCGTCACAATTTCCTTCTAGCGTCGTAGTTTGATACTTTTTGAAAAAATTTGTGAGTTAACGAGCCCAGCGGTGGAGTTTATAATTCAAATTTTCTGAGCGGGAAGAGTCCATCGTCGCACTTTGAGTTTCCCACGGTGCAATATAGCGACACTGAAGAGACAATGGCGCCAAAATAGAGATGTTGAGCTCCCAACATTGGAAATTTCTGTGTATGAGCAAAAAATGCAGAAATTTTAGGAAAAACTGATTGAAAATGGAATGCAACCCTCCTTCTAGCTCCAAATGTGCGAACTCCGATCCTAGTACTTGCAAAACAACAAAAATAAACAAGTTAAACAAGAGATTTCAAGCTAAAACAAGGATTCCCCATGAAATCCATCTACAACATTCAAACTAGGAAGAAAATAGTGAAGAACACAATGGAAATGATAAAACAAAGATTGAATCCTAATTTAAATGTGCAAACTCATGTTCCCATGGGGGAATTGGTGCCAATTTGATGTAAAAATTGGCCCTTTCCCAATTCCTAAGATGCAAGCTTGATATGTTGATGAGGTTGATTCACTTTGTTGATGAAGGATGAGAGCTCCAAGCCAAAAATCTGCAAAAACCTAACTAAGAACTCAATGATAATGGATGAAATTTGAGAGATATTTGAGCATGGTAACTTTGCATAAATTATGGATGATCAAATGAGGATATGAGCTCTTTATTTATAGAATTCCAAGATGGATGAATGTCCAAATTTGAGCAATGTGGGACTAACATTCATCCAATGGCATGATGCCACTTTTCAAGCTATGAATGGATGAAGGATGTGCATGATTTGGGGATTGTGCCAATAAATGCATAATTTTGAATTTTAAATTTGTTGAAATGACTTGTAAGAGGGAAGGGAAAATGCAATAAATTCCACTTGGCTCAAGGCAAAGGACATATAAGATGAAGTTATTGCCTTGTTGGATGTACATGTTGACTTGGAATTTTTGAATTCAAATTGAGAGAATATTCCAAAAGATGCCTTGTGAGGAAAATAGAGATTTAATAAATGAATTAAATCTATTTTCATGTGCAACTTGCATTATCTAGAGGATGGGACATGAGATGAGATTAAATTAATCAAGGGTTAATTAATTTAATGAGAGAGGTTAGATGATGTGACCTATTTGACTCAAATTTATGGATTTATTTAAATCAAATAAGAGAGGAATATGAAAAGAGATTAATTAAATAAGGATTTTGATTTATTTAATTAAAAGAGATGGTGTTAGATTAAATCAAATAAGGTTTTAATTTATTTAATTTAATGGATAGACTTTAGAGATTTAATCAAATAAATTGATTATTTAATTAAATAGGGATAATTAGATCAGATGAATTGATTTAATTAACAAAAGAGACTGACTTAACTAGATAGAATGATTTATTTAATTAAGCGATGAAAGTTGATGAATTTAATTAGATAAGGAGATTTCATTAAATGGTTAGACTGAGGGATGATTCAGGATGAAACGATGTTAGTAGTCGGGATCAGATGCACAATGTCAATCGGTATATTTTATGTGTCTACAGGCAGTATAGTTCTTGGTGGTAATTAGTCATTTTTCACTAAGTGTTGCCATCAATGCCAAAATGGGAGATTGTTGGCAAGAGACACTGCAAATGATTTTAGGTGTTGTCATTGATGAAAACCCTAGTCGGTGACTAATCTGCATGTCATCATTTGATCCCACTGACAGACAAATTCAGGACAGTTAGGAAGAACAGAGCATCTGACAGTTTGGTGATCATCGATTCACGTGCAGATTTTTTGTTACTATTTTGAGTTGTGGATCTCATGGGAGGTTTATCAATATATTTCTTATGTTATCTAGAAATATTAGTGCCTTGTACCAAGCTATGTGTATGTTTGGAGATCCGGTCGATATCTTTTTGTTTATCAGTATTTTGTGGCTGACTAAGTTTATATAATGTGTTACAGATATTCAAGGAATGTTTATTGAAATATTTGTGTTTGTGTTGGAAATAATGCTTCAATATCACAGGGTAAAACCTCTTAGAAAGCATAGTCACTATGACATTCCTGTTGTATGGCTGACTTGCAATTTACCTTGTGTTTTGCTCATGTTGCCAAGACAATGCTTTTGTCTTGCCGAAGGAGCCTATCGCTATGACTTATGGCCTTCATTGTAAGTTCTACCAAGTGGAATGTCTCGGCGACAGAAGGGTTTGTTATCGGGCTTCGGGGAGACTCATGGCAACTTAGAGTCTTTGGGATAACAAAAGGATTTGGCAGGAAGTCATGGCAACCAGGAGAAGTCTCACCGATAAGCAGGTTCAGGGTGACTTGAACTCTCGGGAAGATCTCTTGGCGACTAAGGAATGTCTCACTGATGGTATACACTCGGGCTAACTAAAGGGTATCGGTGAGAAGACTCAGCAATGATAGGAAGTATTTCTGATATCGACATGACCTTTGGTCTATCTAGCCGATGAAGAAATCGGTATGACTTGTTCCTATCGGCATGAAGTCTTGGCGAACGTGGATGTCTGGCCGATAGGATTGACTCGGGGTAACTTGGAACTTGCGGGGTGAAGTCTTAATGATGGGTGTTGGTCTTGTTGACGGAAGCACATTTCGATATGACTTTGGAACCTCGATATGAGGTCTTGGAAAAGAGCAATAATCTTGCCGATGGAATCTTGACTTCGCTGTAACTCTTGGGGACTATTGTTCGAAGATCGGTATAACATGAAGCTCGGTGTGAGGTCTCGATGAAAGACGATTGTCTTGCCAATGAGAACATTCACGTCTACATGACTTGAAGACCTCAGTGAAACCTCTTGGTGACAGTTGAATGTGTTAGCAATAGCCTTGGCAGATGAGTTCAACTGAAGGTTGGTGAGAGGTCTCGCCGATCATGCCGATGAAGTGACTCTTGCCGATAGATGGATGCCGATAGTAATACAATGGGTTTCGGTATGAATTGATGACTTTGATGTGATCTCCTGGCGATAGCGATAGTCTCACCGATGAGCATGCTGAGGTCGAAGCAACTTGTAAGCTCAGTGGAACCTCTTGCCGATGGAAATGACTCTTGGCGACAATGTGTAAACGGGTCTTGTTGCATCAGGGAGACACTTCTTGTGTCTCACCGACATGCGACACAAGTTGTTCACTGTTGACTGAGTGAAGACTGTCCAACATGGTGTGATAAGGACCAAACCAAGAACGTAGAATGTGAACCGTTGCAACCATTTTTGTGTGGAAGGTAAAATATACACCAAAGTGGAAACATTTTCATTACGATGATGATGCTGAGTTGGTGATTTATTTCTGACTTTTGAGAACGAATGCATATATGTATGCATTGGAAATTCTGGATGGTGAAAGAGAGAAGGAAGCTGATAAGCTAGAAAGCTAAAGAGCCGAGAGCCAGAGAGAGAGAACTATAGAGTAAGGACCGAGTGGCTGGCCAAAAGGCCAAAGCCATGAGGTTGAAGTAGAAGAGAGAAGCAGTTTTTGTTGCTGGAATCTCTCCTGACCATGAATGCCATGGTTGATCTCTCATGTTGAGTTTGCTACCAATTGTTTCCAGAATGAACAAGATGAATCTCTGAAGAGACTATGAGCCTGAATTTGTATTATAACCATTATGTTGCTGAATAATACAATGGCTCGATCTTTGGAGTGTGGGGTTTTTTATCTAAGAGGATTTTCCCCACATAAATCTTTGTGTTCTGATTTCTATCTTGTCTTTCATCTGTGTTGATTCTATTTCTAGAATATGTCACTGCTTGCTATTGAATTTACATGTGATTCTCTCAAAGGGATTAATGTGGAATTAACTGTGTCTGTTTCCAATTTAGGACATAGTTGTAAGTGTCTTTGAGGTAACCTAATCGAAATTGAAAATACTTAAGGCACAAATGTTCTTAGAGATTTCTCTGAGATGCAACATAAATCTCCTTACAAGTGGTATCAGAGAAAGGTTCTGGTTGTTGGTTCTGGATATTTCTCTTGTGAAGATTTCTTAGCTTGATAGCTGGAAGAAATCTAGAGGAATGGACTGATGTATTGATCCTTTGATGAGTGGAAGCCTTGTGGTATTCTAAGACAACATGCAACTTGAAGGATGGTCAAGATGGAAAAGGGAGTTGATCATGTTGTGATCTATGTCTCCTAGCTGGCAGTAGTATATCTTTGGAGTATGAGGTGGATTTCTTTGCTCTGTGGCTATGTAGCAATAAAGCTTTCATATTGGGCGTCTGTGTGTCAGGCTCCTGGGTGATATGGAGAAGCCTAGGTTGTTTCTCAGTCATGGAAGAGAGTGTTTATGCTAGGTGGTGTTTGCTGGTGTTGGAAGGCACGGTTTCCTATTAACCTCAAACGCTTGAAGGCTATGGAGTTAATCATTAGATGATTTGCAAGCTTCTGAAATAGCCTTTCTCTCTTCCTCGGATACATGTACATGGTGGTAGTTTTAGAGTTGGCCTGAAAGGGGCCTGGGTTCTCCTGAACTGTTGTCTTTGTTCTAAGGATGTTTTGTACTTGCATGGCTCTATGGTTTTGTAGGTTTTACATGGTGAAGCAAAACTTGTGGTTATTGTGGAATTGTTGTTAAGCTATTTTCTAGACATTGGCTTTTTGGGGTGGTGGTGGATGAGATAGTTGCAGTTCTGCATGCATGCTTGGTGCATGGTTTTGAGGAGGTATTACTCCTTCTCTACATGGGAGTGTTGGTAAGTGTTTTATGTCACTCAACATTCTTGTGGTAATGCTTATGGGTTTCTCGATTATGGTGCTCGTTGTGGACATGATTGGCAAATCAGATTTGGCATAATCTGGTGTTTGAGTCATGTTGTCTAAATGGATATTCTCTTTGAAATCTCAGTGTTGTAGTTTCCAATGTACTGATGGGTTTGCATGTTCGATGATTGTGATCTACGAGTTATGTGGTTGATGGATTAGCTACCCATTGGCTGTAGTGAGATAACTTGGATGTGAACTGTCTTTATCCATGAGGATTGATTCATTGTTGGTGCAAACTAGTTTGTTGGCCTTGCCGTTGGTCACTTGTGCATTGGTGTGATTATTTTGAGATAAGTGGATGGATACTATAGAGTACCTGAATAGTTGGTTATGGGAACCTAAAGCAGGTGGTCATGATGCTTGGAGAGCTCGGGTGTCATGTTTTAGTGGGAGCTCTAGCAGTGACTGTGGATTCATCACATGGTGGTGAATGGTCTTCTTTGGTGTTGCAGATGTTTCTAGGGAGAGATATTTTAGATCCTGTTGCTGCAGAAGGGTTCTTTCACATTTGCATGGACATCATTTGAAGATGTGCAACATCTTGGAACCATGGAGGACGCTTGGAGTCATTGGCTGAGGTGTTGGTGGTGCTTGACAGGTGATGTTGGTTTTGAGTCTATTTGCTTTATGTCATGGTATACTCTTTGTGCACTAGAGTTTTGGCATTGTGCATTGTACTTAAGACAATGGAGAAGTCAATTGAAGCATAGGATCTCCTAAGGGGATGTGTAGATCGTGGTGTCATGATAAGTTCCCAATTCAGCTGATTGGAACTTTGATAGTGGTCTGGTAATTCTTTGTATTAGGTGCTTTGATTATTTGCTTGTTACTTCATGATAGTGTAGTAATGCAGTTGAAGTTTAGCATGAGATGATCGGTTGCTAGTACTCATGGATACATGAAGAATAAGGTGAGGCTTTTTTTTCTCTTATGAGAGAAGTATTGCTGCTTGTTACTCTTGTTAAAGTTTTTCAGCAGAAAGTTCGAGAAGCCTACACCTTGGTTGAACATGAGTTCAATAAGAGACCTTTAAGGAGATTGCTCTTGGATTAGTCATGATGACTTGCATATCTTAGAGGAGTATTCTTGTTCCCACTCTTGGTCTACTTGATAGTTTATCTGAAAGGTATTTGGCCCATTATATTTTTTAGATGTGTTTTATTAAGTTCACTTTCATGATATGGATCTTAAATTACTGAACATTTGGTTCTGGAAGATTCATAGTGGAAGTTGTACAGTTTGTTTTATCTCCTTGAGCTTTTGTGTTATGTCATTTACTGATGAGAATTGGTAGGAGATGATACATGGGCTGACTTCCTGAAATGGGAAATGTTTTAGCTTGATCTTCTTTGAGAAACTTACATCCATGTTGATTACATGATATTAGAAGTTGGTTTGATCTTGGTGATTGAACGAATAGATGTTGTTAAGGTTTTTCTTTTGGGATGTGAAGGAGATCATTCTTGACACAGCTGGCCATTAGAAGTGTATGTAGGAGGATGTTATATAGGAAGATGATGTGTAGAATTTCTCTCAGTGGCCGTGAAGCTTTGTGGCGAGAGAAAAGTTTATTGTAACAGTTTGTTGCAGGTTGTGCATATCATTGTGGATATTTACCTGGAAATACATGGTTACATTTCCTATGTGCTGTTATTGGTAGACTTGTGTTGCCCTTTGATCTTTCAGATCTGGATTACTCAAGTAGTGAGAGTCTCTGTATGTGTCTTCTCTTGTTCGACTGGTTGACACTTGGAGCTTGTATTTCCTGTTAATGAGTTGGTTAATGAATTGGCAGAAGTTTGCTAATGGTGATACCTGTTGAGGTATGTGAGATTGGATGGTATAGCATGAGCTGTGGGTGCTATTTTTAGTTGTGTGGGTTTATCAATTGGATGGAAGCAGTCAGTCAGATTGTTGTTGTAACTAGTGTTGTTTATCTTGTTTTTGGAGAATGACTTCATGGTTGTGCTTTGTTTGAAGCTTTGAAGTTGATATTGCTTTTGTATAGCATTTTGAGCACAGTGAAGTGGTAGCAGTATCTTGTTGAAGATGTCACAAGGATCTTTTGCTTGTGTTCATTGGAATGGTGCCTATTCACCTTGGCGATGTATCTTTCTTCCACACGTGGAAGATGATAGGATTGTTGCTTGAATGGTGGACATCTTGGATGATGGAGTAGAATTCTTGATAGAGCATGAGAGCATTTCGAGGTCTATGTGGTTTCCTGGAAGGCTGTGATTGGTTGCTTTGTTGGACAGTGAGTTGCAGTTGGATGCCTGGTATTTGTTATAGAGTGTCTAATGGACTATTATCTATGGAATCATGTTGATCGGGTGTCTTGATTGTTGTAGAGTTTGAACTAGTGGAACTAGTGTGATCTTAGTTTCTAGTTGCTTTGGAGGTGCCTATGTGATCTTCATCAAGTGGGAGATTGTTGGAAAATATGCCTCAATCTCACAGGCTGAAACCTCTAAGAAAGCATAGTCGCTGTGACATTCCTGTTGTCTGGCCAACTGGCAGTTTACCTTGTGTTTTGCTCAAGTCACCAAGACAATGCTTTTGTCTTGCCGAAGGAGCCTATCGTTGTGACTTATGGCCTTCGTTGTAACTTCTACCAAGTGGAATTTCTCGATGACAGAAGGGTTTGTTATCAGGCTTCCAGGAGACTCATGGCGACTTAGAGTCTTCGAGATAACAAAAGGATTCGGCAGGAAGTCATGGTGACCAAGAGAAGTCTCACTAATAAGCAGGTTCGGGGTGACTTGAACTCATGGGAAGATCTCTTGGCAACTGAGGAATGTCTCACCGATGGTATACACTCGGGCTAACTCAAGGGTCTTGGTGAGAAGTCTCGGGGACGATAGGAAGTCTTGCCGATATTGACATGACCTTCGGTCTGTCTGGCTGATGAAGAAATCGATATGACTTGTTCCTATCGGCATGAAGTCTTGGTGAACGTGGATGTCTGGCTGACAGGATTGACTCGGGGTAACTTGGAACTTGCAAGGTGAAGTCTTAACGATGAGTGTTGGTCTTGCCGATGGAAGCACATTTCGATATGACTTTGGAACCTCGGTATGAGGTCTTGGCAAAGAGCAATAATCTTGCCGATGGAATCCTGACTTCGGTGTAACTCTTGGTGACTATTGTTCGAAGATCGGTATAACATGAAGCTCGGTGTGAGGTCTCGGCGAAAGATGATAGTCTTGCCGATGAGAACATTCACGTCTACGTGACTTGAAGACCTTGGTGAAACCTCTTGGTGACACTTGAATGTCTTAGTGATAGCGTTGGTGGATGAGTTCAACTGAAGGTCGGTGAGAGGTCTCGCCGATCATGCCGATGAAGTGACTCTTGCCGATAGATGGATGCCGATAGGAATACAATGGGTTTCGGTATGACTTGATGACTTCGATGTGATTTCCTGGCAATAGTGATAGTCTCACCAATGAGCATGCTGAGGTCGAAGCAACTTGTAAGCTCAGTGGAACCTCTTGCCAATGGAAATGACTCTTGGCGACAATGTGTAAACGGGTCTTGTGGCATCGGGGAGACACTTCTTGTGTCTCACCGACATGCGACACAAGTTGATCACTGTTGACCGAGTGAAGACTGTCTAATGTGGTGCGATGAGGACCAACCCAAGAAGGCAGAACGTGAACCATTGCAACCATTTCTATGTGGAGGGTAAAATCTACACAAGAGTGGAAATATCTTCATTACGATGATGATGCTGAGTCGGTGATTGATTTCTAACTTTTGAGAATGAATGCATATATGTATGCATTGGACGTTCTGGATGGTGAAAGAGAGAAGGAAGCTGATAAGCCAGAAAGCTAAAGAGCCGAGAGCCAGAGAGAGAGAACTATAGAGTAAGGACCGAGTGGCTGGCCGAAAGGCCGAAGCCATGAGGTTGGAGCAGAAGAGAGAAGCAGTTTTTGTTGTTGGAATCTCTCCTAACCATGAATGCCATGGTTGATCTCTCATGTTGAGTTTGCTACCAGTTTTTTCCAGAATGAACAAGATGAATCTCTGAAGAGGCTATGAGCCTGAATTTGTATTGTAACCATTCTGTTGCTGAATAATACAATGGCTTGATCTTTAGAGTGTGGGGTTTTTTATCTGAGAGGATTTTCCCCATGTAAATCTTTGTGTTCTGATTTATGTCTTGTCTTTCATCTGTGTTGATTCTGTTTCTAGAATTTGTCACTGCTTGCTATTGAATTTACATGTGATTCTCTCAGAAGGATTAATGTGGAATTAACTATGTTTGTTTCCACTTTAGGACATAGTTGTAAGTGTCTTTGAGGTAACCTAATCAAAATTGAAAATACTTAAGGCACAAATGTTCTTAGAGATTTTTCTGAGATACAATATAAATTTCCTTACAGTTTGATCATTATTTTTTGGGTCCAAGCTAAGTTGTGGATGACCGTTGTGGATGTGCATTGGATATTACTTAACATTTGAGCCGACAGTTGCTAATATTTTTAAGTTTTATTAAAATTGAATTGTAGCGACTAAATTCGTAGTTGCAGATATATATAAATGATCAGTTATATCATTTTTGGTGTACAAAAGGTGTGTTGAAGTGTGTTGCGATTATCATAAGGGGGATTAAGTGATTATGCACAGTTTCACTTGTGCATCAAGGTTTTTGTATTGCAAGTTTGTACAGAGTAGACCAGAATTGCAGAATCAGTCAGAAGGACAAAAGATCGACTACTAAGCTTAACCCAAACTGTAATCAAGCATTTTTAGATGTTATTATTTCAATTCATTGTCTTGGATCTAATCCAAATCATTGTAAGGCAGCGAGCCATTCTTTCTGAGCAATGAGCTCTAGGCAGTGTGCTTGAATGCAAGTGCATTCCCATTTTGTAATCTTTCTTTTGGGTATACTCAGATTATATTGTGGATTGGCCATCCATCGTGGTTTTTCCCCTAACAGGGTTTCCACATAAAAATCCTTGTGTTATGGTGTTGTGGTTGTTTGTTTTCTGTTTATGCATATATCTTTTGGTTGAATGCTTTAAGTGGATTAAGGTTCAGAATAATAAATTAATTTTTGCACAACACTGATTCACCCCCCTCTTAGTGTTGCTTGTTTCCAACAAAAAATAATGACAGACAAAATGGAACGGGCATGCAGGCTACTCTCCAAATTTTGTGCATTTGATCGAATGACATTTAGGGGTTCTTATATCTGCACATGTCAAAAAATGTTAATCATAAAAGGGACATGACTAGGTCAACGAAGCCACACCCACGACATAAAAGACTAAAGATTTTTTAGTGGGAAATATTCAACCCAACTTAGGAAAATTTCAAAAATAATCATCGAATAGGATCAATCGGTAAAACAAGACCAAAGGGTCAGTCACTCAATGGGTTTCAGTGTAAAGAGTTGTGACTTAAAGGATTTATGACCGACATAAGGAGTGAACCAAAAATTAAAACCTAGGCGAGGATATGGACTCAAAGGGTTTTCCAAATAAGACTTAGGTAAACCTAAAACCCCTTATATGGTAGCAAGAGACAAAACCCATAGTTCATTAAAATCATCATGAAAGCTTGAATATATGTATTCCTAAGGATGGCCAAAACTACAATCACTCAAAATTTACACACTAACAATTTTTTTATGCAATTTAATCTAGTCCAGAGACAAATTCCAATAAATTTATTATCAAGTTAATAGATGGACATGCCAATTTTTTTAATTTTTCAATAGCTAAGGAAAATGGGTAATGGATAATTTAATCATCTATTTACCTATTTACACAAAAGGAAAATGGGTAGAGGCTAATTCCAAGATCTATGATCTTTTCATGAAAAATGAAAATGGGTAGATATTAATTCTATCATATATGTGATTGTCTATGAAAATACAACTAGGCTTGATATGATTGAAGATAAAATTTTATATAGACTACAAACATAAAATCAATGTTGTAGTAAAATAATTTGAACCAATATGACTCATAGAAAATGAGATGGTTTCATAAATTAAGGATGAAAGGAGGTTATTCACCAAGGAGACAATCTCACATAATTGTGGGATTTTTTTTGAAATTAACAAACATTACAATTTATGTAAAATATCTTTGTTAGGCACATCACAACATCAAATTAGAAACCAATCAACTCTTTCACACAGTAACATCAAATGTGCTCTGATAAATCAAATAGATTTAAATAACTTGAATGGACCACTTGGTAGACAACAAAGTAATAAATGAGCACTAAAATCAACACAGTAATTGAACATTGAAAATGAATTATGATTTATGAATAGTCTGCTCGATTATATTACTTCAAAATATAAGCATTATAACAGAAGTCTTTGAAATATGGTATGGATGGGAAAATTATGCAATCTATTTTCTTACTAATGCCTACTCTAGTGGAATGGAATGTGATGATGATGATATGATATCTCAAAATCAAGCCCTGGTTTCCCTATTTGTATGGGAAGCAACAAGTTTCAAGCCTGTTACAAAAATTCACATTATTTCATAACTAAAACATAAATAGAATAAACATAAAATATTAAGAGTTTTCTAGTGAATGCACTATAGTCCATTAATCTCTAGCAAGCACCCATGGTCATCTAAGACCTGTTTAAGGCTCGTGCACCATGATTGTGTATCCAAAAATATCAAACTCTAGCCCTTGTCACTCCTCTCTTACTTGGTGCCTAAAATGAACAAGTTCACCTTTGACAAATGTTCCACATACCCACTTTTAGCATGAGTGTTTGAATTATGTATGATTTCTTTCAGAGCATACTCCAATTCGAAGATTCTCCCAAGTTGTTGGGTAAGGCCATACTTAGTGGCTGATTGAAATCACTCAACTCTTGTTTTAGGATATTGTGGAAGTCCCTATGAGCTTTCATGAGTTCCTGGTATTCTTGTAGCATAATAGAGTTATCTTCTTTCTTTGCAATGATTTGAGACTCTACCTCCTTCATCCTATCACTCAATTTGGTGTTTTCCACTAATGTTGCATATGTTTTATCATGAATTTTCCAAACTTGTTTAGCATGTTTGTACATGTCTTTGAATCTCATGTAGATTATTTTTTATGCCATCTCAAAGGTAGTGGTTTTTAGTTTTCCCTTTAACTCTTCCTATTCCTTCTTTACTTTCCCATGCCTTCTTTTCCAATATGTTTTTTTTGACATTGCCTCAAGAACTTTCCTTTCATGTTCAACCAATGGAGAATAGAGCCTTGAAGAAGAAGAAGATAGTCTATTCCTATAGCTGATCAACTCTTGTTTCAATCTTTCATTTTCTTCTATCAACCCCTGGTTATCCCTTACCAATTTCTTAATCTGATCCTTTGTGAATTTTGCCACATTCACATTCAAATCAACAATTTCCATGGGATCTATTTCTCCTACTCTCTACACCAAAAGATGTCCAAAAATCTAATCATGATCAACTAGGGAAGGATTTTTCCCTAGTGGATAGAGTTCCCATATCTGCAAGGTAGTATTGTAAGGATTAAATCTTGATCGAGTGTAGATCTTGTCATCAATTTTTTTTGTTAAGTGCAAAGTTTTATTTTTCCTTTTCAGAAAACTATCAAATACAATGGTTGAGCTGATATCCCATCCTGGAAGGAGCATAACCCCAGCCTCTTTCAACAATTCCCTACCTCTCTCAACAGTCATATGTTTCATTTCTCTATCCATTTCATGTTGAAGTTCTTTTAAAGCATATGCTTCCTTCTCAGAGTCAATGTCTTTCAACCTTTCCCTTACCACCTTTCCTTTATATTCATATATGAAAGATTTAAATTTAGGAGTTTGGAAAAAGGCATCATCTGCAATGAACTCTTGATTGGATCAATGCCTCATATCATCAGATAGCTCATCAGAAGCTTCAAATTTTACTATACTCCTTTCTAGTGGAATTTCATACGGAGGAATGAGAGGAGTATTGATCTGTGTGACTTCATCCTCCTCTTCAACATCATCATCTACCATGATTGGTGTATTAACTAAAAAGCTTGCCTCTGGAGTAGGCTGAGGTAACAAATGGTCTAATGGTGCTACATTTTCTACTTTCCTCGAAGAGCCAACATTTATTCTTCTCTCAAATGCCACCAGAGGTACATCCTTTATTATATCTTCTTCATGCAGAAGCAACTATTCAACTCTCTCCATGGGGTCTTGAATTTTAGAAAAAACTTCTACATAAGATGGGTTAGTTTTCAATCTCCAAGCCTCAACCATAACAATCCTATTGTATGTATTTCCTCTCATGATCGTCTGACTATCCTCACAATTCTTGACAACATCATCAACATCAAACTTATACTCATATCCTTTTAGTTTCTAAGAAATTTTGGCATCACTTATAAGGTGCTCAGGGTCAAAATTCTTCCTCTTAATTGCAACCGGCAAGCCATAATAATTTAACTTGCTTCCAACCAAGTCATACCTATTTCAGTAATAATGGTGAAATCACCAAAGCACAAAGTAGAAGGCATGTATTTCTACCTTCCAAATCTTTTCAAATGCATAAAGACTGAATAATAAAATTATCTTATAATCTCAAGATAAGCAACTCTATTTGACACAGTCTTAGGCAACAAATATGGTTCTGCCTCAAATCCATACACCCTAATGGCAATACAATCTGAAAAAGCATACCAATCTCCCCAATTATGGTTTATCTTTCCATCATGGCCTTTCTCCTTTCGTCGAAGAAACCTTTGTACTTTGGGGGATAGATTATAATCACATTTATGACGAGGAAATTTATACAAGGGTTTGACAAAACACTCCTCAAAGTACAAGTAGTGGGATCTCCCACATCTACTATCCCAGAATGATGTCCACATTTGCATTGGTCTTGAATTACAATCGTTATCTAGATCTTTTACTCTTAATTCTTCTCCCCAGAGTCCCATCACCTGGCCCTTGTATAGTATCATATGCATAAGAAGTGAATAGTGCTTGAAATTGATAGCTTCACTGTTATTCTTAATAGCATTAAGAGAATTATTAATGGCCTCCGATAAATACTCTGCATAATCACAATGCCTGGCATATTGACTCTAAATGTACACAGCCAAAACCATGGGAGCTATACTCATGTTGGCAGGGGCTTCAATTCCCAACACTTGGCCAACTGAATAGTATGTGTACTGATAATATTCTTCAAACAATTCTATAGAAAATGGGGGCTTTTCATTTCTAGCAAACCTCATAGGTTGATTTCCTAGAACCCTCTGTCTGTGTAGAGGCAATTTACACCTCTTGTAACTCGTATCCATAGAGTGATACTCCTCCAACAAGTCTCTCAGCCACAATTTCTTTTCCAAAGAAGTGTCCAATTGGAAAACCATGCAAATATAATCCCTCATTATGACCATAAACTGTGACCCATCAGACCAATGAATTTCCATTGTTTTGGGATTATAATTCTTTTCCAATGCTCTAATTAACTCTATGCTCACAAAAGCATTTGGCATTACTAGCTTCCCTAAATTCAAATTCCATGGGTTCAAGACTAGGCTATATCTGTATTTCTTCCTATAATGATATATGAACAAATCATAGCCACTATGTGGAGTCCATACATCTCCCAAATTCTTATGCTTTTCTACTAAGGTCTCACACGATGGGTTTAACTGAGCAATTCTTCATGCTTTGGGCCTAGGCCTGGGACACTGATCTATTAAATCTTGACTGAGAGGTCTAGTTTCAATTTTTTCCCTTTTTACTTTTGTATTTTTTGGGGTTTTATCCATTCTAACCCTAACAATGCTGTACTTCAAACTATATTAAAAAATTTACATTCAGCTAAGCCAAGGTGTACTTACTAGAGTGAATGTCAAAATTTCTGAGCTGCTTGCTTTCGTCCAACTCCGTCCTCTAGATGCTTGGCCACAGTGTGCAGTTAATTTTTGTTTCTTGAAGGCTACTTTTATCAAATTTTAGCATGATTAAACCAATTCTGGTTAATAAATGGCACTTGCGCCACCTTCCTATAAAACTTACGTATTAATGGCAGTTGTCTCTTCGATGACTTAATCTGTCAAATCAATCCGATGACAATTATTTCATATTTTGTCGATGAGACTCTGGTCACAATGTCTATATCTCTTTTAGATATCCTTGGCCATCTTTTGAGAAATTTCTAAGAGACATTCAGGCTTCTCTCATCGATATCGCAATGTCTCTTTGATATTTACTTCTTAGTTTTCTCCTTGATGATTTTCTTTTTTTTCGATGAGACTGGTGGATTTCTCTTACCGACAAGCTTATGTCTCCTCAACATGTCTTTATTTCTTTCCTCAGTGGTAATAGTTGTTGATGATTTGTATGTGACTTTTTTATGTCGAGGAGACCCGAGTTCACCTCTCTCTAATGTCCCTTAGTCTCATCGATATTTTATGTGAGAATGTTGGGGAGACTTTTGATAATGTCTTCTCGATATCTTTGTGTCTCCTTGAAATATCATTTTTAGGATGTCGATGAGACTTCATCCAATGTCTATTCGATATTTTTGTGTCTTGCTGGTACTTTGCTCCTTGAATGTTGAAGATACTTCTTTGCTTCTCTCCTCGACATGTTGATGTCTCTTCAACATTGTTGTTTCATTAGTGCTTGTTCCACTAGTGATTTACTATTTATTTTATGATAACCTCTTGGTGTCCAAGAGATGTTTTTTTGTTTCCTAAATGTTGACACTCATATGATTTGTCGGTGAGACATGTTAGATTCTCTCCTCGACATGCCCAAGTCTCTTAGACTTGTCGCTCTTTAGGATGGCGAGAAGACATTTGAATATGTCTCTTAGAAATTCAGGAGTCTCATCTACATTTCTTATCAACCCTTTCTGCTTGTGTTGAAGAGACTATGGTGAGACTCTCTCTGATAAGGCATTGTCTTGGTGACATGCCATGAGCTGCTAGGAGAACATTTTAGACAGGGACTTCACTTTATTGTAATGATCAAGGGCCTTATTTTGGTACTTTATACTAATGCCAACTATTATGAAATGGAAATGGAGCATATGGTGGATATGACAGGATAAGTGAAAATGGAGGTGTGTGGGACAACCAATGTGGATTTTTTAGCTCCAACAACATCAACACATACTCTTCTAGGATATGGTAATTTCTATGGAAATTTTATCTCCTAAGGTCTCACATTATGATCTAGTAATATAAATAACATTATATAGATTTTTATTTTATCTATCACCACTTAGTGTAAATAAATGATATTTATTTTTAGTTTGATTTGTTTCTTCATTCTTTCCATAAGAGGAGGCAACTCCACTTTGTGAACCTAGCCCATCTAGGTAAATGAAGAGAAGTAGATGATCATTAATTTATGGCAAGTGATTGATGGATCATTTTAAAATATTTTCTTGTTGAAATTGTCTTCATCAAATTCAACTTAAATTACAAACTCAGCAATTGAGGGATCATTTTTTCCTTTGATTATTGTCAACCAAGATTGTTGTTTTATCGTTGTTTCTCTAGTAGTGCTTGCTTTTCCATTATGACATATTGTTTCATTAAATGAACATCAAACAAGAGGATATCATCTTTAAATTGTTTTTAATTCTTTATTTTACGTTTAATTAATTGTGTTTTAATTATAAAATCCTGCATTTGAATGTATCTATGATAACTTTGTCTTCTTAAAAAAAAACACCTAAAAAATTTTCTCTACACATTTAATTGTTTCTCAAAAATTTGTTTGATTGATACTATCCACTTTTTTATATAACTAAAAAAAAATTATTTAATTGTTTTTCAAAGATTTGTTTGATTGATACTATCCATTTTTTTCTATAATATATTGAAAAATTCTAAGTTGCAGATGGAAATATCTTCATATAATTTCTAAATTAAGATATTAAAAAAAAAAGGATAGTTATCAGGATGATTCCAATCTATATCTGGTCCTTTTGTAAAAGCAACTCTCTGTTAAATGAAGGGAATCTTATAAAAAAAAAATTAATTTAAAAGAGACAACTCATGTTCCACTAAAATAAATTACATTTCAAAAGAGAAATTCCATTTTATTTTAAAAAGTAGGTAGATCATTACTTATTTCATTTTATTCAAGATTTCAATACTATTGTATAAATGGATTATTTGCATTAATAGGTGAAGCTAAAAAAAAATAGTGAGAGCTACCAATTATGACATTGTTTTTTTGACAAGTAAGAATTTTTTTATTAATTAAAAAAGGAAACATACAGTCCGTCTGTTATGCAGGAAATTTTAGTATTTTGACCCAAAACCAGAAGCTACCATAATGCCTCCACATCCCAAAACAAAGAATTTAACCATAGAAAAACTTTCAAAATTGGTAGAGCTACAGACTAACCCAAAAAACCCAAATTCGAGCTATCCATTACTAGACTAGAGCAATTACCGACAAAAGATTTAAACCAACCAAATTACATAAACCCATTTAACTATGCAAATAACTCAAACTCCGTAACCCAGTCGACACCATCAACTGCGATTAACTCTAACAACTTCTTTAAATATTCCACTGCAACAACCACTATCATTTGGTGGCGCATGAGAGTTTCCCTACTTAGGTCCAAGAGGAAGGGGTAAAACCTTATCGCCTCATTTGTGTTCTGCAGAAGCTCTAGATCACTTGGCCACGGGATCCGAATACCTATAATTGTCACCTTCAGGATCTCCTCCACGTTGTCAACCAAATCCTTCCTAAACAATTTCACCAATAGTTCCTTTTCCTCCATCTTGGGGATGTGACTATCGAGTAGAGAAGACAAGAAGTGCAAGGAAATGTGTGCATTGTGCCTCCCATACTCCTTGCACTCAATGTGACTAGAGCCCAAAACCATCTTTACCACAACAACTACGAGGGGATCAATATTAAGCAAAATCCACTTCAGTCTTTGGTCTATTATCTCTCTAAATGCAGGTTGCCTCAATGTCGCTAGTAGGGAGATTGGAGTATCAGCTCCAAATCATGACAACCCTTCCACTGACATTGCAATGACAAATTTTGAACACCCGACCATTGTCATTCGTAGACAACACCAGAGGCCGAGCACACTCCACCAACCAAAGCACCACCATAAACTAAACACCAACACCCAAAACCTTTACTACACTACACAAACTGACACCACCTCCTAATAAATAAACCCTCATTCATCAAGCATTTTGATTTACACACGAGCAAAAGGTTAATTATTGGCAAGGCTACCTGTCCTTCTCCAGCAATTTCGTCCTACATACTCGGCGTTAAAATTCAAGCTCAAACTGACCTTCATTAATGCTCATACTTATAAAAAATCCCTTATTTTATTTAATTCATTTGTAATTTTTCAAAAATAATTTCAAATAATCTCATATATATTATTTTCAAATAAAATTATAATGTAAAATAAATAATGTACATTATAATTCCCAATTACAGGAAAAAAATTTCTCATAATTAAACAATTTAAAAATAAAATTAAAAACTCAACTAATATAATACAAATAAATATTATACTTACTAATTCTAAAGTTTAAAATGGAAAAGAAAATAAAAATAATAAAAATCCTTATAATTAATTAAATACTAAACAAAAACAATATGTATATGCAAAAAGAATGTGCATTATAATTCTCATTCTCATTATTTAAACAATTTTAAATTTAAAAAAAAACTCAACTAATATTATCTAAAAAAAATTATAATCAAAATTTTAAAATGGAAAAGAAAATGAAAAGAAGATAAAACCTTATAATTAAATACCAAAAAAATAGTACAATCCTTATAATTAAATACTTAAAAAAAAAAATATGTATATGCATACAGTATTTTGTTAACCAAGTGCTTTATAAATTACCAAGCAAGGAGTAAAATGATAGAATAGTCAATTTAGTAGAATAAAAAGTAATTTCGTCTAGCGCTTGGTAATTTAGGGCTCGCAAAACAAATAATATTTACATGCCTGTAATAAATAGAATAAAAAATACTTTAACCACATGCGGTAGCAAATATTATGCAGCATGGGGAAAAAATAAAATATATGCAATCCGTATAAGATATTATGCAACGCGAGGAAGACTTTTGCAAGTAAAGTATTATTATAATGTGATAAAATCAAGAAAAGGGTATCAATGGACCAAACAATTTCAAGGGTCGGTAGTCTGATATCAACCATCGATTAGTAGTTTTAGGTTTGTCTTCTTCAAATAGGATATGCCTTCGGCATAAAATATATACCGCCACCCGATAAATAGCGCCAACTTTTTCAAAAAATTGAAGAAAAATACATTAAACCCTTAATTAACCCTCTACCCTCTACCCTCAACCCTAGTTAAACCCTAATCCCTCATAACCCCTATACCCTCTACCCTATACATTGGACCCTCAACCCCAATTCCTCAACCATATACGTACCCTCAACCCCTATACCCTCTACTGGCCTATACAATATTAGACCCTCAACCCTAATCCCTCAGCCATATATACCCTCAGCCCTCTACCCTCAACCTTAAATCCTAAAGCCTCAACCCTTAAAACCTCTACCCTCTACCCTCTAATCCACCCTATACATTAAACCCTCAACCCTCAATTCTCAACCCTCAACCCTTAATCCCTCAACCCTCAACCCTTAATCCCTAAACCCTTAACCCCTATACCCTCTACCCTCTACATTGGAACCTCAACTCTAATTGACCTTCAACCATATTATACCCCCAAACATCCTAGCTATACCCTAAACCCTCTACTCTCAACCCTTAATAACGTCCCTTAACCCTAAACCAGCCTTAAACCTTCTACCCTAATCCTTGAACCATATACCCTCAACCCCGTAAACCTTGAAGTACCCTTACACCCTCTACCCTATATATACATTGGACCCTAATTAACCCTGATCCTTGAACCATATTATACCCTCTACCCTCGATCCTAATCCCTCAACCCTAGTTAAACCCTTAAACCCAATTACTAAACTCTCTACCCTAATCCCTCAACCCTCAACCCTTAATCCCTCAACCCTTAATTAATCCTCAACCCTCTACCCTCTACCCTCTACCCTCAACCCTAGTTAAACCCTAATCTAGACTCAACCCCTATACCTTGTACCCTATACATTGGACCCTCAACCCTAATCCCTCAACCTGCATATACCCTCTAATCTACCCTATACATTAAACCCTTAACCCTCAATTCTCAACCCTCAACCCTAGATAATCCCTCAACCATCAACCCTCAACCCCTATACCCTCTACCCTCTACATTGGAACCTAAACCCTAATTGACCTTCAACCATATTATACCGTCAAATGTCCTAACTATACCCTAAACCCTCTACCCTCAACCCTTAACGTCCGTCAACCCTAAATCTGTAAACGCTAAACTAACCTTAAAACTTCTGCCCTCTACCCTTAACTGTAATCCCTCAACCCTATATCCTCTACCCAATACCCTAAACCCAATTACTAAACTCTCTACCCTAATCCCTCAACCCTCAACCCTCAATTAACCCTCAACTAGCCTCTAGCCTCTAGCCTCTACCCTCAACCCTAGTCAAACCCTAATCCCTCAACCCCTATACCCTCTACCCTATACATGGGACCCTCAACCCTAATCTCTCAACATAACATATACGTACCATCAACCCCTAAAGTACCCTCTACCCTATACATGATTGGCCCATCAACCCTAATCCCTCAACCATATACGCTCAACCCTAGTCTACCCTCAACCTTAAACCCTCAAGCCTCAACCCTTAAACCCTCTACCATCTACCCTTTGATCTACCCTATACATTAAACCCTGAACCCTCAATTCTCAACCCTCAACCCTTAATCCCTCAATGTACCCCTCAACCCTTAAACCCTAAACCCTAAACCCCTCTACCCTCTACCCTCTACATTGGAACCTCAACCCTAATCGACCTTCAACCATATACCCTCAAACGTCCTAGCTATACCCTAAACCCTCTACCCTCAACCCTTAACGTCCCTCAACCCTAAACCCTTAAACCCTAAATCGACCTTAAACCTTCTACCCTCCACCCTGAACCCTAATCCATCAACCGGACTATACCCTCAACCCAATACCCTAAACCGTTAAACCCTCTACATCTCTCTACCCTCAACCAGCCAATACCCTCTTATACCCTCGACCATAATCCCTTAACCCTAATCCCTCAACCCATATACCCTCTACCCTATACATTGGACCCTCAACTCCTTAAACCATATACCCTCAACCTTCTACCCTCAACCCTCAACCCTTAAACCCTAAACCCTTACACCCTCTACCAGCTCTACCCTCTAACCTAGTATATGTTAAACCACCCTCAACCCTCGACCCTTAATAACTCAACACTTAATCCATCCCTCCCTCTCTAAACCTAATCCCTCAACCCTAATCCCTCAACCCTATACCCTCAACCCTATACCCTAAACCCTAAATCGTTAAACCCTCTACATCCCTCTATCCTCAACGTCCCAATACCCTCTACCCTAGTTGACCCTAGTAATCCCTCAACCCTAATCCCTCAACCCTTAAACCCACTTGTAAACTCTCTACCCTAATCCCTCAACCCTCAACCCTTAATCCCTCAACCCTTAATCCCTCAACCCTTAAACCCTCAAGTACTCTTAAACCCTAGTCCCTCAACCCCTATATCCTCTACCCTATACATTGGACCCTATCTCCTAATCCTTGAACCATATACCCTTAACCCTCTACCCTAAACCTTAAACCCTCAACCCTCAACCGTTACACCCTCCACCCTCTACCATCTATCCTATACATTAAACTACCCTTAACCCTCAATTCTCAACCCTCAACCCTTAATCTACACAAAGTACTGTGGTAAAGGTGAAATTTTCTTTGTTTATGATTATCTGGAGGAATAAATGGGTATATACAAAGGGAATGCTGGTGATAGTATGGATCTTGTCACACAAATTGTTGCATTTCATGTTAAATACAATGAAAAATAAAAGGCAGTAGATCTTTTGATGCAAGTGAAATGTAGGAAAGCAATTGAAGGCTAGTGAATATTGGGGAAGGATTTTTTGTTCTAACACCCTTAATCCCTGCTAGATCAGAACAATTAGGCACCAAATTAGGCGATAAAATAGGGTCTAAAGCAGGTGCTTAAATAGGCATTACATTAGGTGCTAATATGGGAACTAACATAGATGCTAATCCAGTTGCTAATTTAGGTGCTAATCTGGGCGTTACCGTAGGCATCATTTTTGGTGCTAATCTTGGCATTAACCTAGGCATTAATATGGGTGCTACACTAGGTGTTACTATCAGTGCCGATCTTGGCTCTAATTTTGGAGCTGATTTTGGCACTAATTTGTGCCTGAATTAGTGCCTACTTGTTCTTGTTGGCACAAAAAATGCCAAAAATAGTTCCATCCCAAAAAATAGCACTGAATTTTCCCAAAAAATGGAGAAAAATACATTAAAACAGTGGGTGGAAGAAAAAAATGGAGCAAAAAAGGGAGCTAATCACAAGGATTTGTTGTAGTGTATTCTCCAAATATGTCAACAATAACAAGGGAAAGCAAAAAATTAAAGCCAAAAATACTTCTCATGCAAAGCATCATCCCAAAGTGAGAAGCTGACGTGAGATGATGGAAATTTCTCCATCCTTTGGTGCCACCAGCCTCCAATAATGGCTCAAAATACTAATCCACCAAAAATAGCATTAGAGAAAGTACTGCAACCTTTGATAGAGGAGTAACCGATACAATAGACTCTTGATCAATCACTCCATTGATAAACCCATACTTCAAGGCTTCCACTGGAGACATGTAATTGTCTCTATCGATATCCTTACCTACTATAGGTAAACACTTTCTAAAAACCTATTCAAAATAAATAATATGTGTGGTCATGATTGATAACTACTCACCAATGTGAATCTGTAAACCATAAATCACCAATGACTAACAATCTCCATAATAAGACATTAATCATCATTAACAAAATGAATAACAACCATAAACCAACCATTCAAGTATATGCAACCAAAACTATAATATCATATGTTGTAAATGTTTTATAACTATATTGATCATATGCATAACACTAACCTTATTCCACCAAATGAAAACTTTCAAATACTTCCTCTTTGTAGAACTAAGTTTGCACTCTAGATGTATAGAAATGTGCACCAAATTTATTCACAACGTGATGTCATCTATTGCACAGTTCGGTATAGTCCTTCATATGAGTGACTTAAATGTTGCAGAGTTATACATGGAAAAGTCAACAAAATAATGGTTAGATTTGAAGGGGATGTTGTGAATGCTCAGGGCTCTAGAATTCACTCCAAATTTTTTGGAATAAATCTACATTTTTGGAATGCATCTCCAACTTGGGTCTTGCATCCTTTCAAACTAAATCTACTTTTGATTTAAACCATGCTTCTAGGCACACTCCTCCAAGGAAGAAAATTATTGTAGGTGGTGCATGAGTGCTTCAGGAAAGAATGAATTTGGCACGTGACATTGACCTCCAAACACAACTATGATTTCTAATTCACTACTCTAAACTTCATAGCCTTCTCCTTATGCCATCTTCTGTCATTGCACACTAGATATGAATTTTTCATCTATCTCCAGGAAAGCTTCTTATCTTTCTAATCAATGTCATCACAAGTCTATAATCACCTAGGAATCATATAACCATCATTACAGGTCTATGCCATGCATTCAATGCCCTTCTTCCCTCTCACACCAGGTTCTCTTTGCTAGCATCAACATCTAATAGGCTACAAGACCACATATTGGATTTTATACCATATGCTGGTAAAAAGTGCATAACATTTATTGATTTATTAGATAAACCTAAGATACATTTATACAAGAAACACAACAAAGGAACTTGAGTAGTTGAATGAGTAGTTGATGAAATAGTTTAATTGAAATAGAATTCACCTGCTAACAATTTAATAGAGTTATACTAACAAAGTATCCTGTTGCAGGAAAGAGGTCATGCGTCCTAGTCTCCTCTCCATCCCTGTGGTACTAGAGGGTATGTAACATCAGTATCATTGGTTACATGAAATTTTTTACTAGGTGTATTGCAGTTTATAGGGGGTGTTATCTGATTCCTGCAGTCTAAAACAACTATTAAAATATAAATATTTTTGAAAAATACATATTAGAATTAGGAAGATCTAAGAGATTAGAAACAAGCACATGAACAGTGCATAAGATTGTTGATACCATATTAGAAACTAGGAAGCTCTAAGAGATTAGAAACAAGCACATGAACAGTGCATAAGATTGTATTTAGCTCACTGGTTAAGAATGAGCTCAAACCCTCATTATAAGGAATGAGGATGAGCAAATAAATGACACAAGATTAGGAAATCACATGCCATGGATTGAGGAGAGGATTGAATGAGGATGAGCAAACACATGCCATGGATTAAGGAGAGGACTCCTCATCCTATAGTGGTGGCGAGTTTCTCTCCTCAATGCAAGGGAGAGGTGTCGAGAGGGATTAGACACCTCTCAAGACAACTCAACATCCTTGAAACCTCATGGGAAATGAGTCTCTTGGGTCAACTCCAACACCTAACTAGGCTGAAGTTAGCCTAACTAGAGTAGAATACACTAATACCCCCCCTTAAGCATAGCTTAGGTGGGTATTGAAGAAATGGGTCTCGACTACTAACTAGATGAGATACCCATGTACAAAAGTCTCATAAGGTGGAGTAAAGGAGAAAACCCATGTGGGAAAAAAATCCTCTCCAAAAAAAGAAACAAAATGCATGAAAAAGAAAACAAGTGAAGAAGAAAGAGCACTTATATCATAACCCCCCTAGGACAACTTATGTCACATGTGTACAATAAATTTCCCCAAAATAGGAGATACAGAGAGAGACTTGGAAGCCCCCCATAAGATATGTTGTAGTGCACGTAGATGCTTGATGAAAAATTTCAAAGAGAATCCATGAATGATAAACCACATTTCTCCCCTTAGGAAGAAGGTGAACCACTAAAGTGTGCAAGTAATCTTCATATTCCTGATAGGAACATACAAAAAGAAGTATAAAGGTCTCTGAATTATGCACAAGATCCAATGACATAGATGATGCCCATAATGTCTTCATAAGATGCTCAATGATCTCCAAGCCAAAGCTAATGTGTGATGAAGATTCGGGAATAGGGACTACAGGGATCATAGATGTATGGTGATAATTGGAACCATAAGAATCTGATACTGTCACTATAGAAGCTGGAGTAGGCAAGGCATGAGCAAGAATATCTAAAGAAGACAAGGCTGATGCAACTTCAATGAAGCTAAAATTGAAAAGAAGATGAATTTCCTCAATAGTGTCATCCAAATCAACAAGATGGGATTCTACGAAAAGACACGAAATCTCGGGTAGATATACAACCCAAAGTGGCGGATCTAGAAAGGCGATAGTGGTAGGCTGTTTTGCAATCTTACAAAGTAGTGAAAAGATGATGTGAGAGAAATGAGAACAAAATTCATCCCCATGTTGAGTGCTCCCACAATATGTACACTTGACTATGCAACATGTAGACATGGTCTAAATGTGCAAAAGATCAAATACAAAAGCCCCCCTCAAAATTGTTGAAAGAGAGGTGAATATCAACCTGGTTGAGGATCGATGAGGGCCTGCTATTTCATGTGCATGGGTCTTATCTATGTCACACACCACTCCTTCAAATTGTCTCTGACTTTGGTCTGCAAATCAGGTCGTGGGTCTCTAAAAAGTGCCTAAGACTAATCAAGGGCCTACACACAACATTCACAGCCAACAAAGGAAAATTCAACCAACAAAGGTTTGATGACCTGCTCACAGCATGTAAAGCATCAACTGTAAAATACAAAATGCCAAATTATGGCACAGGCCAAATGATAGTGCAAGCTAAATGATGCCGCTTGCTGGCTCCAACAAATGAATTAGCCTATGCATGAAGATCCTTATATGCCACCAGATTTCCCACGCAATGGACCTTTGACCTATCTTGATTTTGGTTTAAGTGGAGCTCAATGTGAATTTCACGTGAGCCATGAGGCATGGGTGTGCAGGATGAGCGCTTGGATGCAGTGTCGCCGTGTGAAGATTGCAACCTCCAAATGAAAATAAGCTCACTCTTTAACCAAAAAATTGAACACAACAAAGATAATACGCCTCAAACCAGCATTTGGATACCTTGCAAAATACCAAAACATTAAATTTGAAACAGGGGTCGGGTCGATCAGTTGAAACACAAATTTGTTTCAAACTTTCCTATAGATTGTTAGCAGGGAGAGAGAATGAAACAAACTAAATACAAAAAAATTGTTCAACTAAAGGCTTGCACTATCTCCATTCTACTCTGAAACCATATTAGAATTAGGAAGATCTAAGAGATTAGAAACATGCACATGAACAATGCATAAGATTCTATTTAGCTGACTGGTTAACAATGAGCTCAAACCCTCATTATAAAGAATGAGGATGAGCAAATACATGCCACAAGATTAGGAAATCACATGCCATGGATTGAGGAGAGGACTGAATGAGGATGAGCAAACACAATCCATGAATTGAGGAGAGGACTCCTCATCCTATAGTGGTGGCGAGTTGCTCTCCTCAATGCAAGGGAGAGGTGTCGAGAGGGATTGGGTACCTCTCAAGACAACTCAACATCCTTGACACCTCATGGGAAATGAGTCACTTGGGTCAACTCCAATACCTAACTAGGCTTAAGTTAGGCTAACTAGAGTAGAATGCACTAAGACTACACTTATGGATGTACAAAAGGGTATCTTTTATGTTTAAAAAAAATATTATTTACATGAGTAGGAGTTGTTGAAACATCAAGTTTTTCAAATAATCATATTTTTTTGGTAAATTGGCCTCAAAGTAGTGTTACATATGCATTTAGCCTATGATTTTAGTTGGAAAAGTCATAAAAATATCTAACTTAGCTAAAATTAATCTTATTAGATCATATGTTTTACCAAAATTAATTTTTAGTTAGAAATACTAAAATTCAGTTGTGCTGATAAGTTGACCAAAAATGTGACACAACTTTGTACTTTTACCCTTTTTTTGTGTATTAGATTAATCTGATTTGTCATTGTTTACTAGGGGTTCCCCTTTACTTTCTATTCCACCTTCTTTATCATCCTTTGATCCCATATGCATTTCTCCCCTTAAATTATTAAGATTCTTACTACAATTGAAAACCTCTTATTGTCTCACAAATTTGCTTGCTCTACCTTTATCTCCAAGAAATTCAATATCAAAGAAACCATTTCACAAATTTTCTTTGGAAAAAATTATAAACTCTCTTATCCTTGCCTCTTCCTTTATTTGGAAAGGTCCACTAAATATATCCTTAATTCTTACATTAACTAGCACAAAGGGTGACTCTTGGCTTTGGGGTGTCACCTCTTTATAGGTATTTTCTATTTATTAGATTTATATTTTCGTAACTTATCATTATTTAGTAGATTAAATAGAACAAAGTTATAAATGAAAAGTTCCATGTTGTTAAATACATTGTTTACATCTTCATTTCCTTTAATGCATCATTAGCTAGTAAATTAAATAAAATTAAGTTATAAATACTTCTCCAAGTGATTCAATTGAATCAATGAAAAGTTTCATATCATTGAATACTTCATTTACATATTCATTTCCTTCACTTTTCTAGCTTTCTTAAAATTCTAAAATTCTCAACATTTTCTCCTTTTGTAGGCTTATATTCCTACTCAACACATCATCTAAATACTCTACACTAAAATTTAGAGTTTTAAATTAATAAATTGCGGTTATGAACTTGTTTAACCCTTCTCTAATTATTACTTTTAGATTAGACAAATTTAGACTAGAATAAAATTCTTGAATTAAAAAATTAAAAGGTTGAGTACCCTCGCTTCTAGACCTTGGAGCAATACTGCTTCTAGGTCATCCCTTTTCTAGCTCAACTAATTATTTATACTCTTTTAACTATTCTACTTTTCATAAAAAAATATTTCTTTTCTAATTAGGGTTATTGGTTATGCTAATGTGTCATTGTTATTGAGTGACACTCTATCTATTTGTTCCCTTGATTATAGATTCTCCAAATTTATTGTAGCAACCTCCTAGCATGCTCTAATAAGGCTTCCTTAGCCTTCTTAATTATGTTTTGGTATCTTTCCTCTCACTTGTGAACTTAATTAAATATCTTCTCTTTATCAATGTTCATCTCAATTGTCAAATTAGTCTCTTCATTAATTTTTATCAATCTCTTGTTATCTTTTTTTTCATATGTGTTTATGATTTTGTATTACATTAGTCCTTTTATTTATTCTCAATGGATCAAACTAGTCCTTGCTTAACGGTCACATTATTTTAGGACCCCAAAATTCCATTTCTCACCCCTAGGTGTCAAACCTCCTCTTGAGGTTTAGGACCTAGTGTGCACTATTGCACATCACCATTTCTGCCTTGCTTATTTTTAATCACCTTGTAGACACTTGAATTTAGCCATATCTTAACATCATCTTCTAACATTGTAACGCCATTTCATCATCACATTACTAATTAATTAAATATTTTTTATTATTTAATTAATTATACTAATCACTTATTCACCCAAAATAATTAAATTGATCCATTTTCACTAATTAATTAAATTTCATTATTTAATAAATTATACCATCTGATCCATTTATTCCAAAAATAAATATAATCAATTTAATCCATTTTCACTAATTAATTAAATTTCGTTATTTAATAAATTATACCATCTAATCCATTTATTCCAAAAATAAATATAATCTATTTTCTCTATTTTTCACAAATAAATAAATAACTAATTAATCCAACTAGTCACATGACTAACTAGTAAATACAAGTCAAAATAATCTTACATATTCATCATTCATTTCACACTACATCTCAAAACCCCAACCATTCACATACATATAGCCCTAAAAGCAACCCTAACAATCAAAATTTAATAAAATCATCTCAATCAATCTTAACCATCTATTTGCAATAAATCTTGGCCATCCATCTTTTAGCTTGTTAAATCAAAGATGTTGTATGCATGTTGAAGTCTTTTTCCTTCTAGAGAATTTTTATGAGGCAGATTGGATAATGGATGAATTCATACACCCATCTCAAACCATTTTGTTTTTATTGGTGTCTTCTATCATAGTGTAATAATGTATTGTTTTCTTCTTTCAAGCATAGTACATAGAAATAGTGGTCTTCGATAAAATGGTAAAGTAATCATTGTTGTGGAATAATGTCAATTTATCATAGTGATGTTTTTTAATTTCTGAAAGAAATTTAATGGCAGAAACATTTTCTACACTTTTTAGTGTGACAAAAATGTATGTACAATATGGTTTATCAATTTTATAAAAAATATACACATAAAAAGTAATATCACAATGAAAAAATGTTTATAATTGAAAAATTCTTTCAAAAAATAGTCTTAAAATTTTAAACAAGTGTATTGATAGCACAAATTTTGTTAGAATGCATCAACATGATCAAGTCTTCAAGGAGAACAACCAACACAAAGTTTAGAGAAATTTAGGTAGCATAACCCCTTACAAAACTACATCATACTACATCTACATCCAAGGTACATATATATAGAAGATATAAATTAGCATGCCACAAATGGTAAAACATAAACCATGGGAGAAGACCAATCCCAAAATGAGATCCAAATCTCCATGGATAATTTCAATGCCCAACTCTCATGATGAATCAACATGTTATATAGAAATATTCACTTGTGTTGCCATAATCCCTCATAACCAACTCACAAACTTGGGTGCTCCATTTTGGGTCCATTACCCCCATTCAAAAATGTCTTATGACATTTCATAACATGCGTCATAAATTTCATCAAAAGTCAAGTCTACCATGTAACTCACTATAAGAATGCACATATACGTGTCATGGAATTTGTCATAATTAATCCCCACATCTTACAATGTCATAATGACATTATATGCTCTTACAATTTTTTACACAGTATACATAGATTCTGACATGTCATAAAAAAGTGCCACCTCAAAGTGGGACATCCTTTTTTCCATGTGAGGATAAAATAATAAATATATATAATAAATAATTAAATATAAAACATTGGGATGCAAGGTTGGGACACTATTCTCAACATTCTTCCACTTGTTGAGCACCATGAAAGTGCAAAAGGAAATCTTTGGAATAATTTGTAGACTAACTTCTAGGGGTTGAGAGGCCCATAGATTCATTGCACCATCTAAAATTCCCTATGGCCATATTTTTTGATGCATCTACAACATTCACCAAAGTGCCCACCTTTTCAAATATTACCATTCCATCCTCCACCACATTATGAAAAAAATGATATTAAAAATCGATATTCTTTTTTCATGAATGAAAAGTTAGGTTTTTTACCAAACTGATGGATCTCTAATTGGCGAATCCAATCTAAATTCACCTTGACTTAGCTAAAAATATAAATACAATATCTAAAAATAGATTGTCTCCTTACAATTGTGAATAACTATGATGTACTTTGTCTTTGTATTAGATAAAGCAACCACAATCTATCACTGTCTAATCCAACTAATCACATTACCAAATAGGTTAAAAATGTAACCATTGGAAGATGCTTTATTATCTACATCTCTTTTCCAATTTAAGTATGCAAACCCCTAGATCTCCAAGTGTTGTAAGCACTCATTGGCTTTAATACAAGTGCCACCAATCTTTCTTTTATAGAAGTGATTGTCACTATGATACAAGTGACCTTGGTAGAAAATATAAAACATTGTAGTATCCTACAAGTACTTAAAGACTCTCTTCATTACTACCCAGTGTTCTTTGCTAGGATTAGTGATAAAAAAATTCACGACGCCCATTGTTTGGGCAATGTTTGATCTAGTGTAAATCATAGCATACATCAAAGTACCAACTACACCTACATAAGGAGCATATTATATATCCTCCATTTCTATAGGTGAAGAAGGACATTAATTAATTGATAACCTAGCTCCCACTAAAATAGGAAAACTCATTAGTTTGCAATTGTAATGTTGTAAAATAGACTTAACATACTTTATTCTTCCAATTAGAGATTCATATTAACTCTATCTTTTGATATTTGTACCGAAGATGAAATTAGTAGCCATCAAGGTCTTGATATCAAACTATAATGAGTTGAGACTTTAGATCCTACTGTCACATGAAATTGTACCCTCTTGAACATGGGGTTCATCATTCCAATGACACAATGGAAACTAATTCAAGGTGTGGGACCTTACATGAATGAATTTGAGTCTCTAGAGAAGGCCGACTTCCTCTTCGCATCTAAGTGAAAATGTGTTGGTCTAATATAGCACATGAAAACCTATCACTACTCTACTCTAACGACTCACAAAGGAAAAGAGATAGAAGGAGAACCTAAAATGGAAATGAAGGTGATACACCAAGATAGAAATTTATTTCTTCTTTGCTTTAAATTGCTCAATACACTAACAAACCTACTAAGACACATATCTAGACATGAAGGTAAATAATCTTACTCAAACATGCAATAAATAATTTTGATGATAGCTAGATTTCATTAACATGATGCATAAAGCTAGACTTTACAATGGCATAATGTAGAAATGTAGTGTCTACTATAGAAAGCTATGAGAGGAGCCCAAAAGAAGAACCCATAAAAAGAATACAAGTGCTTCTTTTATAGATCAATCATAACTTGGATGATTGCAACAAAACCCTAACCCAACTAGAGTTAGTAGTTAGAAGAAATCTAATCAAGGAAATATCTGCTCTTGAAATCCATGCCAAAAGCAGAGGCTGGAGAAACCAAGACCTGTATGCCATACCCCTGCGATAAATGTTTTCTTGAAATTGAATGCAAATCCCCCAAAAATCAAGGATATGGCCATAAATCTATCAAAAGGGACAAAAAACATCAATAAATGAGCATGGGTGACACATAATCCACTTGCAACAATCAAAGAATGCATTGAATGTTGTCTTTGAAGCGCAAAAGCTAAAACAAGTAGCTGAGGGGGTGATTATAGCATTAATGGCATCACCCAGGAAAAACATGTCAAATCCATGAGATAGTCAGGGCGCCAGGCTTGAAAAGAAACCTTTGCATCATTAAATGGTGTGAAAGCTTGAAAAGAGAAACCTTCATTGGACATTAGGCATAAGGCCTTCAGCATATCGCTTGCTATAAGAATAGAGAAGGAAGAAAGAAAAAAGGGAGAACCAAAAAGTCCAAAAAGGTTGCCCTTGTCAGACGTTAATAGTCGGGGAGGAGGCTTACACCTTATCGTAGAGACAAAAATGGTAAAAGATAAGACCAAAGCCTAATGCTTGAAGGGATCCATCTGAGGTCGAAGGTCAAGAAGAATGGTTACCTCTTACCAAAAAAATGTAAGAGGTAAAGGAAAAGATCGATGCCTAACACTTGAAAGCCGAAGAGGTATTTTGAGGATCGAGGGTAAGGGGAAGAGATAATTAGGGAAGGCCGATCCTCAAATTCTGACAATTTGATACTATCAATTTGAAGGAAAATTTGATTGAGTCTTTGGGGGGAAGGAGAAAGAAGAAAGGCTCAATCAACGAAGACTGAAAATGAAATTGGGGTTTGGGGTCTAGGACGAAGGGTTACACACTATCAAAAGAAAATGATAAAAGGTAAGAGCCAAGCCCGACACCTGAAAGTTGAAAGAATGAATGCTTAGGAAAAATCATGAAGGATTCATCGGTACTTTGGGGGTTGAAAGGTGAGCTTAAGGCTTGCCAAGAGAGAATGACAAGGGTTAAGGGGTAAGGTCGAAGGTCAAAACTTGAAACACTTAGGTAAGAAAAAGAAAGAAGAAGCAAAAGAGATGGAGGATCGAGGGAGATGGAGAAGGTATGCGAAAAGAGAAGTATGCAAAAAATCAAGAGCCCTAACACTTAGGAATTAACCAATTTTAGGAACCTCCTTAAGGAAAAAAGTCATGCAAGATGGCCCATGTAGAATCTCTTAGATCGGTTATCAATGATGGGTCATCTAAGGGTGGCATGAAATGTCAACATTTTAGTGATTTCTAAGAGATTATTTCCTACTAATCATGGAATCTAGGGGCCTTATTAGTCCATTGGGCACAAATTCATGAAATGGATTTACAAAAATGGGCCTCTCGAGGGAAAAACAAAACATGTGCTAGCCAACGCTTGGGGGAAAGCAAAAAACTAAATAGACATGCCCTTAAGGAGAATGGAGGGTGTGTAAAAGAACTTCTTGGAAAAGTATCAACTAAGATAGTATGTACATAAAACTCAAAACCTTTGGAAATAATGTTTGAAGTGAATCCCATTGATTGAGATTGGAAGAACTTCACCATCCAACGTGGAGAGATGGAATGCATTGACCTCCTTGCAACTAGTGATGACATATGGACCACTCCAAATGACATAAAACTTGGAGTGCCTCCCAGCTTTGGCTCTGTCTACATCCCACTTTATCACTAGATCTCATTCTTGGAACACGTTATGGATTGTTTTTTTGTCAAATTTCATTTTGACCTATGTTTGATGTATCTCTATGGCTTGCATAGATTTGTTCCTTGTCTCCTTCAACTCTAAAAGCTTCGCTATCTTTACTATCATAGCATCATTTCCTTCTAACTCCAATTGATGTTCCAACTCAAGAGAAGGCAATTCCAATGATAATGGTAACCTTGCATCACTTCCATAAACCAACACAAAAGGAGAATTTCCAATTGCTCTCTTAGGAGTAATTCTATCAACCCAAAGGGTTGTGTTCGATTTGCTATGCTAGATCCTTTTATTTTCTTCAATGGTACTTTTAATAATACTGATGAGATTTTTATTTGAAGAGTTAGCTAGGAAATTTCCTTGAGGGTAATAATTAGATGAGGTCTTCAAATGAATGCCATGCCTAATTTCCCAATCTAGGACTTAAGCACTAGTAAAAACCTTCATATTGAAATGATGAACAATAGGGGTGTCCCAAGGGTTTCCCAAAATGGAAAAGTGAATCCAAAGAGAGAAAATGGGTTCTATTCTTCCTCAATTCATTAGGAAATGAGATCCACACCATGAAATGAATAACAACCAAAAGGTGAGTCAAGTCAAATTGTGAATCTACAAATTTCCCTTTTTTTGCAAGGATGGGGGTCTAGGTCAAACAAAAATTTGGGGAGAAAGATTAAAAATATAAAATCAACTCCAAAATGACTTCTATAAAGTGGATCTAGTAGATTTAGCATAAAATTGAAGGAAACAATAGAGTTTCTAGAAAAACTGAGAGTAATAAATGTTGTGCACATTTCAAAAGTTGTTTCTGTAGGCTAAATAGGGACTCATTCGCCCTAAGGTGAATGGGTCCTGGCAATATTTTTTAGAAAATTTTGAATATGAGAATGAAGCTTGAGACCTGCAAATCCTTCATGTAACTTGATATCTTTGCTCTCAGATCTGGATCTGGGCAAAATCTGCAAAACAAATTTTTTGTTTGTTGGTGGATAGGGGTTTTCCTCAGTCACCATCAGTTTGGTAATTAAACATTGATGAAAATTATAGATATGAAACATGAAATGTGTGTGTAATCCTAACCTTAAGTGTGTCTAATATTAAGACCAATAATGCAAATAAACCCTACTCAAGTGTGTTAGAATAGGATCCTAAATGAACATGCACAATGATGAAGACCTACTTTAGGAGATCTCAAATCACCTTAATAAGTCACAAATAGAAGATGGAATCAATTAGGAAGCAATTAATCGGGCTTGGTTGAATGTCTTGTGCATCTGCCAAAGCCTAGAATCCATCATGATCCTCTATAGTTAACTATCATCAATCCTTTGGCAATGCTTAATCTTGATATCAAAAGGAGCTTAAAGTCCTGCAAAAACAACTCAAATGCTACTCCAAGACTTCACTCTTGAATGCTTCTCCTTTCTCTTGAATGTTTGATATCATATGAACTCTTCTTTTCTTCTTGTCTTTCTCTCTCTAGTCTAAAATGAATGTGAGACTTAGGTTTATAGGCTTCCTATCTAATTTTCCAATTATCAAATCCTGAAAGCCAAAATGTGAAATGTGAATCTAAGAGATTGTAATGCTGTAAAAAAAATATATCAAAATCTGAGTTTAGAGCACTTAATGAGGGCCCATTCACACATGGGTGAATGATTCTTGACCTAAATCATCAAGACTCCTAAAATGTCAAGGTGTAATTTGATCTCTAGCATTTATTCAATGTGAGTTGTGGTGTCGTGAATCAAATAAATTTAAGTTAATATTCCTTGGGATACATGATAAAGGGGTATTAGGGGCATATTAATGGAATTTTAAAATGCATTAATGAAAAGGTCACCAAAATATATCCAAAAAAATTATGATTTGTACTTTCTCCTAGAAAAGGGGTACAAATTTCTACACTACATTTAGTCCCCACTATAGCGTTAAATATGAAACTACATGCATATGCAAGCTAAATGAATTATAACATATTTTATAAAAGGATACTCATATGGATTCATTAGGGAGAATGAAGCCCCCACTGTAGTTATCTGCAAAACCACAATGTTAGGAACTGCATCCTGCAACACAGATTCATTAGTCACTCAAAAATTCTCATCAAAATTCTATGGAGAATTGAATTCAAGGGTAGATGTATGCCCCCTGATTTCTCTTGCTTTATGGAGGTGGAATTAGGGTAGCCAAAAAACCACATCAAATTAATTAAGTTATATCATAGGGTATTTCCAAGTACCACACCATATAGTGATAGAAAGTTGATGAGATAGGGAGCAGAATTACAAATCCAATGTAACAAACGGCATCAAAAACAAAGTTCTCTAGCTCCCAATATGTTGATTTGAATGAAATATACCTAAAGTAAACTATGAATCTTTTTAATTAAAATAGGTATATATGAATGAAAATGATATTTTATCTCATTTTGACTTTTACCTCTTTGCAGTTTACCTTGGTGTAGAGTGATCCAAGATGCTGAATCGATGACCCTATAGGCCTCCTAGACTTGATGCGTTGCATGATGAGGTGGCATGGTGTGCAATCCAACCCATGGTGAGTGGATTTTGTGCTGCTTTTTCTTTATTTTTGTGTATTTACAATACCTTTTCATGTATTTTTAGTATTTTTTAGGAACCTAGAAAAGATTGTCACAAAGCATCCATCGTTGGCGCAAACCCACCTTGGCACAAAGTGTCTAGAATTGTCTAGAGTGTCCAAGACCCCTTGTCCAAAAATGGCATAAGTGTCCAAATTGGTCATAAAGTGTCCTAGAGCAACTTTAGTGTAGTTTTTTAAATATTTAATGATCATATTTAGGATTTACTTAGTTTATCTTATTATTTACATCCCTCCCTAAGCTCACTAGCATCTCGGAGGGAAACAATTATGTTTCCTTCGAGACCTCCTTACACGACTTTTAGAGGAGGAGATCAACATCTTATAGGACTCTAGATTACTCTAGGTTTATTACATGCCACCTATGAGGTACCATGATGCCATGTTGCTAGCCTTAGTAGAGAGGTGGGATGCAGACACCTGCACCTTTCATCTACCTACCGACGAGATGACAGTGACATTAGAAGATATGCACTGCATTTTACGGATACCCATCCAAGGTGAGATTGTACACTCATAAGATGAGAACACATATGAGGAGATGTGGGATGATATATTTTATTGCCTAGGGCACCCTGTCTTGGAGTCGATCATCAGGCCTTGCGTTGAGATGAGATGAATTCTACATACGCGGACACCAATGATATGGAAGATTATAATCGTCACCACAAAACTCACACTAGTTCCAAATAGATGAGGGGTCAACCTAGATGGAGGGTTGGTTCTCATTATTCAAAACATGGAGCAACATCAAACCATTTATGCATGGGGTCGCAATATGTTGGCCCATCTATATTATGATCTTGGACAATTTTCCTACCAAAAGCTTGATAGTATAGTGCATTGTACACTCTTGTAGGTGTGGTGTATCAAGCATATCACATGCACTAGAGGCATAGGTTATCCTACCATAGCGGCTATGGGCTATCCACAGGACTATGATTATCCACTAAGGCAGGTATGGCAAGAGGGATATTTGTTGCATTGGTGCATAAGATTTGATCGACTGGAGGATGGTGATATCTCATGGAGACCTTAAATATCAAGATACCATATTGGGAAGATGAGATACATGACCTTATTAGACTTCAACAGGACCAAATTTTTCTAGGGAAACATGGCTATATAGTGATACCTTTCTCTTATAACTGGTTCATGTGCTAGTTCAGACAGATATAGGTTCCACCACAATATCAACCCAAGTATCTTTGATTAGCACGAAGTGCCCCTAGACCTGGAGACACTGTCATATCACTATTGATGATGTGTACATTAGTGATTTAGAGAATGAGGATCATGATATGCCCCTAGTTTTTGATGTTGATGATGTAGGCACCACACCAGCCTATGACTAGTGGTGGGTTGCAGCACAACCATGCTATGTCTTTCTGAGACATCACCCTGCAGGACATGCAAGACCTCTTCCTAGGCACACAGATGATAGGGACAATGAGCAGGTTGACAATGATGCAGATGAGAATGATACAGTGCCTGAAATATTTTTAGATGAGGAGGAGGATGAGGTAGAGGATGAGGAGGAGGATATCTAGTCTATGAGTGAGGATATTGATTAGATAGAGGAGGATCCATTTTCCCTCGAGAGGAGAGATCCACCTCCTATATGGGTCACTAGATCACGTGCAACAACTGCAACAGAGATCCATATTCACGAGCATGGGGAGGCTAGTGATAGTGGGCCATCCACACTTCGAACACATGAGGGGACCGTTGCTAGATGGTTATACCCGATTGGAAGATTGGAGATCCAAGTGATGATGTGATATTTATTCTTTCATTACACTTATATCTTTATGCATATGCTTTATATATATATGATGATGTATACTGATGCCTTTTGTGATTTTTATTTTGCAGGGTCCATACAAGAGTGGCATGGGCTCTACCAGTGAGTGACCACTGAGATGGTGCCTCCATTGTGCACAAAGGATGATACACTTTCAGAGTACATTCCCCCACCTTCTGCAGGGCAACATGTAGACCTCTTTGAGTCAGTAGCGAGACTAGGCGCAACATATGAGAGTGCAGCTAGTCATGTCGATCGAGTTTTAGAGCTTTTAGTGCTTTAATAATTTTGAAATTTGAATGATATTAGGACATTGGATTCCCTACGAGCAAAGATATTGAGGCTATGGGGGAGCTTGCTAGGGTGCAAGTGAATAGATGTCAGATAGATCAAGAGTGCGTCAAGGCACTCATATGGGAAGCGAGAGCAGTTGGATTAGTGGAGGGTTTACGAGGATCCATGAGTAGGTCACAATCACATTCTACTGTATCTCAATGATCGTGAGCACCACCAGACACCAAGGGGTCTAGCAATCATAGACCCCGCTAGCATTGTATTCATGATATGTATATGAGAATTTTTATTCTTATGATCTTATGTTGAATTAGATGTTAATGTGATTTACTGAATATTCTTAGAACATTTAATAAGTGTCTCCTTGATCTAATGTTTATGTGATCTAATTAAAATTCTTAAGTTTACATTAGATGCTACACTATCATTGAGTATGCTATGTTAAACTAAATTCACTTTATGCTTTAATATGAGAAAATTAAATGCATATAAAGGATCCAATCTAACACAAAACACAAGATGGATGTAAATAGTATGCAAAATAAAGTAATCATTTAAACAAACTTGAATAATCACCTTAGATTCTAAGACACACCAAGATCATTTGTCAAAGAATGAAGAAATGCGAGATAAAAATAGAACACTATCTACTTAGTCTAACAACACTACTTTACTAACATACTACTCAAAGATGATATTAGGTGTAGTACCAACGAAAATGTGTGGCATTGATAGGTTCTTTTAGAGGTGTACCATCAATTTCTATTAATGTATAGGCATCTGACCCATAATTTTCTTCAATTACATAAGGTCCTAGCCAATTAGGGTTGAATTTTCCTTTTTCATTTGGGGCAGCATTTTCGTTACGTTGATTCCCATGCAACACCTAGTCACCTTTATTAAATGCATGAGGGATGGAATTATCATTATAACTATGTTGCATTCATTTGGAGTAAGCCTGAAGATGCTCAAGAGCATTGATACATTGTTCGTCAAGCATTTCAAGTTGATGCAAAATTTTCTCTTTATAGGTGTTGTCATCGATAAGCCCTTTAAGAGAAATTTGCAATGAAGGAATTTATAACTCCAAGGGAATTATTGCATCAACATCGTAGACAAGGTTATAGGGAGTGTTTCCTATATATGTTCTAATACTTTTTCGATAAGCCGACAATGTATAAGTTAACTGAGCGTGCCAATCTTCATTAGGGTTACTTACTATTTTCCTTAAGATTTGTTCAAGAGTCTTGTTAGTTGATTCTACTTGACCATTTGACTATGGGTAATATGGTGTTGAAAAATGATGTTGGATATGAAATTTTTCCAAGAATCTTTTCACATCATTGTTCTTAAATGGAGTTCCATTGTCTGAAACTAATGTGGAAGGGAGACCGAAGAGTTCAATAATGTGTTCCAATATGAAATGACATATTGCTTTAGCTGTTGTGGAATGAAGAGGGATAGCTTCTACCCACTTCATGAAGTAATATGTTGCAGTAATTATAAAAGTATGTCAAGAAAAAGAGGGTGGAAATTTTTTTCCAATAAGATCCAAACCCCAAACTAAGAACGGCCAAATAGGAACTTGGGCACAAAGCTCAGAGGTAGGAGCATGAATCAAATTATTGTATTCTTGACATTTATGACATTTCTTAACATGAGAAAAACAATCTTGTTCCATATGTCTCTGATAATATCCTATACAAATTCAAATTGTTTAAGACATATAAGCAAGAGACCATCAAATGGCCTTCTATATAGAACGTCTGCTAGAATTATGTGCTTAGATGCAAGTTTTCAAAGACGAGCTCAAGTGTTCTTAGTTATAGGCTCAAGAAAGGTACCATCTTTTAAGTGGTTATATATATTTTTGTACTATTCCCTAGAGTTTTTGGCATTGGTTATTAAGACTTCTTTAACTTCATCATTGATTGAAGGCTTTAAGATCATTTGAATTGTGAATGTGAAATCAAGAAAAGGGTCTTCATGAGATACAAGGGGGACGACTCTCACCATTGGATTTGCATGCTGATTATCCTTTCATGGCATGTTCTCAAATTTATCTAATAATGTCATCGTAAGGTCTTTGTATTAAATGGGTTTATCGTGTTTTGCTTGATATGAACCATTTATTTATTTAATGACTAATAGAGAATCACCAAATATGGGAATTTTGTGAACACCCAAGGCTAACATTGCACATATACTAGTGATTAAAGCTTCATCATCTAAAGTGCTATTCATACATAGAAAGTTTAGATGGAAGGATAAGGGAATAGGCTTTCTTGAAGGAGGAATTAATATAACCCCAACTCCAGAGCCAGTTTGACACTTAGAGCCATGAAAGTACAATTCCCATGTTTCTTTTTCTTTTTCAATAGTCAACACGCTTTCATCAGGGAATGAGTCCACATTAGGTAACATTAAGGGAGAAAAAGCATTAGATAAATGGTCAGTTAGGGCTTTTCCTTTGATTTCCTTTTGAGAGAAAATTTTAAGATCAAACTCAGTTAACAACATAACCCATTTAGTTAAATGTCTTGATAAATCAATTTTAGCAAAAAGATGTTTTAAAGGATCAAACTTTATTATAACATGTATTTTTTTTTTTAGAAAGTAATGTCTTAATTTACTAGTAGTGAATTATACAAGAGCCAAAAATTATTTTTCTATCATTGTATATTGTGTCTCATAAACAATCAAGGTTAGACTAATGCAATAAACAAGATGTTCTCTACCACTATCATCTTGTTGAGCCAACAATGCTACTAGAGAATGGGTTGATGCTATTGTATAAAGGATGAATGGTTTTTATTGCATCACAAGTTGTAAAACAGGTGTAGTAACAAGATAATCTTTCAAACTCTCAAAGGTTTGTTTACAATCTTCATTCCACTTAAACTCAACCTCCTTCTTAAGAAGTTGTGTAAAGGGTAATGTTCTATTTGCTAACGATGCTACAAAATGATGAATTTCTTAAGAAATGTTTTTATGAGGTAGCATGTTAATGATAGCATCTATTTTCTTCATATCCACCTCAATGCCTTTGTGAGATACTATAAAGCCTAGAATTTTCCTCTATCTACACCAAAGACACATTTCTTCAGATTCAATCTCATGTTATATTTTCACATACATTCAAATATTTTCTAGAGGATGTTAACATTTTCTTATCAAGTTAATTATTTAGCTAGAATATCATCAACATAATCTTCCAAAATATTTTGTATGTAATCATGAAATATCAATATCATATCTCTTTGATATGTTACGCTTGCATTCTTTAATCCAAAAGGCGTAACCACCCAACAAAATTTTCCCCAAGTTGTAGTAAATGTTTGCTTGCATTGATCTTGAGGGTTGATAAAGATTTTATTATATCCTGAGAATTCATCCATGAATGAACAAAGCATGTCCCATAGTCGAATCTACTATCATGTAAATATTAGGAAGGGGAAAGTAGTCCTTAAGACATGCTTTATTAAGGTCACAAAAATCCATACACATCCTAATATGATTATCAGGTTTTGCGACTGTGACAATGTTTGAGATCCATGGAGAATAGTCAATAGGTCGTATAAAGCCAGCTTCAAGGAGTTTTTCAATCTCATCCTTCACCAATAAAGCTATATTAGGATTCATCTTTCGTATCTTCTATCTTACTGGTTTGGCATCTTGCTCTAGAACTATGTTGTGTCACTATTTTAGCATCGATACTCGACATATCCAAATAAGTCCAAGCAAAGAGTTCATGAAATTCATGTAGTAACATTGCATAATCTTCTTGTTCATCCTCATCAAGACAATTTCCTATTTGAATAACTCTTTCTTCATTAGATGTATTCATTGGCATGCTTATTGTATCTCCTATAGGAAGTGCATTTTGTCTCAGAATTTCATAATTATTTTCTTCTTTATCCATGTCAACATCATTGAGTTCATTTTGTTCATTCACTTGTTTAGCACTAACCATAGCACAAATGATTCCTTGTTTCTTAAGGGGAGTAAATTATTTGTCATAAACTCCTAACATTTCTTTCAATGCTTCATCATCTTTAAAGTATTCCAATGATTAGCTTCACATGTTGTATCAATCAATTTAGGATGCTTCAAAGTGAGAGTTTTCTTAGAGGAACTACACATGATGGTGTTGATGTTGAGTGAGGGTATTTTTGTTGCTTTCATTATCTTAGAATGGAAATATCCAAGACCACTTTTTTTTTCTTGTGTGTTAGGCTTGTTAGCTCTCAAAAATGCAAGTTGAATGCCTCAAGAGGCTGCCAATCTCTTGATACACTTTAGGGTAACAAACAAGGTCAAGAGAACTCAACCTTCTACTCTTTAGGTGCTGCCAGACCTAGGCGGGTGTACCTATCTGAATGAAGCAGACTTGACTTATGATTATCTTTCTTGCACAATGATTTTTCCAAAATGGCAGATGGAAGTGAACAAATGAAACCAAAATTGATAGCAATAGCAAAAGCAATCTTCTTAATCTAAATCCTAAATGCTCAATTAACAGATATAAAGAGAATAAATGAATCTTAATGATGAAATTGTAGAGACCAGTTCCCTATTGGGTATGCGGAGTCAAATGAAATCAAGATGAGCAACACTCTCTAGAGAAAACTCAAATTATCTGGCATACATTCTATTTACAACTTGTATAAACATGCAATACTGTAACTACTAAGCTCTACATTAACAATCCAAATGAATCTTCCTGATTACTGTGATCAATTAAAAGGATTTAATCTTTGCCTGAAAGAACCAATTGATTAATCACACAGATACAACAAATGTGCATTGATAAACTAAACATAAACTTGTTATGTCAATTTAAACAACTAGAAAGCTTCAATTTTGGAGACAACTTAGCAATACTTTCATTAAATTCAACAAATAATTAACACTAGAGAAATGTAGCAACATCAACTGATTTTCATAAATACCTCCATTCTGAAATCATGCAACAATAGTCTCTGATCTGATAAATCTATTGTACTGTATCCATATAGTTTTCCTACTGTATATCAAATAACTAATAGCTGATGATCATTTTACAATTACAAAATCCCTATTTTTACACCAGCATGAGAAAAACATATCATATTGAGATTCCATGTCGGCTCTCCATAGAATTTAGGCTCCAATTATGTTGGCCTACAACGGTCCTCAAGCATCAACCTATCGGCCACAAGATTTGTATTTTTGTTATTCATCAGTGAACAGTCGGTGAGACATAACGTATAGTTATGCCGAAGGAAATTCAATCGCTACAGTCACCCCATGATTCCATTCGCCTTTGCCATGACCCAATAGAGTCAAAGAGAAGTCACATAGATCTCCTTATGTTTCCCCGAGATGCATTCTGTCATATTTTCATTCGCTGATACACAAGAAGTTTCTTACCGATGCACCTTTTTTTTCATTTACTGTCGCTCTAACTTAATTGTATCGAAGAGACCTTTTACAAATTTCATTACGTTTCCCCAAAAGTCTTTATGCCATCCGTATGTCGCTATAACACCTTGCTTGTTATACCAAAGTCAAAGAGTATTCTTTTGTTCCTTTATGTTTTGCTATAACCACATGACATTGGTGAGACCTCTCATAGATTAGATTTTGTTTCACCAAAGGTCTTCATATATCTCAAGTTGCTATGACATATGAGGTCTTTCACCGAACTGTACTTTTCATTTCACCTGCTTCACTATAGCTCTTAGATATCGGGGAGACCTTATGTAGAGTGCTCTTTGTTTCACCGAAAGTCACCCCGAGATAACCTTTTGATCACCAAGAGAAAATAGAACATACACCGAAAGCCACTTGAATAAATATTTATGTTCTGTCGGTGAGACACTCCTATATTCACTAAGACTTACTCCGAAACCGCATTAGTCTCACCAAGCCACCCTTTGAAAGACACTCAACGCGTAATGTCGGCAAGACCGAAGGTCAGTCGCCGAGACATTACCACGATAGCTCCAACTCCTACCGATAAACTTTCAAATGCACAAGTCAGGGAGACATATTGAATTTAGTAAGACGCTTCCCCGATGACCAAGAACTCATGCTGATAGATGTCTCCACGGTCACCAAAACAATAAGAATGTTATGTCGAAAGCCAACCACGGAAGAATGTCGATCGCTGCAACAATACAAAGGTCTTGCTGATAGACCTGAACCAAATAAATATTAGTAGAAAAACACAATGGGTCGGGGAGACCAAAATAGACTCATGTCGATATGGACCAAAATGTGGAAAATGCAGACATAGATGATTTATGGGACAAATATGAGCCAAAATATGAGTAAACATATCATGAAATGAGGAAAATGTGCATAAGGAAGGACTCATATGGAGACTCAGGGGGCATGAAAAATATGTAAAAATCATCAGATTTTTATAGTTCCAACAGTGGCTCCGTCTGGGGATGAATGATAGTGAGATCATTGCAAGGATCCCGATCTTTAGGTGAGCACACCAAACACAAAATGATGAACCAGTGAGCAGAATGGAAGTGAATGCAAAATGAAGGTATAGCATGATGGAAATGAAAGGAAAATGAATGCAAAATGGAGGTGAACCAAAACCCTAAACAACTATGCATGGAAAATAATTTTAAAGAGGATAAGAAAGAGTTGTCCATGCACTGGAAACCCTTAATTCTCTATGTTTTAACTTCACCTGTTCTGAGCTGTTACAATCTGAAACTCAAACCATACTTTTCCCTTGTCAAATACCTGGCTTTGCCTTGAGTTCATTAGATCCATCATGAGGAAAATCATGCAACCTACTCTGTTATTGTTATTGAAGGTTCTTAGAGAAACATCTTGCTCAGCTGGGCCCAACCTCCCTTCATCATTCTGCAATTCAAATTTTTCATCATCATGGAACAAACTTCTGTTATCTTCAACATAGAGAGTATATGCATATTCAATGCAAAAATCCTCATTATCTTTCTCACTATTGTGTATTATGAAACACTCTCCCAGTTGTACTAAAAATTTACCATCGGAGTGCTTCTCTTGAGAAATTTTTTTTTGGTTATATCAATGTTGTTTGAAACAAACAAATCTACAACCTCTTACACCTCTTTGACACTACCAATTGGATAAAACACTGGATTATGACTCATATCTTCAATATCATGTATATATGAACCAATCAAATCTGGACCTTTATCATCCTTGGTATGCAAATAAAGGTCTTCTCCATATGAGTGAGAAATTTCAAAATCACATACCTCATCTTGAATGGTCACAGACTTTTGATCAATTTCAAAGGTTTCACCATCAACTCGAGAAATGCACTGAGAGTCATCAGAATCATCACACAAAGAAAATTCACTGTCCAAACAAATGTAAGCTGGATACAAAACTTTAGGATCACCTTCATGTGTATATCTTTGATATTCAAGAGTTAGCAAATCTAAAATTTGCTCATTGCTGAGTAAAAAAGTCTCATCATTTTCATCACAATAGTTATATTCTTCACCTTTGTCATCATCAAAAAGAGGCCAAGGATGATCAGAGAATAAAAAATCAAAAACATTACCAGCACAATCATTTGTTCCAAAACTTGACACATCACTTTGCTTGTCTAAGAATATCTTTTCCTCACCATCAAGTAGATCTGAAAATACCTCCTCATCATCAAATGTATCTTTATAGTACTCAACTGTGACTGGAAGTGTTACTTGTTGTCTATCAAATGGATCCATATTTTCCACTACTCCCTCTTCTTGATCATCACAAGAACTATAAGAATCATCCTGCTGCGGATTAAAATCCACAAATCCATCTTCACACTCTAAATATTCACTGTTTTCTATGTCATAATCTGATATGCAAGAAAGAAACTCAATATCCTCATCTTCCTCATGCAGGCTATCATATGAACCATATTGACTTGCACATGTCCCATCTTCTATTGGCTGCAATGTATGACTAATCTACTAATGCTCATCTATGACATCACCATTTTGTGCAGCATGCTTCTCAATTGGACCAGTACTGACTAACTCTGGCTGGGATGAATCTATCTTGAAACTTCCAAGATCAATATCATAAAAACAATTGATCTGATCCTGAGGCACACAGTCAACAAGTTGATTCATTCTTGGCTCCCTATACAACCTGACTTCCTGACCATTCACTAGAATAGTTGCATAATACAAATCAAACTAGATGTTTCCACCAACAACTGTTGTCCACTGCCTTGACAGAAGCATCCCAAACTGAGGAGGAGTGTCAATCACTGTGATATCTATATTATAAGCCACCTGTGGATAAGTAGCCAATTTGACTTCAACACCTCTCATAATACCTACCACAAGGACCGATCTGTTATCCATTGCATAGCACTTCCCTTCACATGTATCAACCCACATGCCAAGCTGCTTCATTACTCCTACTGGCATGATATTTATAGCAGCACCAGAGTCTATCATGCAATTCCTTAGCGGTTTGTTATTTATAAGCAATGTAGTGAAAAAGGGATCAACTTGTGGGGGAGTTGTTAATACATCACTCAAGCAGACCTCTGGGATATTTACTTTCTCCTGCCTATTGACTGAACTCATATGTTTTTCATTCCCACTTGTTATCAATTTAATAGCAGTATCCCTATACTCCTTAATTTTCATCATTTCAAGTAGTGGAACAAACATTTTTACCTGGGATAACGCCTGAGTGAAGTCAAAAGAAAAGCCCTCCACCTTAACAATCTTCTTCTACTCCAATGTTTCTCCTTTGTTTTCTTCCTTTTCTTTTTTACTAGGCTGATCAAGCTTGTGTATCTCTTTGTGTAATTCCTTCGCTTCCTCTTTTTGGACAGGCTTCTCTTCATTTTTACTAGGCTGTTTATTTTCTAGCTTTTTCACAGTTCCTTGTGTTGCCTTCTGATTCTTCATAAAAATTCCCCCAGGAACGCCATCCTTCTCATTTACTATTTTGTTTCTCAACCAATATTTACTCCTTGCTTCCTTAACTGTAACAACAGTTAGTCTTTCTATTTCTTCTTTGGTGAGTCTTCTAATACCACTTTGAGTAGGCGCCTCAACGCAATGTGGCTCACTATAATCTTCTTCATATTCTTCTTCAGAGTCATAGAAGATCTGCTGTTCAGCCATATGGACATGGTACTTCTGATTAGAAACATCATATTCATAGCCTTCATCCTTTGAAGATGAGTACCCCTCTCCCACATGGTGAAAAGTGTTTGAAGTCAAATAAACCTTGTGATCTTCTCCATTATTTTCCATCAACATTCCCTCTTCTTGCATCCTCTGAGCTACAACACAATAGTCTGGAGAATGTGGCTTATCACAAGCTTCACAGAAGTAATTATTACTCACCATGTAAGTTCCCTTCTTGCTCAATGGATTAGGAGTCTCTTTATTTCTAGGGCTAGCTGTTATAGGTTTTCCATCCTTCCAGTCTGTATTATAAGGCATGCCATGCAACCTTGGCCTCTCATTCCTCTATGTATTCTATGGTCTGTATTGATAATTACTGCTTTGTTGAGGAGGCCTAGGGTTATCTCTCTTACTAATTATACCAGCAACCTTCCTGTTGTTTTCAATTGTCAGTGCTATCTTCTATCAGCTAAATCTTTTGGGAATCTATTTCTCAGTTCATACCTTGTTTTAGGATCAAATGCATTTAAATAAACACTCAAAGCTATAAAGTCTGGCAACCTTGATCTAGGAGGTACCTTAGTCTGCAACTTGTTGAATCTTCGGTTGAAATCATAAATTGAATCATTCTAATTTTTTTGAATTCGCATCAACTCATGAAGAGCTGCATCTAGAGCACTTAGATTCCCATACTGCTCTAGGAATCTGTCCTGGAATATTTGGAGAGAATTAATTGAGAGTGCTGGCAAGCTGTTGAACCAATCCCTAGCATCTTCAAGAAGTGACATCATAAATAGCCTCATATGTAAATCTCCATATGGCACACCTATGTCTTGGATGAACACATTGAAATTATTTAAATGTTCCTCATTAGTAACTGCATTACTCCATGTAAACTTAGGCACCAGTCCTCTCCATCTTCCATCCATAGGGTAAGGATATAATTTAAACCCTGCTAAATCAAACTATCTGATCATTGTTGTATACTGGTGAGGGGGAGGAATAGGTGGGTACTGATGCTAGTGCATGGGATTATTGCACTGTGCATTATACTGTGGGATAAAAGGCTGACCAGGAGGTGGATGCACCACTGTATGTTGTGTGGGAAAATGAGGTGGCTGATTTGGCTACTTGTAGTGATTCCCTGCCTGATGGTGAGGAGACACTGGTGGATTTGAAGGCCCTGCACCATGATTACCCTGCTTATGTGGTGGTACATACTTCGGGGGTGAATTGGTTGTCTGAGAAGTAACTTGGACTTTCTGTAATGTAGCCTTCAGTTCCTCTATCTCCTTCCTCTATAATTCAAACTATGCTTTTACTTCATCAGGAAGCTCATGATCAATAAACACATTTGGGTTACCTTCCATCTTTTGATCATATTCCTATTGAATTCTGATTCGCTCAGGCTCAAGTGCAGCTTCAAACTCAGCCTATTTCTGAGGATCAATAGAAGGGAAGGGATTTCTTCGATCTTCAGGGGTACAAATTTCTGCACTTGAATCATCTCTCCATGTATCATAGCAATTATATGTTTCACCATGTGCTCTTGACGCTTTGCCTTTGTCTATTATGCACATGTCCTCATTGATACTCTTTCCCTTATCAACTCTGTCATCTTTGTGTGTCCATTTACTACTGCCAGTAGGAGCTCCAGTATGACCTCCCCTATATTGAGATCTTCTTCCATTCATGTTTGAACAGCTGCAAAATTTTTGTTAGAGTCGCCACTCACTTTTGTCAAAAGTGAAAATACTTGATGTTTCTTATTCCCAGTGGAGTCTGTATAAAGTTCCTAACTCTATGATTAAGGCCTTGATTCTGAATGTAGTCCCCAGCGGAGTCGCCAATTTGTTAGCTCTCAAAAACACAAGCTGAATGCCTCAAGAGGCTGCCAATCTCTTGATACGCTTTAGGGTAACAGACAAGGTCAAGAGAACTCAACCTTCTACTCTTTAGGTGCTGCCAGACCTAGGTGAGTGTACCTATCTGAATGAAGTAGACTTGACTTATGATTATCTTTCTTGCACAATGATTTGTCCACAATGACAGATGGAAGTGAACAAATGAAACCAAACTTGATAGCAATAGCAAAAGCAATCTTCTTAATCTAAATCCTAAATTCTCAATTAACAGATATAAAGAGAATAAATGAATCTTAATGATGAAATTGTAGAGACCAGTGCCCTATTGGGTATGCAGAGTCAAATGAAATCAAGATGAGCAACACTCTCTAGAGAAAACTCAAATTATCTAGCATACATTCTGTTTACAACTTGCATAAGCATGCAATACTGTAACTACTAAGCTCTACATTAACAATCCAAATGAATCTTCCTAATTACTGTGATCAATTAAAAGGATTTAATCTTTTCTTGAAAGAACCAATTGATTAATCACACAAATACAATAAATGTGCATTGATAAACTGAACATAAACTTGTTATGTCAATTTAAACAACTAGAAATCTTCAAATTTTGAGACATCTTAGCAATACTTTCATTAAATTCAAAAAATAATTGACACCCGAGAATGCAACAACATCAACTGATTTTCATAAATACCTCCATTCTGAAATCATGCAACAATAGTCTCTGATCTGATAAATCTATTGTACTGTATCCATATAGTTTTCCGACTGTATATCGAATAACTAATAGCTGATGATCATTTTACATTTACAAAATTCCTATTTATACACCAGCATGAGAAAAACATATCATATTGAGATTCCATGTCAGCCCTCCACAGAATTCAGGCTCCAATTATGTCGGCCTGCAACGGTCCTCAAGCATCAACCTGTCGGCCACAAGATTTGTATTTCTATTATTCATCAGTGAACAGTTGGCAAGACATAACGTATAGTTATGCCGAAGGAAATTCAATCGCTACAGTCACCCCGTGATTCGATTCGCCTTTGCCATGACCCAACAGAGTCAGAGAGAAGTCACATAGATCTCCTTATGTTTCCCCGAGATGAATTCTGTCATATTTTCATTCGCTAAGACACAAGAAGTTTCTTACCGATGCACCTTTGTTTTCATTTACTATCACTGTAACTTAATGGTATCAGAGAGACCTTTCACAGATTTCATTACGTTTCCCCGAAAGTCTTTATGCCATCTGTATGTCGCTATAACACCTTGCTTGTTATACCAAAGTCAAAGAGTATTATTTTGTTCCTTTATGTTTCGCTATAACCACAGGACATCGGTGAGACCTCTCATAGATTAGATTTTGTTTCACCAAAGGTTTTCATATATCTCAAGTCGCTATGACATATGAGGTCTTTCACCGAACTACACTTTTCATTTCACCCGCTTCGCTATAACTCTTAGATATCGAGGGGACCTTATGTAGAGTGCTCTTTGTTTCACCGAAAGTCACCCCAAGATAACCTTTTGATCGCCAAGAGAAAATAGAACATAGACCGAAAGCCATTTGAATAAAGCTTTATGTTATGTCGGTGAGACACTCCTATATTCACTAAGACTTACTCTGAAACTGCATTAGTCTCACCGAGCTGCCCTTTGAAAGAAACTCAACGCGTAATGTCAACGAGACCAAAGGTCACTCACCGAGACATTATCAAGATAGCTCCAACTCCTACTGATAAACCTTCAAATGCACAAGTCAGGGAGACATATTGAATTCGGTAAGACGCTTCCCGACGGCCAAGAAATCATGTCGATAGATGTCTCAACGGTTGCCAAAACAACAAGAATGTTATGCCAAAAGCCAACCATAGAAAAATGTCGGTCACTGCAACAATACAAAGGTCTTGCTGATAGACCTGAAATAGATAAATATTAGCAGAAAAACACAATGGGTCAGGGAGACCAAAACAGACTCATGCCGATATGGACCAAAATGTTGAAAATGCAAACATAGATGATTTATGGGACAAATATGAGCCAAAATATGAGTAAACATATCATGAAATGAGGAAAATGTGCATAAGGAAGGACTCATATGGAGACTCAAGGGGCATGAAAAATATGCAAAAATCATCAGATTTTTATAGTTCCAACAAGGCTCTATAGGAAACACAAATGCATTGTTCTCTTTTTCCACATCCTTTTCCACTATAACCAAGTTGCTTCAAGAATTTGTAACCTTTTCCATAAAGTTGTTCCATCTCTTTCAGGTTCAGTGGTTGTTGGTAATCTACTTCATCAAAGTTTTTTGTATAACTTGTATCTTCTTCTTCTAAAGTGGATGAGGTAGATTCTTGTGATTTTTCTTCTGAGTTTTGTGTTGACATTACCATTGGTTCTTTTTCCCCTTCAGGTTGTTTTGTTGTCTCCTTATATTATCCCATGAATGTTGGTCTGAAATCTAAGGAACCCCAATTATGTTCTAGTAACTTCATGACTTACTCAATATGCTTTTATTTTTCTTGTTCTAGTGTGGTTTCAACTTGTGAAGTTGGTATCAATGTTTTCATAGGACATTGTTTATCTTTTTCAGTGTAAAAAACTTTCAGGTTTAGGGTTGGCCTTGAGTGTGTAAACTTTTTTTTTGGAAACATACTTCATTAAACAATGAAGGGTCAAAGGCACCGCCTAAATTTCATGAATCCATGGTTTTCCTAAAATAAGATTATATGAAAGATCGCCAGGCATACTATGGATGGTAGTTTGCAATGTAACTTTTCCAAATATTTAAAGGCTAATACAATCACACCAAGCGGTTTTTTTCCTATATTATCAAATCCACGAATGGAAAACGAGTTAGGTTCAATCCTACTCTTGTCAATTCCAAGCTTATCCAAAAGGTTCATGATACACACACTAAGGGCTAAGCCATTGTCAACAAGGGTTCTCTTTATTGTTGTTCTATTAATAATGGCTCCAATCATGAAAGCTTCACTTCCAAGGAAGGTAACTCGCTTTGGTGAAAAACAATATCAACATTAACTACATTCATTCCTTGAACTAGAGCTGCCACATCATTTGGGTTTGTATTAGGAGGAATCACAATTTGTTGCAAAGTTATTTGAAGCATACTATGGTATTTAGATGAAACTTGAATAAGGTCCCATAAGTATATCTTAGCAGGAGTATTCTTAAGTTGTTCAACAAGATCATACTCCTTTCCACTATGCGAAGGAAATCGAGGAGCACTAGGAAATATAGGTTGAGGAAAAGGTAGTGAAATGAGAGGATTTTTTTGTTGCCTATTGTTCCTTGTGTTATATGTATGAGAAATGGTATTGTAGCCCATTTTCTACAAAACATTGTCATTGTCAAGTTGCCTTGGAAAATTCAAGATATCTCCTGGTTTCCATGGTTTCTTTTTAGGTGGTTCTAAGATAAGCACGGGTTTGTTTTGAACTTGAGGTTGGTGTGAGGGTGGGTAAAGGATAAGTTGAGGTGTAATTGTGTTACGTCTTTATGTTTTTGTTTGTCATGACAAGCCTTAGTGGATGGACCTTGTAAGATGAAATCCTCAAGGGCCTCAACTTACATATCAAAGTCATTACTACTAAAGGGATTAAGGGATATGCTAAAATGGAAAAAGAGATTTGACATGATCAAATAACTATGCTTTCTCCAAGAGTTTCATCAAGTTTTACTTGTTTCTTTTGGTGTTTTCTTGGCTTTTTTTTTGTTTTTGTTTTTATTTTCTAATGTTTTCAAAATATAAACTAATCTAACTAACAATGCAATACATTGAAAATGAAATAAAAGTGTAAAAATATAACACTAATTTTGATTGAAATTTGTAAGAAAATGATCTTCAAAATGTCACACAATCTATCTAAATGAGAAATGTTTTGGATGTTCAAATAAACTGTTTTAGAAAACTAACTTTCCGATCTAGAAATAGAAACAAAAATGAAAATCAGAGGCCAAAAAGCACTCAATTTTTTTCTAAAAATTTTTGTACATGGACTCATTCATCCTAGGGAGAATGGGTCCCAGATTAGGATTTTTTAGATTTGAAATTTTTGCTAAGTTTTTCCTATATGCTTTTTTGTTTCTAATCTGTAAAAGAAAGTTTTGTAACAGATTTTTCCAAATTTTTGTCTCTAAATGTAAGTTAAATGAAGGTGAATTCATTGATTACATCACAATTTTTGAGGTACAATATGAATCTAAATGCGAAATTAAATGATTGAATGCAAGTACTATACAAAATAAACTCATATTTAATGCAATTTTTTTTATTTTTGATGGTTTTAAGTAATGCAAACATGCAAATTTACTCTAAATGCAATGTTTAGTAATGCAAGATTAAAGAACCCTAAATGTAATGCAAATAACGCAAACCTAATGCAATTTATTGCAAAACCTAGATCTAGGGTTAAAAGGACACCAATTTTTATAATGTTGTTGTACAAGGTCAGGTTCACAAAAATGAAATGATGAAAAATAGGGGTGTCCCTAGGGTTTCCCAAAATGGAAATGTGAATCCAAAGAGGGAAAACGGGTCCTATTCTTCCTCAATTCATTAGGAAATGAGATCCACACCATGAAATGACTAACAACCAAAAGGTAAGTCAAGTCAAAGTGCGAATCTGCAAATTTCCCTTTTTTGCAAGGACGAGGGTCTAGGTCAACCAAGACTTTGGGGAGAAAGATTAAAAATAGAAAATCAACTCCATAATGGCTTCTATAAAGTGGATCTAGTAGATTTAGCATAAAACTAAAGGAACCAATAGAGTTTCTAGAAAAACTGAGAGTAATAAATGTTGTGCACCTTTCAAAAGTTGTTTCTACAGGCTGAACAGGGACTCATTCACCCTAGGGTGAATGAGTCCTGGCAAGCTTTTCTAGAAAAAAATGAATCTGAGAATGAATCTTGAGACTTGCAAATACTTCCTATAACCTGATATCTCCACTCCCGGATCTGGATTTGGGTAAAATTTGCAAAAGAAAATTGTTGTTTGTTGGTGGATAGGGGTTTTCCTCGATCAAACCCCAAGTTTGGTATTTAAACCTTGATGAAAAGAATAGATTTGAAACATGGAATGTGTGTGTAATCCTAACCTTAAATTTGTATAATATTAAGACTAATAATGCAATGAAACCCTACTCAAGTGTGTTAGAATAGGGTCCTAAATGAACATGTACAATGATGAAGACCTACTTTAGGAGATCTCATATCACCTTAATAAGTCACAAATCTGATTATACCAAGTTAGGTTGAAAGTAGAGAGATAATAGAAGATGGAATCAATTAGGAAACAAGTCATTAGTCTCGGTTGAATTTCTTGTGCATCTCCCAAATCCTAGAATCCATCAAGATCCTCTATAGGCAACTATCATCAATCCTTTAGCAATGCTTGATCTTGATATCAAAAGGAGCTTGAAGACCTACAAAAACAACTCAAATGCTACTCCAATACTTCACTCTTTAATGCTTCTTCTTGCTCTTGAATTTTTTATCTCATATAAACTTATCTTCTTTGCTTCTTGTCTTGCTATCTCTAGTCTAAAATGAATGTGATAGTTTTATAGGCTTCCTATCTAATTTTCCAATTATCAAATCTCGAAAGCTGACATGTGAAATTTGAATTTGAGAGATTGAAATGCTGCCAAAAACATATCAAAAGCTAAGTTTAGGACACTTAATGAGGACCCATTCACCCATTGGAAAATCAGTCCTGACCTAAATCATTAGGACTTCTAAAATTTTGGGGCATTAATATGATCCCTAGCATTTATTCAATGCGGGTTATGGTGTTGGGAATTTAATAAATTTAAGTTAAATAGGCCTTAGGATACATGGTTAAGGGGTATTAGGGGCCTATTAATGGAATTTTGAAATGCGTTAATGAAAAGGTCACCAAAATAGGTCCAAATAAGTGTGATTTGTACTTTCTCCTAGAAAAGGGGTACAAATTTCTACACTACAGGTATTATTGGAAATGATGGTAGAAGAAGTGCCAAATATTATAAAAATTCCATAAAGGAATTCCAAAATTGAAGCATCAGTTGCATCCTTCAAGGCAACTACCTCTGTCCACCTAGTCAAGTAGTCTATGGTTGTCAAAATCCATTTATGACCAACACTTGATGGTGGATTTATCATGATGATAAAATCCAAACTCTATTTTGTAAATGGTTGATCAAATTGAATGGGATGAAAAGGGAGGTCAACCAATATTTTCTTTCCAATAAAGAAAGAACACTTTTTATAATTTATCACCCAATTGTGAGCATCATTAAAGAAGGTATGCCAATAATAACCAACCCTCATAATATTTGTAGCTGTGGTCCTTGGAGAAAAATGGCCACCTAAAGAGCCATCATGGAATTCTTCCAAAAATTTGTTGACTTGATTTGCCTCTATGCATCTTAATAGTACCCCATTTAAATCCTTTTTGAAAAGTATGCCATCCACTATGACATAGGGAATGGACTATAGCCTGAAGTGTCTTCTTTTGGTCCTATCTAGACTTGTAGGATATCTACCTTCCCTCAAAAATTTAGTCATATCGTTCACCTAGCTACTATGAGCATTAATGTTGGGTGCTTGGTGCTCCTGTAACACAAGGGCAACCTCTATAGGAGTTTCAAGTGTTGAGACAATTTTTCACACAACCCTTTGCCTATCACAATATTGGTGATTTAGATGTCAACATCATAATCCATCACCTTAGTGATCCATCCAACCCTTTTCTCATTGATATCTCTGCTTAAAAAAAAATCTTTAAGGCTGACATGGGGTACCATCAACTATATCTTGTTGTTAGACAACTTGTGTCTAAATTTTTTCAATGCTCTAACAACAACAAGGGATTGCTTTTAAACATAGTTGTACTTGACCTCATAATCTTTAAGCCCTTCACTGAAGAAAGCAATGGGTTGCTCCATATTTTCCTTATTTAGATGGGCTAGAATAGATGATATACTTGCTTCACCTCCAAAGGTATAGAGAATGCAATCCTTGTCATAACTAGGATTGAAAAGGGTAGGAGCCTAAGAAATTTCTTGTTTTATAGCCTCAAAGCTATCCTTACCTTCCTAGGTCCATTTGAAGACCATGTTTTTCTTAAGCATAGAGGTGAGAGGCTTTACCAAAGTAGTAAGATTTGGAATGAACCTCCTCACAAAGTGAATTGTGCCCAAGAAAATTTGTAGTCCCTTCTTGTGATTGGGGAGTGGAATGGACAAGATAGAATTTACCCTTGCAGGATCAATGACAAAGCCATCCTTCAAAAAAATTTGTCCAAGAAGTTTTCCTTGGTCAGTGGAAAAGGAACATTTATTTGTATTTAGGGAAATACCATGTTCCCTGCATTTCTAAAATACTTGCTCTAGGTGACTAAAATGTTCTCTTACCTGTTTTGAAAAACTATGATATCATCCAAGTACAAAAAAATAAACTATTTGAACACACCTTGAAATGCCATATCCATGGATCTCTGAAAAGTGGCATCTGCATTGGTTAGGCCAAAAGGAATTTTACAATAAGCATAGGTGCCCCACTTTGTAGTAAATGTTGTCTATAATGTTGATCAAATTCTTTGAACAAAATCTAATTATAGCCCTGAGTAACCATCCAAGAAAGAAAACCTTTTTGACCCACTAACTCTTTGCAAAATATACTTCTTGGAGGGAAGGGGATAATAGTCCTTTAGGGAGGATTTATTCAGGTCTCTAAATTCTACACAAAGCCTGATTTACCATTCTTCTTTCTGATAGGTACTAATGTTGTCGCCCATGAAGAATGCTTGATAAGAAAAATGATTCTAGCTTCAATCAATTTGGTTAACTCTTTTCTTATCAAAGACTCAATCTTAGGATTTATAGGCTTTGTTTTGTCCTTACAATTTTGGAATTTGGATCCAATTTAATGGTATGTTGGGAAAGGCCTGGGTCAAAACCCTTTAGGTCTTCATAAGTCCAAGCAACTCCATCATTGTATCTATTGGTTCAAGATATATGAAAACTTCATGTTTAATAGTAGAGAATATTTTTCCGAGGTTTACAAACTTTCCCTCTGCAATCTCAATTGGCTTGAAGTCACCCTTCTTTGCAACTAAGTTATTAATTAGTTGATCATTGTTAACGATGAGGTGTTCTACGAATAATGGGGTATAATCTTCCTCAAGTAATGTTTGATGTAAGGAGGGTTGTGTCTAGGATACATGAAATTTCTTCATATGAATGATGATAAAACTAATCAAATAATATTTGATGAGATGAAATGAACATGATAGTTGGTAAGACATACATGTCTTGATATAACTCAAGCTTCATTCTTATCAAGTAAAATTTGACAAAATGAGGAACTCATGATGATTTAAAGATAAAATTGATTCATTCATGTTTATTCTAACCACTCAAATGATACTTGGGTGATACAAGGATTATGTGCAGAAAGTAACACTTGGCTAAATAGTGTTAAAATGGGATTAGTCAAATGAAACTTTACACCTACATTCATGATTTCTTTATATTAATTCATACTTGATAAATGTGAAACTTTGAATGTAGTAAGTTAGATGACTACACTAGTGGCTTAAGAATATATTGTGTTTCAAAAAGTAATGTTAGGTATAATGATCAAAGAAGGTAAGTACAACACCTCTAAGGAATTATGATCTACACTAGATCTATTTTTTGTGTATGTGAATGTTTACTTTCTAAATTTCATAGAGTTGAACTTGTTTTATGTGAGGCAATATGTGCTTGAACTAAAAGTCTCATCCTTTTGAAAAACTATTAGTCTAAAATTTAGGCTTAATGCATATGATAATAAATCTATGCTCATGTTCCTATGACAAATAAATTATGATCTTTCTGAGTTGGTGCATGGACACTTTTCCTTGGTATAGGCATATCCATTAGAGTTTTAATTTTGAGACTTGCAAAACTTGTTCACTAGTGTGTGCACCTACTTGTAAAATGTGAAATATTAGAAGCACCTTTGGGGGGTTATATTAAAAAAAGGAAGTTCACTTTAGTTCCTCAATGGTATTCAAGCCCTAAGGTTTATTTTACAATATCAAAGTAAAGAAAAATATAGAATGCTAGATGGTGAATAACTACTACTAAGTAAACTAAGATTTATGTAAATTGCGATGTGGATGTGTAATTATATGGTGTGCTAAAACTTTAAAGTGACCTATGTTTCAATGTATTTATATATAATTATAAACACACAACTCAAAAAATTTGGTGCACATGTTGATGATTAATTGATTGTATTCTATATTTGTTAGCCTTAGAAGCAAGATATTTGAAATTAGAGGACTAGAATACATAGATAGTTTTTCCAATGAAGTGGTATGCATGTGTAGCCCAGTTTAGAGAGGTAAAAGCCTTGAATTTAAATATTTAGCATAACAGAGTAAAGAGTTCAAGTTTGGGATCAACTAGTGTGCTAAAACTATAACTTTACAATATTCATACATAGTGACATAAATTAGAGATAAAAAATGAGGTTATTGTTAAATGGTAAAAAAATTGCATATCCATGCCAATTTCCATTTAGTTTTTGGCCCATTTTGATGGAATGGCTTCATTTAATTACATATTGATATGTGGAACACTCTTGTGCTAAGTTTGGTATACTCCCCAATTCTTATATGGCCCCATTTTACATCCATTCACATATTTTCATATATTTGACCTTATCTCATTACTTTTTATGTATACACTTCCATATATTTATCATTATTATTCATTTAATACACCTATGCTTGCATACATATCCAAATTTTAAATCCCCACCTTGATATTTGCACTTCCCTATAATGGATCAATTTTGAGTGCTTTGAGATTGACCCTCGAAATTCAAATTTCCAAGTTCCCACCCATTTCTATTAGTTTATATGGGTTGAATTTGTACAAGGTTGTGTGACATGTTATATCTTTATATAGTTAAAGATATTCAATGCAATTTTTTTTAAAGAAAACTACAAGGATAAATCATTTTAGGAACATTTCAATTTGGATCACTAAAAGGAATCCATTACATCAAAATCTGCATATAAATCATTTGCATCTTTGAAAATGTTTACAAACACTCACTTGATTCATAAAGCTAATCCAATAAGGGATTGACCAAGGAGAACTTGACCCTTCTACTTCAACAACCTCTCTTAAGCTATTTCTAAATACCATAATTCTTATGCATCCTCACATATCAAATACCAAGGTGATGTAGGTCTTCAAACTATAAATTTTTTGATGAAAATACCTTATGTTAGAGGGATCCCACATATTAGACCATTCTTGTGTAATTCAAGATCTAACCCACGGTACTCTAGATTAACCTTTCAAATTATAAGAATAACTTAATTTAAATTTCATCATTATACATTCAAAGCAAAAAACATCTACCACCTACCAAAATCACCTAAATATTTTCATTTCTATTATTTCCATACTTCAATTCTATTTTACATTGCTAGATTAGATTATACATTGTGAATTTAATTGATAGTTTCCAATTCATGTTATTATAAGTTATGCATTATATTTTTTGAATTAGAACCCATAGATTGATACTATGTTCAGTACTCTAGAGGTTAATTAAGTTAGGACATGCTACAGTATAATGGTTAATTGGTTGTAGTATTAAGCATTAAGTACCCACAAAAAAAGTAGTTGTTTATATTCCTTTACCCTGTTTTGAGAAATATAAGTTCATTTCGATTAAAATATTTTACTATATTTATATGTGTTTCATTCACCTATACTTAGCTAATGTAGGATGTTTAGAATCTATGAATGTATATATTTTGTCAGCACTATCTAAAGTTTACTATTCCTTGGTTGATGATTTAATGGAAGACCTCTCTAGAGTGATGAACTAGTTAGTCTAGGAATCCTCAGGTTCACTAAGCCATGTGCATAATCGTTAGCACCAATTAATTAGGAATTAAAGGTAGCTCAACAATGAACATGAGATTTAGGAATATGTGCATGTATTGCTACAACTCAAGCCTCATTCTTATCATGTAACACTTGACAAGATGAGGAACTCATGATTATATCAAGTGACACTTGATTCATTCATGTTTCATATATCCACTAAAATGATACTTGAGTGATGCAGGGATCGTGGGAAAAAAGTAACACTTGGCTCAATAGTGTTAAAATGGGATTAGTCAAATGACACTTTACAAGTTTACATTCATGATTTCTCTATATTAGTTAACACTTGATAATGTTGCAAGTATGTACAATTGGTGTTGTCATTAATGTCAACAAGATTTAATTTTTTCATTGGTATCAACTGTATGAGAAGGAGATTGTTTCAAGAGTGTGAGCAATTGGTATTGAGTTGATGTTGTCTCTGATGATGCTTTGATTAGTTGCATTATGTTGTCATTAGTAAGCTACTAGTGTCAACCTCTAGTGTTTCTTTGATAAGCTCTTGTTTATGAATGTATGGTTGAGTTGTTGTGTTGAAGTTGGCTTGGTGGTGTTGAGGAAGTGCTCAAGATGTTGAGGATGTGTCTCTAATGCTTGGTTTCCTAGTGATTTTGAAAAAAGAAAGAAAGAGGAAATAATGTGTTGTAGTGGTGTTATGTGTTATAGAGTAACGTTCTGGTTTTTCTTTGCATTTCTTCTATGTTGAGATCTTGTGTGGTTTGGATACGTTGATCAAACATATTCAAATGTGTTGCATCAAAAATTTGGTGTGTTGGATCATTGTTTAGAGGAATTTATGTTCACCAATGTGTGAACTATGTATTTCAGAGGTTTTTGGGAGAAATGGTTTTTCTCTGCATTTCTCTATAGAGTGGTTTTAGGTCTTGCAGATCTAGAAGGGTGTTGATAGTGTTTGCATATTTCTTTAGTTCAAGTTGCTTGAGGTTTGGTGCTTTGAAAGCTGGTTTCTTAAGGTGCAATGTATGGTAGAATTATCTAAGTGTACTGGGTGTGTACATTCTTCAAGTGAAAATTGTTGTGAAGGATCAAGGTGTTTGTGGAATATTCCAGATTATGTTCAAGTGAAATTTGTTGTTTGTGAGTTGTTTTTGGATCAAAGGAAGTGTCTACTTAATTGTTTAATGTTGTTTACATAGGTTTAACTGACCTTGGGTGTTTACACTAATTCTGAAGTTGCTTCGATGTTTGTGGAAGCATGGTGTGGTGTGTATGAGTGGATTTAGGTCCAAGTTAAGGTGTGTTGTGGTTCTCCTTCATTCATTTCCACCACGAAAATGTTTTGGTGGTGACCTAATTTGAATTTGCATGGTTAAGGTGCATATTCAACCTTGGAGATTGTTTTCAAGGTTGAAGATGGTATAAATATGTGTTGACTTTTTGAGGGGTGATAAGATAGATGTGTGTGATGTGAATGATGCTGTAGAGTTGCAAGGTATGAATTTGTGAAGTGCAATGTGATCTTTCATGTGGTAGATTACTGAATGCAGTGAGAAAAAGGTGTCTACAATCTTTAGCAAGGTTGCAAAGGTGTTGGTGATGTAGTGGTGGACTTTTATGTTGCATTGAGATGGATTTATCACTATAACATTCTTCTTTATCTTCTTTTCTATTTTGGCAGTGAGCCTTTGGTAGTAAGCCTTTCTTTCTTTTGGGTAGTGAGCCCTACCATGATGAGCCCTTTGTAATTAGTGTTGATATTACTTTATATTGTGAGCTAATCCTCACTGTGGTTTTCTCCTTCTTGGTTTTTCCACGTAAATATGGTGTTTCTTTATGCATGGTGTTGATTTGGTTTTATTTTTGTTATATGTTTTCTGGTTTGTCTTGGATTTGAAATCTAGAAATCTATTGAGACTGGATATACTATACCTGCAAATGGTTTGAGCATTGATGATGATATCAAGGCCTATTAAAACAATGGTAAAGCAAGGTATTCTCTCTTAAGTGGTCTTACTAATTCTAAATTAGTGAAAGCTTTGAATCTAAAAATTGCTAGAGAAATTTGGGTAAAGTTAGAAAGCATTTATGAAGGAGATGGCAAGGTCAAGAAAGATAAGATGCAGAACTTGAAGATCTTATTTTAAAACCTGTAGATGTCTAAATATGAAAACATTACAAGCTACATGAAGAAGATGGATAAATTTTTCAATTTCATTAGAGGTCTTGGTGGAAAACTTAAAGAACAAGAAGTGGTAAAGAAGGTACTTATAACTCTTCCTAAATCTTATAGTCATAAAGTTTCTACTATTGAGGAATCTCAAGATTTGAGCAAATATACTAGAAATTAGTTGTATGGCTCTTTAAATACTTTTGAAATGAGAGAATTTGGTCCAAGAAATGCAAAAGTTGAGACAAATTTTAAGGTTGGAAAATCAGAGAAGTTTGTGGAATTAGATCAGGAGGATCTTGATGGTGTGGAAGCTAACTTTGTGAGAAGAATGAAAAATGGTACTGGAAAGTACAAAGGTAAGTTTCCTTTCAAATGTTTCAATTTTGGAAAGATAGATCATTATGCTTCAAGATGACCAAACAAAGCTTGGAATGAAAAAAAAAAGGAGAACAAAGGTAAGATGATTAAGAAAATTTATTATGTTAGAGAAGATGCTAGTATATTTGCTGATGAATCTAATTATGAGGATGATGAGGATGGTGAATGCTTGTTCATGGCTTGAAAATATTAAACTAATTCTTCTAACTCTGAGAGATATGTGAAGGAAAGGGCTCCAGAAGTAACAACTAATACTGAAGGCACTTTGGTGCCTGATTTTCATTCTAGAAAGGAGAAGAACTATTGGATCACTGATAGTGGATGCTCTAATCATGTGACCGGTGAGAAGAGAAAGTTTGTTAAACTTGAAAAACATCAAGGAGGACTACTTAGGTTTGGTGATGATACATCTACTAAGATATGTAGAAAAGGTTCAATTAGTTTTGATGGAAAGCACAATACTGATGATGTTCTCTATGTGAAGGGTTTAAGACATAACCTCTTGAGTGTTGAACAAATATGTAGAAAATGATACAATATTATGTTTCAGGATGATGATTGTGATATTAGAAAAGGCTCTGAAACTATGGTTGTTGTAGAAAGAAGGAAATATAGAAATGTTTATCAGTTCAAAGGTGTTGATGGTTATTGTTTCATGACTTAGATCAATGAGAGTTGGCTATGGAATTGAAGAATGTATCAAGCTAAGGAATACAAAGATCTACCAAGCTATGGGAGATCTGCCAAAGATTGCAAAGCCTATCAATGTTGTTTGTAAGGAATGTCAAGTTAGAAAGCAAGCAAGAAGAAGTTTCAAAGTTAAAGAACAATCTTCTATCGGACTATTGGAACTAGTGCATACAAATCTTTGTGGTCTTACCAGAGTAATAAGTCTTCAAGGTGACATGTATTTCATTTTATTAATTGATGATTATTCTAGAATGACATGGGTTACTTTTCTCAAAGAAAAAATAGAAGCTCTAGATAAGTTTAAAGTATTCAAAGTTTTGGTTGAGAATGAAATGGATATGAAAATAAAATTCTTGAGGTCTCGCAGAGGTGGAGAGTTCAACTCCAATAAGTTCAATATTTTTTATGAGAATCATGGAATAAAGAGGCATTTATCTACTCCTAGGACTCAGCAAAATGGAGTGGTTAAAAGAAAGAATAAAACTATTCAAGAAGCTGCAAGGACAATGATGAAAGAAGAAAATATATCATATGTCTACTAGAGAGAAGCAATTCATATTTCTATTTGCATACTTAATAGAGTGAAAGCAAGAGAAAACACGAAGAATCCCTATGAGCTATGGTATGGAAGGTTTCCTATGTTCAAATACTTTAGAGTGTTTGGAAGAAAATGCTATATTAGAGGAGATGAAAAAAAATTAGGAAAGTTTGATGCAAGGTTTGATGAAGGTATCTTATTTGGATATTCTACTAAAAGAAAAGCTTGCCAGTGCTAGAACAAAAGGCTAAGAAAGTTTGTTGAGAGTGCAAGTGTCAAGGTTGATGAATAACTACAAAATAATTCAGTGGTGATAGATGGATATGAATCAGATGATTCTTCTTGCAAAGAAGAAGAAAAAGCTATGGAAAAAGTAGTGCAAATTGAAGATGAAGAAGCTCTTGAAAGGATTCCTAAAATTCATAAGTATGTGCAGAAGATCATTCTAAAGAAAAAATAATTGGCGATAACAGAAAAGGTGTACTAACAAGAAGGAATTTTTTTGAAGAACAAGTAAATCTATGTTTACTTTCTAAAGTTGAACCAAAAATAGTGATTGAAGCATGCAAGGATGAGTATTGGATCAAGTCTATAGATGAAGAACTATTGTAGATTGAGAAGAATGAAACTTGGGAACTTGTCCCAAGATCAAAAACAAGAATGTGATTGCAACTAAGTGGGCATTCCAGAACAAGCTAGATGAGAGTAGAAAAGTGGTAAGAAACAAGGCAAGGCTTGTGTGTAAAGGCTACTCACAAGTAGAAGGAATAGACTCTGAGGAGACATTTGCTTTGGTGGAAAGAATGGAGGCTATTAGGATGTTTTTGGATTTTGCAACACATAAGTATTTCAAATTTTATCAAATTGATGTGAAGTTTGCTTTCTTGAATGGAGAATTAGATGAAGTATACATAGAACAAGTCAAAGGATTTCAGTTATCAGATAAACTAGATACGATTTGCAGATTGAAGAAGGCATTATATGGATTGAAGCAATCTCCCAGAGCTTGGCAAGCAAGGTTTGACAGGTACTTTCTACAGCAAGGATTCAATAAAGGTATCTAGTAATCTTTACTTTAAATTTGGAAAATATCAAATCTTGATTGTGGTTGTGTATGTTGATGACATAATTTTGGGAGGAAATGAAGCTATGTGTAAGAAATTTGTAGAAGAGATGTAGAAATAATTTGAAATGTCAATGTTTGAGGAAATGAATTTCTTCCTTGGGATACAAATCAATTAGCCAAATAAAGGTATTTTCATTTCACAATCAAATTATGTCAAGGAAATGTTGAAGAAGTTTGGAATAGAAGATTCTAAACCAATATGCACCCCTATGGTTACTAGTTGGAAGCTGGGAAAGAATGATGAATCTCCTAAGGCTAATTAGAGAAAGTATAGATCAATAATTGGAAGGCTTCTATATCTAATTGGTACTACACTGAATATCATGCATGCACTTTGTCTTGTGGCTAGATTTCAAGAAGATTCTATAGAATCACATGTTGTAGTAGTAAAGAGGATATTCAGTTACTTGAAGGGCACTTTGGATCATGGCTTGTGGTATCTAAAGGATATTGACTTAACTTTGAGTGCTTACACCGATGCAAATTGGGTTGGTTGTGTATATGATAGGAAAAGTACAAGTGGTGGTGCATTCTTTCTTTGATGCAGATTGGTGTCATGGCTAAGAAAGAAACAAGATTCAATGTTTTTATCTACTATAGAGGTTGAATACATTAAAATAGGATCTTGTTGCACACAAGTATTATGGATGAGGAAAATATTGAATGATATCAGAGTGGTATATGATGAACCAATTTCTATCTTCTATGATAATACAAGTGCTATCAATATATCAAAGAATTCGGTAATGCATTCAAGGACAAATCATATCTCAATCCAGTATCACCTTTTGAGAGAGAAGGTTGTAGAGAATAAAGTGAAGCTCGAATATATGCCTACAAAGGATCGGGTTGTTGATATATTTACTAAGGCTCTTCCTATGGATACTTTTGAGTATCTCTGAGAGAATTTGGGGGTTATTTCCCCTCCTTCTTTGAACTAGATGCATAAGGAGATGCATCATTTGAATGGATCTTAAGATTCATTCTTTGGTCTGGACTGATGATGGTGGCTACCTCTTAGGGGGAGTAGGTAGCGACATTATTGGTTGTTGCAGTTAGGATGAGTGAGTGTTGTCATTGTGTAGTGGTTATTGATTGATGTAGTATGGTGTGTGCTCCTAAGGGGGAGTATACAAAGAAGTAAAGGAAAGGAAGTTATAACACAATACAAGGTTGTTTGATATCAATGGGAGAGATGCAAATATGTTGCCTTTTTCCATTGATGTCAAAGAGGGAGAATGAGTCATGTGAAAAATAAGGTGAGCTAGTTGTGAATGGGGGAGAATGAGACATGTGAAAAAGATAAAAGAGATAATGAGTTGGTATAGAGTAGAATATTGAGGATCAAAGTTGTGTTTGTTGTTGATGGTTTTTCACATTATGTGTTGCCATCAATGATAAAGGGGGAGATTATTGCAAGTATGTATAGTTGGTGTTATCATTGATGTCAACAAGATTTGGTCTTGTCATTGGTATCAATTGTATGAGCAATATATTTTTTCAAGAGTGCGATTAGTTGGTATTGATTTGATGTTGTCTCTAATGATTTGATTAGTTGCATTATGTTGACATTAGTAGGCTACCGGTGTCAACCTCTAGTGTTTCTTTGATAAGCTTTTGTCTATGGATGTATGGTTGAGTTTCTATGTTGTAGTTGGATTGGTGGTGTTGAGGAAGTGCTCAAGACATTAAGGATGTGTCTCTAATGCTTGGTTTTCAAGTTCTTTTGAGAAAATTTGAATAAAAGGAGGAAACATTGTAGTTGTAGTGGTGTTTTTTGTTGCAAAGTAGCATTTTGGTTTTGCTCCACATTTATTCTATGTTGAAGATTTTCTTGTTTGGTTTGGATATTTTGATCAGAGGTGTTTAGAGGTGTTGCATCCATAATTTGGTGTGTTGGATTGTTGTGTAGAGGAAGTTATGTTCACCAGTGTGTGAACTATGTATTGCAAAGGTATCTAGGAGAAATAGTTTTGCTCTGCATTTCTCTGCATAGTGGTTTTAGGTCTTGCGGATCTAGAAAGGATTTGATAGTATTTGTATCTTTCTTGAGTTGATTTTTTTTTAGGTTTGATACTTTGAAAGTTGGTTTCTTGAGGTGTAGTGTATGGGAGAATTATCTAAGTGTATTCGGTGTGTACATTCTTCAGGTGAAAATTGTTGTGAAGGAATTTGTTGGATTTCAGGGTGTTTTGGAATATTCCAGATTATGTTCAAGTGACATTTTTTTTCCACAAGTTATTGTTGCATCAAAGGAAGTGTAAACTTAAATTTTTAATGGTGTTTACATGAGTTCAACTGACCTTGGGTGTTTACATTAATTGCAGAATTGCTTCGATGTTTGTGGAAGTGTGGTGTGGCGTGTATGAGTGGATTTAGGTCCAATTTAAGGTTTGTTGTGGTTTTCCTTCATTCCTTTCCACCACAGGATTTTTTTGGTGCCAACCTAATTTGAATTTGCATGATTGATGTGCATAGCTGACCTTGGAGAATGTTTTCAAGGTTGAAGATGGTATAAATATGTGTTGAATTATTGAGGGATGATAAAATAGATGTGTGTGATGTGAATTACAAAGTTGTAAGGTGTGAATTTGTGAAGTGTAGTGCAACCTTTCATGTGTTATATTATTGGATGTAGTGATTAGAAGGTGTCTACAGTCTTCAATAAGGTTGTGAAGGTGTTGGTGATGCAGTGGTGGAATTTTTTGTTGCATTGAGATAGATTTCTCATTGTAACATTCTACTCTATCTTCTTTTGTATTTTGGTAGTGAGCCCTTTCTAATTGGTGTTGATCTTACTTTATATTGTGAGCTAATCCTCATCATGTTTTTTTACTTCTTGGGTTTTCCACGTAAATCTGGTGTTTCTTTGTGCATGGTGTTGATTTTGTTTTGTTTATGTTATCTACTTTCATGATAAATAATTCTAATAGATTAAGGGTTAATTGAATTAATGTGGATCTATATGTTTGTGATGGTTTTGAAGTTTTAAGGTATAACTGATTCACCCCCCTCTCAGTTGACTTGTCCATTTAACAGATAAATGTGATACTTTGAATGTAGTAAGTTAGATTACTAGACTAGTGGCCTAAGAATGTATTAAGCTTCAAAAATTAATGTTAGTTCAAATGATCAAATAAATTAAGTACAACACCTCTAAGGAATTAGGATCTACACTAGATCTACTTTTCGTGTACAAGTGAATTTTTACTTTCTAAAGTCCATATCTAGGTGAACTTGTTTTGTATGTGACAATATATGCTTTAACTAAAAGTTTCATCCTTAAAAAAATACAATTTTAAAATTTGGGCTTATTGTGTCTAATACTAAATCTATGTTCATGTTCCTATGACAAATAAATTATGGTCTTTTCGAGTTGGTGCATGGGCACTTTTCCTTAGCATAGGCATATACATTATAGAGTTTTAATTTTGAGACTTGCAAAACTTTCTCACTAGTGTGTTCCCCTAATCTAAACTAGGAAATGTTGAGAATCATCTTTGGGGGCATGATATTACTTTGGTTCATCAATGGTTGTCAAGACCTGATGTTGATTTTACAATATCATAAGTAAATAAAAATAGAGAATGCTAGATGTTGAATAACTACTATTAAGTAAATTAAAATTGATGTAAAGTATGATGTGGATGTGTCATTCTATGGTGTCTTAAACCTTTAAAGTCGCCTATGTTGATGTATTTATATATAATTATTTAACACAAAATTCAAAAAAATTGGTGCCCATGTTGATGAGTAATTAATTGTATTCTAGATTTTTTAGCCTTAGAAGCAATATTTGAAATTTGAAATTGGAGGACTAAGAATGTATAGATATTTTTTTTCCAAGTAGTATGCATCTGTAGCTTAGTTTAGAGTGGTAAAAGCCTTGAATTTAAATATTTAGCATAATAGAGTAAAGCGTTCAAGTTTATGTGTTAAAAGAACCAACTTAAGTGCTAAAACTGTAACATTATGATATCCTTACATAGTGACTATGACTTTACAACATCCATAGTGACATAAAAAAATGAGATTACACTTGTATCCTTCGCACACTGTATGTTATTGTTAAATTGTGAAAAAATTGCATATATCCCAACCAATTCCCATTTAGTTTTCGGTCCAATTTGATGGAATGAATTAATTAAATTACATATTGATAAGTGGCACACTCGTGTGCTAAGTTTGGTCTACTCTGAATCCTTATATGGTCCCATTTCACACCAATTTACACATATTTTCTTACATTTGACTTTTATCTCATCACTATTTATGTACACATTTCCATATGTGTGTCATTATTAGTCATTTATTGCACCTATGCTTGCACATATATCCAAAATTTTCATCTTCATCTTGAGATTTGCACTTGCCTATTATGTATCAATTTTGAGTGCCTTGGGATTGACCCCCCAAAATTTAAATTTCCAAGTTCCCACCATTTTCTATTAGTTGTTGTGGGTTGACTTTATACAAGGTTGTGTGACATGTTATGTCTTTGTATATTTAAAATACATTAAATACATAATTTTTCAAAGACAACTATAAGAAGAAATCATTTTAGGGGCATTTCAATTTGGAACACTAAAAGGAATCCATCACATCAAAATATTCATATAAGCCATTTTCATCTTTATAAATGTTCGCAAACATTGACTTGAAGTCTTAAAGCTAATCCAATAAAGGGTTGACCAAGGGTACCTGAACCTTCCAATTCAACAACCTCCCTTAAGTTATTTCTAAATACCATAGTAATTAAATACATCCTCACATATCAAAGATCAAAGGGATGTAGATCTTCAAAGTATACATTTTGCCACAATAATCCCTTATATTAAAGAGATCTCACACATTAGATCATTCTTGTGACATTCAAGATCCAACCCATGGTACTCTAAATTAACCATTTAAATTATGAGAATAATTTAATTTAAATTTCATCATTATACTTTCAAAACAACAAAAATCTATCACCTACTAAAATAAACTAAACGCTTTCATTTCTCTATTTTCAATATAACCCTATCTTTTTTCTTTTCTTTTTTTTATTTCATTCCTCTCCCATTATTCCTTTCTTCTCTTTATAAGGCTACGTCTGCACTCCTATCTCTCATTTTTCTCATCTTGATGATGGATCATTGGGTGTGAGCCAAAATGTTGATCTAAAAAGAATATATAGTTTAAACCAAAAGCACACTCTACTACTTGATGATGGACTATGGAAAAATCATACCAAATATTGTTTTCATTTCTATTATTTCCATAATTTAATTTCATATTACATAATCTATAACAAATCAAAACAAGAGAAGCTAAACGATAGACAAAACACACCTATGTATGTAACATTATAACATAACCACATCCCCCATCCCACATGCTAGACAAAACACACCGACAGAAAGACTTGATAGAGCATGCTAACAGACAGTTAGGCATGTGTCCTGTCATTGAAAAAGGACACATGGTTGTCAGCTATATCAAAATCAAAAAAGAAATGGAAAAAAATCCCAAAACATTGGCATTTTTGACATTTGCATTTTGGAGGTTGCTAGGGAGCACGGGCATAATGGAGTTGTAGGTGTTCAAAGGTCGAACGAGAGTTGAGACTCTCCCTACCAAAATGCATTCGATAGGAATAGGTGGCTGGCTAGCAGGTATGTATATCTGCAAGAAATATATGCCATTTTTCCATTCTACATAGGAACTGTGAAGCATTGAACGACTATTCATTAAAGAAAATGGGTTTTCATTAACAAGAAAATAAAGGGTTTTGCTTACGTGTAGGGTTTTCATTTCAAATGCAGAGTTGTCTATGTTTTTTTGTGTTGAGGGTTTCAAATTCCAATGTGAAGAATTGAATGACTATTCATTGGGAAGATGGATTTTCATTGATGGGAAAATAAAGGGGTTTCCTTGCAAAAAGGGGTTTTCATTTGAAATGCAGAGCTGTTTTGTGTGTTTTTGTCAGTTTTTGTGTTGATGGTTATTAAATTTTTCCGTTTGAAAATTCTAAGTGTGAAGATTTGAATGGTTGTTTGTTGCAAATATGGGTTTTCATTGATGGGAAAATAAGGGTTGTTCTTGTGAAAAGGGGTTTTCATTTCAAACACAATGTGGGTTATGTGTTGGGGGGTTTTCAAAATCTTAATTTAGAATGGACAGAAAGCCCAAAATGTTTCCATTTTTGACATTCTCATTTTGAAGGTTGTTGTGTCTAAATAGTTTTGAAACATTAAGTGGGTTGTAGGTTTTGTAAAACACAATGTTTTGCATCCTATAATTTTAAACAAAATAGTATGTATGCCTTGAAAAGCTTTGTGTTATTTAGATTGTAGGAATGTGATGATAGGCATCATTTTGTAAACACCCAGTAAGGTATTTGGCTTCAGTGTGTAGAGGGTCTTACAACATTGTGTGGGTTGGATGTTTCATAATTATGATGTCACCTCACCTCCCACTGTGTGTTCCAACCTACAATCATACTATGCATGTATATTTGGATCATATTAAGAAATTGAAATGCAAGTTTAATTAATGTTGTTGATAGACAACTATAATCCAAAAGACATGAAGTTGAAAAAATAAAAACAACAATGGAAGGTGTGATTTTCAAGACATTCATACCATTTTGCAATATTCCATGTTGCAAAACCGTATGTGTTAAGAAGCAAGCAACCCATCGTGAGACAACCCTTTACATTTAAAAAAGGAGATTCAAATAACTGAAAACCCTAATTGTATTTTCCAAATTACAATTATTTGCGCACTTTTTTTTTTCAATCATGCAAAATTTAAATGTATTTTTTACTCAAATTAAAAGTCCTTATAAATTTTGAAGGGGCCTTTCAATACATTCGCATTGTCTAAATTATAAAATATTTTCAAGACATTCATTCTATTTTGTAAAAAAACATGTTGGAAAACCCTAGGTGTTAAGAAACAAGCAACCCATATAGTGTTGTAAAACCCTCTAAAACCCAATTGGTTAGCACCTATCACCTCAATTTGGTCGATTTTTTCCTCCAACCTTTAGCTTTCAATGTGCAAACATGAAATGCAAAGTGTTTTCCCCATTCTTTCTCCAAACTAAAAATGCACACGTCAATCCACCTTCAATTCCCATGCCAGAAAAAAGCTCTGAAAATGACCTCATGCGCACATTATTTGTACTGTCTAAATTACATTCATACTATTTTGTAAAATTCCAGGTTGCAAAACATAGGTTTTTTGAAATCCGCAACCCACATAATGTTTTAAAACCCTTTAGCAGTAACAACTCAATAAGTTACAAGCCCCTCACCTCAATTCTATTGGTTTGTCATCTCCCCCACCTACAACTCTACCCCCTGCTCTCCAACTTTTCATTTTCAACCTACAAAATGAAAAAACCCACAACATAGAGTGTTTTCCAACAACAATACTTTAAACAATTAGTAATAAGTGTTAAATAATGGGAGAATCTAATCTCTTGATAGAATGCACCTATCTATAGACATTATAACATAAAATTCCATCCCCCATCCCACTCTCCTGAAAAAACACATCGATTGAAAGACTTGATGGACTGAGTTGACAGACAATAACAATACTTGTTACAATTTAAAATGTATGACTTAGTCACGTCAGCCTTCCCGCCTACTGTGCACAGATAGATTCTCACACAAGACAAAAAATGTCGGCATAATTCGAAGAGACATGAAAGATGAGGGATTTCATTTGGCTTCAATATGTAGAGGGTTTTACAACATTGTGTGGGTTGGAGGTTTCATAAATCATGCACTCATCTCCCACTATGTTTTCCAACCTGCAATCATGCAAACTATTAATGTTTGTTGGAAAATGCTAGGTGTTTATAAAGCAGTGCCTTTCATTACATTCCTACTGTCTAATTAACAAAATCTTTTGAAGACATTCATACTGCTTTGTAAAATTCTAGGTTGCAAAGCACTAGTTTTATGAAATCTGCAACGTACATAATGTTTTAAAACTCTTTACAAGTAACAACCCAATTGGTACTCACCCCTCACCTCAATTAGGTATGTTTTTTTATTTCCTTGAGAACCTTTTGTGAATTAGAAAGTAAGAATGTAATGAGATTGGAAAACACTAAGTTTTAAGAAATCTACAACCCAAGTGCAATGTTGTAAAACCCTCTAGACGTAACAACCCAATTGGTAAGTCAGGAAAATTGAGGTGATGCCAACATTATATCCTCACTTCCCTCGTCATGAAATTTCCTCCCGTCTACCGGTTTCATCACTTTTGTCATCCATCTTGGTGGGAGCTACACTATGTCATAACATCATGTTATGTATGTTTCTATGTATGTTGTTATGTATGTTTTTATGCATTTTTGTATGTACATTGGTGTGTTTTGTCAGGAGATTAGCTACATCCGTAGAGAATTTTGCAACATTGTGTGGGTTGGAGGTTTCATAAATCATGCACTCACCTCCCACTATGTTTTCCAACATGCAATCATTCAAGTTTTAATGGTTTTTGGAAAATAGTGGGTGTTTATAAAATGATGCTTTTCATTGCATTCCTACTGGCTAATTAACAAAAGCTTTTCAAGAAATTCCTACTAGGAAATTGAATTACAATTTTTTGTGTAAGAGTTGTTGTAAATTGTGAAGGTGAATGAACTTTAGTACATTCTTATTGTCTACAAACTTTAAGGTTTTCATTAGAAGCATGTTGTCTATATATAATTGCATGTTGGAAAATAGTGTGTTATGAAACTTGCAACCCAAATACTATTCTTAGCTTTTAATAAGTTGTTTACAAAAAAATTCTACCTTTTTACATAGGAATCTCATGTCTCCATCCAATTGATTCTCTTTTCTACACTGGCATCTCATTTTTCCTTCTTTTCATGTTATGTATTTTTCTATGTATGTTTTTGTGTATGTTTTTATGTCTTTTTGTATGTACATAGGTGTGTTTTGTTGGAAAATTAGCTACTATTTTTTGGTCAATCAAGGTGATCACCAAGGTTTTTGTTGACTTGTTAACCTTTATTCTTACAATAATCTATATTTTTTCAGTCATCTGTACAAGTAATGGTTCACTTTACAATATCTTTGAATAATAGTTACGATAACAATACTTCATTTAGGTGTTCATTGAGAGACACAAGATATAAACATAAGTCTGATAGTGGTACTTGGTATCCTTCTTGTTTATCTTCTATACCCTTATTGATTATTGCAAGTTATGGCCTCTTTCATATGTCAAGAGAGATGAGTTTTTTATATATTTGAATGAATGCCCAATGTTTCTCAGTTCCTGCAAAATGGCAAAATGGTAGATATAATTGTTGATATATATAGTTAGTGTTAGCGATAGGTTAAATTGGAAATTAAATTCCCATTGTATAGTTTAATATGTTTGTTTATTGTATATACAAGTTGGCATCTTGCAGTCACCACGACATATAATCCTATATATTGGTGAAATTTGGAATAAAAAGAATTCTTTGTAGCACCAAATTTCTTTGATTTTCCAATTTAATCTATTGCTAACACTTGTCTTCCTTCCAAGAGGTTGATATATTTGAGGAAACAAAATTGAATAAAACAAGGGTAGGTGGATTGAGAATAATGCTTTAGGAGACATGAAGCTTTTGCACTAAATATAGGCGATTCTAGCTATCATAGCTTGAATTGCAAGTGCATTAGTCAATTAAATTTCCAAAATTTATTTTGCATTTAGAAGTTATGATTTATTTATAGATGGGATGCTTACTGTGGAAAATGCAAAGAAAGTCTAATTTAATTTTTTTTAAATAAATGTTACATTATTGTGTGCCTATTATATCCCAAAATTTTACATGAAGGATGTTTCCTCCTTGAAGTGTGATTGTTACATGGGAAATGCTAAAAACAATAGTGAACGATGACACTGCATCCTTTAATTATCCCTTTACACAAAAAAACATAAAAAACTCTTCATTTCAAATGAAAACCCTTTACGCAAGGAAACCCTTTATTTTCTCATCAATGAAAACCCATTTTCACAATGAATAGCCATTCAATTTTGCACAGTTCCTAGGTAGAATGGAAAAATGGCATATATTTCTAGCAGATATACATACCTTAGCTAGCCACCTGTGCTTGTTGAATATGTTTTGGTAGAGAGACTCTTTGCTCTTGTTCAGTCTCCAAATGCTTGCAACTCCCTTTCACGGTCCGCAACAACCTCCAAAATGCAAATATAAAAAATGGCCACATTTTGGGTTTTTTTCATTGATTTTTCAATTTTGAAATAATTGTTGGTTGCATGGTCCTTTTCCGAAGATGGTACATGTGACGACATGTACCTAACCATGCATCAACATGCTCCATCAAGTATTTCCATCGGTGCATTTTTTCTAGCACGTGGGATGGGGGATGGGGTGTTATGTTATAATTTTACATACATAGGTTCTTTTTGTCTAGAGTTTAGCTTCTCCCCTAATAGTGTCATCAGATCAATTTTCTCACCGCTTTGAATGTCATCGGTGTTCTTTTCCTTATGTGAGAAGCTATCCATTCAATGTGGGTGGGAAGGGGAGTGGACGTGATTAAGACATGAATTTTAAATTGTAAAAAGTACTATTATTGGAAAACACTTTGTGTTGTGGGTTTTCTCATTCCTCAGGTTGAAAGTGAAAGGTTAGAGAGTAGGGGGTCAGAGTTTTAGGTGGGGGAGAGGAAAAACCAATGGAATTGAGGTGAGGGGTTTGTAACCGATTGGGTTGTCACTTCTAAAGGGTTTTAAAACATTGTGTGGGTTGCAGATTTCAAAAAACCAGTGTTTTGCAACCTAGAATTTTACAAAATAGTATGAATGTATTGAAAAGATTTTGTAATTTAGACCATAGGAATGCAATTAAAGACATTGTTTTTTAAACACCTAGTTTTTTCCAACAACCATTAATACTCTGTACGATTGTAGGTTGGAAAACACAATGGGATGGGTAAAAGCACAAAGTTGTGTCACACTTTCAGCCAACTTATCAACACAACTAAATTTAAGTATTTCTAACTATAAATCAATTTTGGTCAAACATATGATCTAGTAAGATTCATTCTAGTTAAGTTAGATACTTCCACAACTTTTTCAACTAAAATTGTTGGCTAAAAATATAAGGAGCAGCACTCTGAGGAAAATTTACAAAAATAATAAAAATTATTTGAAAAACTTGATGTTTCAATAACTCCTACTCATGTTAAGTTTTTTTTTTTAAAATATAAAAATACTCTTTTATAGATCCATAAGTGTAGTTTTCAAAAATATATTTATTTTAATAGTTTAATTATTATTTATATTTTACTTTTTATTTTTACTAAAAGCATGTTATCAACACAAAATATTAGGTTGATTACCATGCCAAGGAAAAATACTAAAACTTATAAAAAAATTCGAGAAAAATATGGTGCACTAGATAAAAGAATCTATATCAAGATGGTATTTTTTTTTCCATTTTAGATAAATATTAATATGAAAGTTGACGTCGAATGGAAAAAACTATTTTTAATACACACATTTTTAATATTTATTTAAAAATATATATTTATCAAAATTGGAAAAAAGTATATCAATGCACTAAAGTTTCAATTTATAAATACTGTAGTGTAGAAAAATATTTCCTTTGCTTGATATGGGAATAATTAATGATAAATTGAACTCAAGGTCACCTTGTTCTAGTGTTGTGAGGTGTTTTACACATCCACATTAGGTCTTGGGCCCTTTTTAAGCTGAATTAACTTAACTATGCCTTAATTTAATGTTGTAAAATGTATTTATCTATATTTTCACATTAAATTTGGGAGGCTTGTAAATCAAGTGGACCTAATCTAATGTTTTAATGTGTTTTACACATTCACATGGGATTTAGGGCCCTTCTAAGCTAAATGGACTCAATTTTACCTTAATTTAGTGTTGTAAAGTGTGTTTATTTACACTTTCACATTGGATTTTGGGACATATTGCATTTATGACCTTTACATCATCATTAATATGCTCCTATAACCCCATATTATGCATCCCAAGGCATATTTTGATCAAAGACCAAACAAAATCAACATAAAAGCTTAAAATCTTCACTCCCAGACACTCTAGCATGAAAAATAGCCCCTCTGGGACCCATTTGCCACCTTGGGAGAATGAGTCCCATCAAGGTGGGACTCATTCACCTAGGATGGTGAATGAGTCTCATTTGGCCTATTTTTAAGGCTTTGAGTGGGAAAAGTGGGTTTTTAATTCAAATTTCTTCAGTGTCGACCATGGGGATCAAATTAATGGTCATGTACATGGATTGCCTATATAAGAAAGCCTTCAAATCCTCATTTCACATAAGAAATAACAAGAAACATAATCCTACATGTTATCAAGTCAAGAAATCAAGGGTTTAACATTCCAAGGTCATCAAGATAGCTTTCAAGATCAATTCTAAGGAATTCAAGAGCAAGATTCTTCATCAATTGTTGCAAAAACTCAAGATCCATCATCATAGAAAGGTTCTAATTGCATTACTTCATGTTTATGCTTCATTATCTTATTTCATCATTTGGTTTAATTACCTAAAAGGGGTTAGACCAAGGCAAACCCTGATTCCCTAACAATCAACACTTTTGTACTCTTTCCTGTGTGATTGTAGATCTAGGTGATTTGAAGCCTTGGAGATGATCGAATAATAGGTTTCAATCTTTTTGGAGTCATCTCCATACTTGCAAGGTCAAAATCTTCACAAAAAGTCACTTACAGTCCTGAAAACCAGGGTTTTGGATCTAGACACCTGGAGGTACAAATTGAGCAGATCGCGAAGAGCAGATCCAGACTTTGAATTTCTAGAAAAGCTAAACTAGACTCATTAACAAAGAGTAGTGAATGAGTCCCGTTGTAGATTCTTTTTAGAGATCTTTGCAGATTTGGATACCCATTTGGCCAAAATTTGCTCTAGTACAGTTTTCCAAAATTGGGACTGATTCACCCAAAATGGAAAATAATTCCCACCAGGCCTAAAAAGAAACAATTTCAGGATTTCAGAGCTCCATTCCATCTCTCTCCAGATTCCAAGTGCACACTTTCAGTTTTGTAGCTTTATGTTTTATTTCACGGTCATTTCTAAGTCATTTTGCATATCACACTATTTTTTCCAATTCATTGTCTTTTCAAGTTTACACTTGGTGGTGAACCCCTCATTATACATCATTCAATCCCTAGAACCTTCCCTTTTCTAGATTTTAATCTCCTTTGCATTGAAATCTCAAGGGTTTGTTCTTGAGTGAAGTGGTTGGAAAATGGCCTCTCTACTTTTAGGTCCAAAATCCTAGAAGCGAAAGAAAGCCCCCCCTATTTTCTTCATTTCATTTTGGTGAAATTGCATTTAGAATACCTTATTTTTTGATTTGGATTTCATCATCATCCTAGATTTAGCTTGCATTAACTTTGCATTAGGGTTTACATTAGTTAATTGGCATTCTAGGATTTCAAAATTTTGCATTAGTGAAAGTGCATATAGGTTGCATTTTTGCATCTCAAATCATTACAAATAATCTAAAAATTTCATTTTCACTTATGATACATATCATACAACATAAAAAGCATCCAAATCCATTGAAAATTCCTAATTTTTTTTAAAAAATTCCAATTGGGACTCATTCACCACCTTGGGCGAATCAGTCCCAAAACATATATGCATAGCTTTTTACAACACTAAAAACCTTGTTTTTAAGCTTTTGTTTGATGCGATTGGTTAGTTGTTTCATTGGGTTGACTTTCTATTACATTCATTTCACTAAAACTAGCTTCAATTATCCCATTTCATGCATTGCTTCATTTCAAATTTGCATTCACAACATTCCATTTTCATATCATTGCATAGTGTAATCAATAAATTACCTTGTTTCAAATCTGAAAATTGTATTTAAACATTTCACATTAAGTCATTGAATTGCACTTTATTTACTTTCTCATGTTAGCATGTGTTCTTTTCAAGCATTTAGTATTTCTAGAATATCAAGTGGCTTATATGATTCTATTTTCTCTACTCATGGGCATAATCTAGGAAAGCAAAAGTAAAACCTTTTATAAGCATGTTGGATACCCTCCTAGTAACTATCAGGTTTGTAAGAATGTCATAACACAAGATGATGCAAGCGTAGACAATCATAACAATCATACTTGTTCTTCTCCCTATACCTTTCCTATTAGTGATGAAGGTATCTTGGTGAAAGAAGATACAAGCATTGAGGGTCTTGATTGTCTCTCTCCTCTTCCCCCTTTGGAAGATATTAGAAAAAAATAATATGAGATCATAGAAACATTTCTAAATGTCACCTTACCTAATCTCCATGCATCCCTTTCTTGTGAAAATGTTTTAGCCAAAGAGAATGATATCATAGATGACCATGACAATCACAATTGTCCTTCTCCTACTATCCCTCCTTGATGCGAAGAGGATAGGTTGGTGTTAGAAGATACACCTATTGAGGGTCATAAGAATCTTGCTCCTCCCTCCCCTAATGATCCTCCCATTTGGGATGATCTATTTGGTAAGCATGAAAATCATAGTTGTCCTTCTCTTGATGCCTCCCCTACTAGTGATGAAGCTACTTTACAAAATATAAACATGGAATGTGATGAACATATTAAAATCTCTCCTACTAGGGTAGATAATATGGTACAAGAGAATGAGACCTTAGAGAAAAATGACAATCAAATAGATCCTTCTCCCAATATCCCCACTATTGATAATCAAAGAAATCCAACCATTGATCATTCCCCTACTTGCGATGAAGTCATTTTGGAAGAACTAATCCTTGAATTTCAAGAACATTTGGTTTGTAGTTCTCCTAAAATCTCTCCTCCTAGGGATAATATCATGGTACAAGAAATTGACAATAATAGTAAGGTGGCTTCTTTAGGTGATGACAAACAAGTGATTCTAGTTTTCCCTTTATTAGAGATACATCAAACCAAGACCGTCGAGGTTATGAATGTACAAGTGTCTGTTAGATCCCCTTTGATTAATGGACCTCCTACATATCATGTGGGACATCATAAGAATCCTCTAATCCTGTACCCCCCTTCACATAAACTCCAAACTCAAAACAAACCTGAACTCATCCTTTACCCACCTAAGAATAATGTATCACAATAGCTGAGTCATGATATCATTTCTCATACATATAACACTAGGAAAAATCCGCAACCAAGAGAAACACCTCCAACATCCCTCCCATTTCCTAACCCCATCTTACCAGGTCCTCCTTGTTTATCTCCACAAAGTGGAAAGGAGTACAATCCTATTGAACAACTTAAAAACACTCCTACAAAGATATCCCTATGGGATCTAATTCAAAATTCACCTAATTATCACACTATGCTTCAAACAGACTTGCAACAAGTTCCTCTCCCTTCTAATGTGTAACCAAATGACATAGAATCCATGATTCAAGGAGTTGACATTGTTTTCCACCAAAGTGAAATTCCCCCTTTGGAAGTGCAAAAACAAAATAAATCTTTCATAATAATACCTCAATACAAAAGAGAAGGGATAAAGAGAACCCTCGTTGACAATGGAACAACCCTTAATGTGTGTAGCGTAACCCTTTTGGATAGGCTTGGTGTGGATAAATCAAACATTCAACTATATTTTTTATCTATTAAGGGATTTGACAATGTAGGAAAACAACCGCTTGGTGTGATCACTTTGCCTATTATAGTTGGGAAGGCCACATTAGAAACACTGATCCATGTTATGCTACATGATCTCTCATATAATCTTCTCTAAGTCAGATCGTGGTTTCATGCAATGAATGGGGTTCCTTCTACTCTTCATTGTAAAATGAAGTATATCTACAACAACAAAGTGTACACACTCGAAGTAGACCCTAACCCAAACAATTGTTTAAAATTTGAGAAAAAGAAGTAAAAAACTTTTGCCACATTAACACCAACTGCACAAGTGGAGTCCGTGCAACAAAAAGAAAGAGAAAAACATATCAAGGAAGTCATGAAGCTATTAGATGATGATTGGGGTTCCTTGGATTTCACACCTAGCTTTGATAGGCAGCTGAAGATCATACTAAAGAAGTGTGAAAAAGAAAAAGCGGTAATGTCAACACAAAACTCGAAATCCCCTTTGAATGAATCCACCTCAACCACTTTAGAAGAAAAAGAAAATTACATGACAAACTTTGACGAACCTAATCATGAACAACCACTGAATCCAAAAGAGATGAAGAATCTGTATGGAAAAAGGTTATGAAATGATGAAACAACTAGGCTACAATGGAAAAGGATGTGGTGCTAGAGAACAAGGTATCAGTGTCCCTATAGAGCCTACCATGCAAGAAACAACTCTAGTCTTGGTTATTGTCCTTTCATAGAAATCAACCCATCAAACAAGCCTTCACTTAATATCAACACTATTACAAAAGATTCCTTCAAAGAGACACAAGAAACAAGGAAATATTTGCTTAATTTCAATGTCATCACGCAAAACACTAATGATTTTAATTTGTTAGATTTTACACCCTCCTATAAAGGAGAGAACAAAATCTCACAATCTAGACTCTTGCGTAGATATGACAACTAATACTAAGCAAGAAATATCTTTGCCAAAAACTACAGGCACACCTTCTACCATTGATCAAGAGGGTATCTTGTCGAGACTCCTCCAAGATCACTTGATATCCCTTCCTCTAAGAACACGAAAGAAATTTTACTACAAGAATTCATTTTGGGCATATCACAGAGTTCATGGTCATTCTACTAATGAATGTAAGGCTTTAAGCAACAAAATTCAACATATCAAGGAGTGTCATGGTCTTCCTTTTTTTGAAGCATCTAATTCCTCTAACTAATACTTACTTTCATCCTATTCGGCTCACCCTTGTCCTACACTAAGTGTGGGAAAGGGGTTAGTTATGCTTTCCCTCGTATGTCGCTTGTTGTTACCTCTTTTGGCTAGTTGATCACCTTTCATGAGCATATAAGAGCAAGCTTAGGATGTGGATGACATGCCTTAAGTTGGATTGCATGCGACATAAATTCATGATATAGTTCAACTCAAAAACATATGACTTGGCATAAGGCTTTCCAAATAAGCTCTCATATCTTCTACTTTAAATCAATTTCTCACAGTAATGGTGTTAGCAACCGCTTTAAAGTGGGGGCATATAGTGACACTCATCATGTTCCATTGTGCTATTTTATTTCTTCTTGTGATGCATCCTTTTATTGGTGGTGTCATTAGGCTTGATTTCCTCCAAGAGCATGATATTTCTTTGACTTTTCCTCTCTTGGAGACATTAGGCACAATGTTCTCTAAGAAGAGACCTTGCATGAACTAAGGAAAATCCCTTTGAACATACCTTACACTATTTTGCATTTACAATGTCTATGAGTTTCAAACATACAAAGTTTTGCTTGCCTCATGGAGCTCGAAGATCATTTTTTTGTGGCTCCTTATTAAAGTTATTAGGAGGTATAACTTTGGTATGGTTTGAGTGGGAAGCCCAATCTGAGGCATGACTTTCCCCAAAGGCACTCGTGTGTGTGTGAGTGCATACCACCCATGAGTGTATGTTTCTCACCTCTTAGGACTTCTCACCCAGTGGACAACCAAGAGTTTCATTGCCTCAGAGTGAGTATTATTTTTTTTGGACAAACAACCTAGATCTTATCCAAATCGTATTGGACAAACGGTCAAAGCTTGATCCCCCTTTCTATTTTTACTTAATTTTGTTCTTTATTCTAGTTATTGTCATTGCATGATCACATATCTTGTTTTTTTGCATATCATTCACCTTGTGCATGTCCTTTTGTGATTATGTTGGTTTCACTTAGGATCTTGGATCTTGGGGGCTTGACCACCTCCTTCATCTTTGTTATCCTAGAACATCTGCATTGGTACGATTGGACCCCTCTTGAATGTCTACTTTAGTGTGAGTTTGAAGCAAGTTCATCCTCTCACTAAAGTGGGGGCTAAATGGAGTGAATAAAAGCATTTCCTTTCCTTGATATGGGAATAATTATTGATAAATTGAACTTAAGGTCACCTTGGTCTAGTGTTGTGAGGTGTTTTACACATCCACATTAGGTCTTGGGCCCTTTTTAAGCTGAATTAACTTAACTATGCCTTAATTTAATGTTGTAAAATGTATTTATCTATATTTTCACATTAAATTTGGGAGGCTTGTAAATCAAGTCACTAATACATTTGACTGCAAAATACGATGAAATTGTCTGACGAAATATGTAATATTCGATGTTTGTCGGGTGCTTGTAAAATTTGATGTGTAATTTCCAATTTTTTGAAAGTTTATCCCCGACGTTCATCGAAATGTCGACTATTATTTTTGTCGAATTTTTGACAAACATGAAAAATTAAAAAAAAATCAAATTGTGGCTGACATAAAGAAAAGTGAGTTCACGCCTAATTTATTGCGACAATGTTTTGCTCTACTTGAGACAGTTTGTGGAGAACTAAGGACGATTTTCTTGGGAAAAATTAGAAAAAATTCAAGAAGATATCCAGGTTGAGGGTAGTCATTGTCTTTTTAGAATTCAATTGTGAAGTCAGATTTGTAGTTCCAGGTTTGAAAATCATATTTTAAAGCAACATCTCATCAGATTTCATTTTTAGAGGTTAAGGGTTTTGAGAATTTCATGTCCAGATTTTGTTGTGTGGAATCACCATAAGATCACAACCGAGGAACATATTCTTGTGATTGTAATTATGTGATCCATAACTCTATTGGTCATGTGGCACAATTGTGCTATAACAAATACATGATGCATTCATGTGTGACCCAAGTTTAATGTGGCTATGTTGTGATAGAAATGGAGGCACTCATATAATGTAGTTAATTCAGTTGTATAATGTAGGTGTCAATCATCATTGGGTGCATTCAGGTTGTCTCAAGTTTAACAAGTTAGGATGTAATTATAGCATGATCGAAGAGTGATTACCTCTTGCTGTAATAAAGAGCCTATAACTCTGGTTGATATGCAGAGTGGTTGTGTTATATCAATTATGTAGTGCATTCAAGCACAACCCATGTTTAATGGGCTATTCTAGAGAGTGATCAAGATTTTCTAAACCTTATGAATGTTACTTGACATATATTTGCATAATCTCAAATTCCTTCAGAGGATTTTGAAGTATCAATGTATCTTATATAGGGTTTAGAATGATTTATTTTAATTAAAAAAATTAATAAATGATACATTTCCCTGTAATTAGATAATGTGGAGATCTAAATTTTCCCCACACACTATCCTCTTTGGCACTATATTCATTACTCTAGCTACTAGGTTTTTGCATGTGACATCTTTAATATCTTCATCACCATGGCTTTTAAATAGATCTTAGTCTTTGCTTTAATCCTTTTCATGGTAACCCTTGAGTTCCATAATTAACCTTCAATCTCTTCTAAGAGCGATGTCTTAAGCTAAATTTGCATAGTATGCATATAAAGCAAGTCCTTCATACCTGCCATTGTTCCAAACCACCACTCACTGCCTTGCTTAAAATGTTGCCTCCATAAGCACAATAGCATGTTTTAAAATCATGGTTGCCAGTGATTGACCATTAAGGTCACCACTTTCATCATAAAGATACAATGAGATTTTGGTCTTTAAACTCAAGGAATTATGGAAGATAACATTGTGAATTGTTTGTTGTGTACAATTCAATTTTCTTACACATTTACTACTTTTCTAACTTCCTTTAAGACTGGGTATTGCACCCTCAGCTGCAATCTCAAACAGCTCACTCACTATCACTTGAAGATTCCTTTCATGAGCATCATTCTATAAAATCAAACTATGCCCTATAGACTGCCTACTTACTACAGGGGACTCATTGTTTCATGGTATTGTAGTTCTTAAGATCCTTCAACCTTATTGACACTACTTCATAGTCCACAAGGTATTATTCACTATTTTCCCATCTTTGGTGAGTCTCAAAACACTACTCAAACATGCAATCCACTACCTCCATTATACAATATTAATGGCTAAGAAGAAACATTGAACCTATGATTACCACTGTTACTTCATTTGGACAGTCATTCCCTATTGCATTTGCCTTGTCTAACACTACCAAAGCATTTGAAAAACCCTTAAGGTCAGCAAGGGGTAAGGAAACTCATTGTTAAAATCTCCACTTTACTATGCAAGGTTTGAGATTTATTATCTTGTCACTGCTTAGCTTGTTTTGACTATCACATCTCAAGTATTTGTCATTCTTCTTACCATAGATTGCATTTAAAAATGTCACTAAGCTACATAGTGTGCTTGTTATTGGCTACAATCTTTAGATTGCAAGATTTTGTTATTACCTACAATGTCTCAATCTTTTACGGTATTGCAACCTCACTAATCCGCTATAGTTATTGTTTATGTTTCTTGAGGCCTAGGGTTTGTACCCTAATCATGCTCTTACCAATGTACATTTGTTTTTTATTAGGGTTCTCTCAATGTTGAGGGCCCTAGGGATAAGCTCATTATAAGAAGTGACACATTGCATCTTTAACTAAAAGGATAATTCCATATTGACATTAGCAATGATGATTTTGACTTGTTGCTCCTTAGGAATGGGTCACTTGCTCTTACTAGCTCACTACCTCCATTGTTGTAGGAATTTTGTGATCAAGTTCAATATTCTAATTTTAGGAGTCTTAACGGTTGGAAATCATAGTAAAATCAGAATTTAATAAGTTTTGGAATTAGCATTGTAAAGTGTTTTTTGGGGTCATTAACTTCAGACTATCTTCTCTTTTGCAGGGGTGGTTGCATACCAAATTTTTTTGGTGTAAAATATCAGAATTATTAGATTATGTTACCTATCTATGAATAAAAATTATTGGAGTGTGAGTTTGATATTTTTTGAAGATCTAAATAGTCAAGCTTGGTAAAGAAAAATCATGTCGGATAATATTAGTCCAGAACAAAATGAAGAGACACTTGATAGATTGTGGGCTAGATTGAAAAGAAAGGGTGATGGGAAATGTTATTGTCCTTGCAATAATTGCAAGGGCTTAAAGGCGAGATGACTTTTAATCACAACAGCTGAAAAATATTGTAGGAAGCATGGTCACATTGAAAGGGGGCATGATTATCGTCTATTGGTAAAGTTGTTCATTATATGTGTTTTATATTGATTGAATTTGTAAATGTTTATATTGTTTTAAAATTTATATATATATATATAATCCTTGATCATGATCATGGTTTATTGTGTCTATCATTATTATAAAGGTGGGGTACCCTAGGGTAGATGATATGGATTATCACGGCCCGAAGAATGTGGTTTTACAAGCGAACGAACATGGAGTTGTGAATATCAAAGATGAAGTTAATGATCCTATGGAAGAAGATGATCATGCACTAGAAAACACAGTTGAAGATGATGGTATGAATACATTGATCGATGCCACATTTAGTGGTAGAGATGATCATGATGATCAAGATGACTTTGATGATGTTCATGATTTACCTGTACTTGACAAGGCATACGAGCCCCTTTATGAAGGCTCTGAAATAACTCTTCTCTCTGTTGTATTGTTGCTGGTAAACTTGAAGGTTATGAATGGTTTATCAAACATAGCAATCTCACAGATGTTAAGGTATGTCATATATGTCATCTTTTTTCATCTATTTTAATTGTTGTTAGTTCATCACTAGTAAATAAAGGATGAAATATTTACCATTAATATTCTTTATATGAACAAATTATTTTTTGTTGTAGATTGATTGGTGAATTTTTGTTACCACCATCAAATATTTTACCCGCTCATACTGAGATTTATGTGCCATTATGAAAGATATTGGAATGGAGTATCAAGCAATAGATGCACGTCCCAATGATCATATTATATATCATAAACAACATGAATTTGCAGCAGAATGCCTGGAATGTCATATCATTAGATATCGAACAGATCAACTAACAAAAAAGGTTCCTTGCAAGGTTCTTCGTTATATTCCCATTATTCCATGTATGCAACAATTATTTAGGGTCAAAATCTTAGTGCAATTGATGGATTACCATGCATAGAATAGAAGTGGAGATGACATTCTTCGAATGCCTACAGATGGTTCTGCATTTAGGGACATGGAGGAAAAATGACCACACTTTAAAGAAGAACCTCGTAATCTTAGGCTTTCATTGGGAGCGGACGGTGTCAATCCATTTGGAGAGCTGAGATCTATTTATTCAGTGTGGCTTGTTTTTGTTATCAACAATAGCATTCCTCCATGGATGTCAATAAAGAGGGAGCACATAATGTTGTCAATGATTGTTCTAGGTATTTTTTTACATCAATTTTCTTTAACGTAGTAACATCTCATTTGTCTTATTTGTTGCATAATGATTTATATTTTTTCATTCAATAGTCATGTACATTAATTTATATATATTGCAGTAAAATGGTTATAATAATTATGTAATATTTATGTTTATTCAACTAGGTAAGTACCAAGTTAAAGATATGAATGTATATATCGAGCCTCTTATCGATGAATTACTAAAGTTATGGAATGGTGTCACTATGTATGACGTCTCTAGACCAATAGGAAAAAGACAATTTCAATTCTATGCAATGCTTGTATGGATAATTCATGATGCCCGAGGGCTAACACATTTTTGTGGTATGTTATAATGTTCGACTACACTTTAACAATATTTAATTTGATGAAGTAGATATCATGAATGTTTTTAAAATAATATATTCATTATATATAATTATAAAAATTGACATATTTAATCCAATTATATATCATCTTGCAGGTCTTCAAACAAAGGGAAAATTTGCATGTCCAATTTGTGGTCCAAAGATGAAATATCGTTGTTCAACAAGTTTAGGAAAGCAGGTGTTTGATGAGTATAGGAACTTCCTCCATATAAATCATAAGTATCGAACTACTAAAAAACATCTTTTCAATGGGAAAGAGGAGACTACATCAAAACCATGAAGAATGTCACCTCACCTATGGAAGTTGGAATGTAATAGAATTAATCCTCAAGGTTATACATCGGATCAAATTGTTTATCTATCATATATGATATATTTTGAATTTATATTTTTATATTGTGTTGTGTTTACTCATGTTGTAATTGACAATGATTGTCGTTGTTAATTTGTTTAACTTATATGCTTCATGAAGGTCATCAAGGCATTAATGAGGTAAACTTCCACGAGGGGTGAAAAGTTATCGAGACAATTTAGTAGGTTACTATGAGTACTTCTAAATTGTGCATTTGTTTACGATACAATGCATATGGGAAAGAATATAATAGAAACATTATGGAAAATATTGGATGGAAGGCATGACAAAGAAAAATTAAAGAATTTGTAATGATAGGAGGCGATCATGCAATGAAAAATGTCATTCAATTGAATAGTGATGGAATCAAATTAATATAAGTGCCCTTCCTTGGTTATTATGAGCAACAAAGCAATGCTATAAAAGTCATACAAAAATTAGATTTCCCATAAGTTTATTTAGAACATAAACAATATAATAACAAAGAAAGGTGAATTGGGTGAGGATGAAAAAGCATGATTAGCATGCATGATTAAGAGTGTTATTACGGTATATTATATACACTTGTATAATGCATGTACTTTTTAGTGTATTGTGTTTACTACTTTTGAAAATAATAGAAAAGATCATTTTATAATTGTTGTGAATGGTTCTCTCTATCTCTCCTAGACAACTGACAACAATGTCAAGCAAGTTATATATGATCTTGGAAAATACATGAGGTAAGTAGTGATATTTGTTCAATTAAGCTATGTACATCTTATAATTTCTATTTGTTTTACTTGTTATGTAATATACTGTATATTTTTGTTAAATATGATTATTATATTTCTTGAATCATTTGTAGATGGCTATCATCTAAAGAAATCCATAAAGAAGATATAAATTATTGGAAGAGAAAAATTCCTCGTCTAATGTGTGAAATACAAAAGTGTCTACCTTCAACATTTTTCAATGCACAAGAACACTACCTCATACACCAAGTTGAGGAGATTGAATTGTGTGGACCTATACACACAAGGTCAATATGGATGGTTGAGAGGCACTTGAAATTTTTGAAGGCTTTGGTTAGACAAAGATCACATCCTGAGGGTTCTATGGTGGAGGGATATATGGTATACCAGACCATGGTGTACATTAGTGAATATCTTCTAAGTTTGCAGCAAAGATCCATTTAGATCGCATTTGGGATCCCAACTCCATTAAAAAATTCGAAGGGGAGTACCTGTTGGGGAAAGGTAGATTGAGGAAAGTGAGAGGTAACTGAATGGTCATGGAATTGAAGTGGAATGCATTTTACATATGGTTTTTATGTATATTGTACTTATTTAATTTTAATCTTAATATACATCAATTATAAATTAGGTCATATCTTGTGGTATTTAACCTAATTATATACATAGTTTAATTCAATTTATTTTGAATTACAGTTGGTGAAATTAGGATGCACACTACATTTGTCGTCACCCAACAATCTTGATTGGATGTGGTATGGGTTGAGCGATGTCAACAATCTGGTCGCACATTAACATGGGAAGGTGTGGCTTCATTGGTTAAAGAAGCTCATCGTAATGGAGATTCCAATGTTACACAAAGGGAAATTGATTTACCATATAGTTTCAGAGATAAACAGGTACGTATAAATATATTAATCACCCATATTATTTAATTATTTTCAAGTATATTGATGTATATATATCTTGAGATTTTTTTCTTTGCATACATTCGGCCAAGAATAAATATGTTTATCAACTGACGATATTGTAATAATTTTTACATGTTTGACATATTGCAGGTGAAACACCACAAGGCTATGTGATGCAATGGTTGTAAATTTTGAATCAAAATGTTGGATAACATGAAGAAAACTTGTGATCCTGGTATAACTGCAGTCTTTCAGGTGACTAATATTTCATCTAGAAGCGGCATACATCCAAAAGTCTCAGAAAATTGATACTATGGGATTTTGGATGATATACTTGACTGTGACTTTAAGTCCTTCAAATTAATTTTGTTCGTCGTCCTATGGTGCATGCTACGATTGAATGAAAATGATCCTGAGACAACTGTTATTGAACATGATAATGGATTTACCATGGTTAATAGAAGTTTGATTGAGCGAGCTGGAAATGAGCCCTATGTTCTTCCAAGCCAATGTGAGCAGGTATTTTACTCAGAGGTTCCAGGTAAACCGGGTTGGTCATTTGTTGTTAGACATGATCCAAGAGGAAGGTCGGTAAAGTATAATGTGGTGGAAAAAGAAGATACTAAAGAACTAGAAGATGATGTAGATGATGATCAGGATCAACGGTTAGTTGATGATGTCCCTAACAAAAATGTCGAAGAGGAGGAACTAGATGATGATGTAGGAGTTAATGTTGATGAAGATGACATCTGTGTGGATGATGACATTATCGAAACTGATATCAATGTGATGATGATGATATGACCAATCCTTACAATGTCGAGATATGGGATCGGATGATCTGAGACAAAGAGAGTTGGATGAAGAAGAAGATCAATGACATTGAAATGTAAATGTATAAGTTATCGCGATTATATTATCTATTTGTCTTGAATTTCTTGATAAATTATATTTGACTTATATAGTTTACATAATTAATTCATGATATTTTTTAATTTTATACCATTACATGATTAATTTAATGATGTACTTTTTAATGTTTGAAAGGTCAAAAATTAAAACATTTCAATAGTGATGTTAACAACCTTGAAATTAGTGTGTTTTATGTTTCATGTGATCATAAAAGATTAAAAAGTCAGTTGTAGAGGTGGTTGTTCAGTGGTTGACGTGTATGTTGGTTCTTTTTACAATGTAACCAGGTTTGTCTTTTAATATACCTATGGAATTGCCAATTCCAATTGAGGGCAGCTCGAAGCACCTGGACCAACTAGCGAGACTTTAGAAGCCTGTTACGCCGAGACTCACCTGCCAAGACCCGGAGAGTGATCATAATGTGTTTACAACCTGCACCATTATTATAAACAACATTATTAACAGTAGTAGATGATCTATGTAATAGCTCCAGTAGCGATAAGATAATATCAACTAGAATTGGTTGTTCATAGACAATATCAACTATCTGAGCCTTAAGGATAACTAAACACAATCCATTGTAGTCAATGATTTTCAATTTGTAGCAAGCTCTAGGCAAAGACAAAAAAATACTGAACTACACGAATAATTACAACTTAGATCGGTGCCATATATCCATTGCAGGAGTCAAATTCATAAGCATCTAGAGGTTTATAGCAGATTTAATACATGCATATAAGATCCACGACAATGCATTACAATTTCATGATGTGCATTTTAACCCGAGACTGCCCATCAAATCCTTATACAACACATCTCCATATAATCCCATTCAAGCATTTTGATTAATTCCTTGAATTAAAGCTAAAATAGAATCATACACACCACAACAGTGAGATGGATAAAAAAACCCTTAGTTATTTCATTCAAAGTTCAGATATGCATGTACAATGGAGAGACATGAGCTCGAATTTTCATTTCAACTCAAATGCTAGTACTGTTATACAACATTAAATCTCTATGAACTCAAAACTTGTTACATAATGACTAAAAACCTAAATTGCATTTCTCTAAAACCATCAGACTTTACAATTCGCTCTGCAACTTCACTTAGACTCGACAAAAATTATCTAACTTGCTAACTCGTACTTCTGGCCTTGAAATCCTTCTTATAGAAAATGAAGGAGCAAACAAGCACCAGGCTAGAAAGTACACCTGTCACCAGTCAATTGGAGCACCTGGTGATATTCCAAAATTTGTTACAATAGCCACCACCTTGAAAAATATTCTTGTTCAAAAATCGTTACAACAACAATCATCTAGAGCATATTCTCGTTCATCATGTCAGCGGAGGAAGGTTGATGCAATAACAAAAAACCACGCAAAACCCATGCCAAGAAAGTCATCCATACAAAACTGGAAATGTTGTAACCACAACATCTGATTTGGCACCTGTTGGTAGCCCACTCTTTTTACTCATCATCATTCAAATACTTAGCCACCCACCTTAGGTATTCTTCGTCAGTTGGCCAATCAAAATTAATCACCTCTTTTACCTTTGTACTATAAGGCAAATACTTTACCGCTACCTGATTAGCATCTCTTTCAAAAGATTCCAAAAATGAGCTGCTACCAATAATATTATCCATACAATTTACCAACAAATCATCATTTGAGTCATCACAAATTATTTTAATTTGATTATTGATGACTTCACTTGCTTGATCCTACCATTGTTGGAGTGTTCTGATTCCCCCCTGCTCATTAGTTATATCAGGTAACAATGTGTTACCCCAATCATTGAAGTTCTTTACCAATTCCCTAATCTTCCTACTTAGATCATCTGGTAAGGTCTGAAAACCTTGCAATGATTTAACTAATATATAAGTAGGCTTCAATGATTGGGGCATGTTATTTACATCAAACCTTGAGGCTTTATTCATAACATCTAGATTATTTTCCTTTAGGATCCAATTTTGAATTATTGGAATCACTATCCCCTTATCCCTATCAATATTATTTATTGCTTCAAATAGCAAAGAATACAAAGAATGTATAGAGGGTAGTTTATTATCCACCTTTTCATTTAAATGCTCCAAAACAAGAGTAACAATTTCTTTTTTTTTTGAAAGAAAACCATCCTCTTTTACCCTTAGTGATGTCTGTAATTGATCAATTTTCTGCATGAGCTACCTCTTTGTTGGAGAGCACTCTGTTTCTTCATCAACTTGTTCTAGAGGAGGGGTAAGAGCAGGATTTTGAATGGGAGACCCTGGTGTAGAAACATTTGGAGAAGCAGGTGGTATTGACCCTTCTGTGGGAGGTGATGTGCTGGTTCCTAGAGCATTGGATGTTTCCCCACTATGTCTATACTTGAACCTTTCTACTTCAGTTTGAGCTCAACATTCCTCTGTTGCATTTTACTATATTCTTCAATTAAAATGTTATACTTCTCCATTAGGCTCTTTCTTTCAGCCTCCTCCCTTTCAACAGTCTTTTGGGCCAACTTGGCCACATTCACAGTTAAACTAGTGGCTTCGGTTGTTGTAGTCTCTAAATCCCTCTTTATTATTAAACCTCCTTTGAAATTTGGATTAATATCAACAATGTCTAGTTTTCTTCCTTGTGGAGCCAATGCCCAAATTGCCAAGGTCTCATATTCTTCACTGAAGGCAGAGTTTTGTAATGCTACCTTAACTTCTTCTTCAGAATCCTGAAAAAGATTCTTGGACTTCATAATGGCATTGAAAGCCAATGCATCTGTGGTGTCCCATTCAGGAAAAATCAAAACACCAGCCTGATTCACTAGTTGTCTTCCTTCTTCAGGAGTGATGTTTTTGAACTCTTCCATTAGTTCAGCTTTCACTTCTTCATCATTCTTCTGATCTGACCTGTCAGGCCTTAGTTCTCTTCTCTCCTTTCATTTATTTTGATATTCCTCAAATTTCATCCTCCATGCCAATTGCAAGAATATAGGAGTCTTTACAAATGCATTGTCATATAAGAACTCCTTGCAAGCCTCCATTCTTGCATCCTGCACACCCTTACCCTTCATATCCAAATCAGATAGAACCAATTCAGTTGACCTAGGAGGGGACAACATACCTACCTGCATGTCTTGATCAGTAACAATAATTTCATCTGTGAGATCCTTAGGTAGGTGATCAGTTCTTTGCCTCTTAGGGCTTCGCTCAGGTGGTGGTGATGGGGGACTGCGCTCTGGTGAAGATTTTAATTCAATAACTTTGACAGCCCTAGCTACTTTGAATTTTGGGCCTGGTCATGAAGGTGCCTTCATTATTTTCTTCCCTTTTATGTCTACTTCTTCCTCATCACTCCCAGTATCCTTTTTCCTCCTATAGATGGGCCGCCTTTCTATAGGCTGACATACTGACCTTGTTTCAATTGGCATATCACTTTGTCCTTGCATATCCAGACTTAGCCTTAAATTTATCTTTTTGGTTGTCAAGGTGTCCATTATCTCCTTGAAACTCTTCATTAAAATATCAATTCTCTTGTGGTATGGAGTGAATTTCATCAATGGATCATACGTCGGATCCATTTCATGCACAATATCCAATAGCTTACTAAAAGCTATCCACTTTTCCTTGTTCAATTCCTGTCTATTTAAATCAAATTCATTCCTGATCAGTTCCTCAGGGAAATTGAACTCATGTGCAAATTTTCCACATTTTATTCTTTGTCTGAAAAGAGCAAAGAAACCTTCAGGATCATGTTGTCGCCTTGGACCAAATCTCAAATGGTAATCAACAAAGAATTTTTCAAAATGTGTCCAACCTCCCTTTGAAAATGTAAAGTCAAACACTACTGTATAATCAGGGAATAATGTTCCCTTCCCCTTTCCAGTTAGGTTATCTTCAGGAATACATCCCATCAGCCACATAACTTCTGCAAACCCTAGTCTTGGTGGCACATTGTATGGCAGTATGTGAGGGGTTCCTTGAAATCCATATATTCTCAGGACAGTGCTGACTGGATATGGGATAATGTCACCCCAGTTATGTAAAACCCTCAATTCTGGTTTCCTCTCCTTTGGCCTAAGGAAATCATGCACTTCTCGAGGGATCCTAGGTATATTTACCATCAATATAGCCCTCAATCTTGCAGCAAAACAATTATCAAATTGCACATAACTGGTGCTTTCCTTATTACAGGACAAATCTGTAGCCCATATCTGTACTGGCAATATTTCTCCATTAACTGATTGTCTTAAGTTCATCTTCTCAGCAAAAAAATCAGCATTCCTAAACAAGAACATATGCATCAACATGGAATACCAAAAGAATTGAGTACCAGTATCACCATTCTGCAGCTTCAACAGTCCTTCATTTATCCTCTCCACCAAAAAAGAAGCAAAGTCATATGTTACAGAGAAGTTAGGGTGTTGTATTTGCACCCCCATGAACATGTATGCAATCGACATTACTGCATCAGGACTGAAACCCAAAATCTGACATAGTGAATAGAAAGCAGCCAAGAAAGGCTTTCCAAAACAATTCAATCTGAAGGGTTCTTGGTCACTAGGGCTGATGTGAAATTGTGAACCCCTTGCCTTAACCAAATGAGGTGGAAGTAGTTTAACCCTAAAAAGAGATTTCAATTTTGTATACTCCTGCTTCATTTCTTCAAGATTAATAGGAACCAAGTCATCACTTGTCTCACTCAAATCAAAAGTTTGTTGGATAACATCACTGTTAATTTCTAATAGAACCCCTCCATCATTATCTCTGATTACCCGTGTGATAGGGTCATATCTTTTGGCCACTGCTCTAAGTAAGTCAACATTAGGGAACACATTTGGAACAACCAGCTTTCCCATGTTATACATCCATCCATTTAAAAAGCATGAGGAAAATTCCTCTGTCCATACCATAATCTGAACATTTCTAAGCCTGTGAGTGGAACCCTAACATCAACAATGTTGGAATTATTACACACCAACCCCTCCCCTAGCATTTTCCCTCGCATCAACACCAAACCTTTCCTTCTCTCATTTGTTGATAATGGAAATTGATCTAGGAAATCATCCTACAAGATTCTTTTCAAATACTCAATGTGGCCAGAGTATTGCTTGGTTGGTGCCATTTTAGACAAACTAGGGCCTCACTACAATGTTACACTTCAAGTGGCTATGACTAAGCAGAGATAGGAAATTACAGAGTAAAAATACCGCAATTCCTCATAATTTATGATTAAACAATAGCCCTAACAAAATATTTTAATGAACTTAGTGACAAGCATAGCAAACCCCCCCATTTCCCAAATTTAGGTGCAGAATGACTGGGAAACAGAGAAAATTAACTCAGCTTTTTTCGCACAAACTCCAATTTCTGGCTGCAACTGCTCACAATTTCACCTTTGGCTTTGAAACTGTTTTCACAAAATACTTGGATACTTTGTGATACAAATGAGAGGAGTAAATTGATTTTATGTTGATCAAATCCTGCCAGTAGATGTCTCATCCGCCATTAAAGCCCACTCGCAGGCTGCACGAAGGGCTCCAACCATAATTTGATACATATTTAAATTTGAGTTGTTGATCCTTCAGTTTGATCAAATCATCGACGACCATCTTCAAAATAGGCTGACATAATCACCAACACGACAATAAAGGGGCCCACTATGTCATAAGCCATGAAGGAATGCCACGTGGCGGTTGCCCGCGATATCACAATCCTTTGATTTACCATAGCGGGATGGCGGGCACCGTCGATCTTTTTACCATAAATCCTACTCCTTCAAAAATGGTCATCATCCTTTCCTTTAACTATTGAGCAACTTTTCCCTTAAAATCATAACATTTGCATTGAAATAAAACACGTGCATCTTACAAGCGCATTAGTAATCCACCCCGTAATACATTTAAAATCGGTGAACACTTTCTTCACTCCTTAGGCTTCATTGGATGAGACATGTGGCAAGCACCCGTGACATCGCGATCCCAAAATTCCTAATCCCAGGATGGTGGGCACCGTCAATCTTGAAGAGACAGCTTATCAATGGTCATGCAGATTTCATCCTTTAGGAAGGGCACGTGGCACCCACTCGTGATATCGTGATCCCTATAATCCCTGATCCCGGGATAAAGGGCGTCGTTGATCTCGTTCCTTTAACACAGTCTCCAGCCATGTCGTTAACCTTCGAACAACTTTTCCAGCGAGATTATAACATATCCGTCGATTTAGAACATGTGCGTCTAGAGAACACTTTAGTAATCTGCCCCTTAATACATTTAAAGCCGGCTAGTGTTTCCTTTACTCTTTAGGCTTCATCAGATGAGACACGTGGTGCTTGCCCGTGATTTCGCAATCAACCCAAGCACCATCGCGGGATGGCGGGGAACAGCTCAGATCAAATGGTAGTTGGTCAGTGATAGCTCAAATTTGATCCCTCGGATAGGACACGTGGCGCCCGCCCATGATTTCGTGATCCTTCAATTCCCGATCATGGGATGGTGGGCACCGTTGATATCTGCAGGAAATAGATCAACGGCAACACTAAATCAACCCTTGCAAAATAAAACATTCATTAAAAGGAAAAGTGGGCATTACTAGGCAGACGACAAATAAAAAAATTATATTTATAGAAGAAAAATAAAATAAATTTACAATTTGTTTTATAATTTCATTTTTAACTTTAAATGTATGTTCACTCATTAAGTTGTATTTTTTTTACAATCACATTTTTAGTTCCTGCCAAGGAATTATAGGTGACCCCTTTTCCTTAACAAGTTATTAATAACTTTGATTTTAACAAATGAGAACTCAACTTTTTTTTCTATTTGACAAATATTTGTATATAGTTAAAGTAAACATGCAAAAAATTTAACTTTTCAAATTTCAAAAATTAATTTTCCTCAATTTTATTGGCTAATAAACTTTTAGCGATAAGGGCGGATTTTCAGGAAGCATAAACTTTTTATCACAGCTTTTCAAGGTTTTTTTGCCACAAATACCATAATCAAAAAAATATTTAGCAATTTTTAAGAATTTTTTTGAACTCTTCAAAATTGTATACTTGTTATGTTTTCCATTCTATTCATTTATTTACTTGTTTATATGACCACCATTCAATAAAGTATAATATTTTTAATGAAGATTTTTTTGAAATTAATTTTAAAATTTTCAAGATAATAATTATTAAAATATTCATAAAATATACAATCTTTTAACATTTTCTTTTAATTGTTATTTAAATTTTTACATATATATATATTGAATAAATGATCGTTTTGAACATTTACTCTTAAATTATTATTTTAATTTCACAATACAAATATCATTAAATTATTAACAAAATATACAATCTAAACTATTATTTTTCAATTACGTATCAAGTATACAACTTAAACATTTTAAAAAATAATTAGATATAAGACGAAAGATTCATAGATGTTCAAATTAAATTCCATGCAACTTTCATGGTTAGTATTGACGAGTGTAGAATTTTGTGTGTTGTCACTTGTAATTAATCTATTTCATTATTTTGAATCTTTTTAGTTTTTGGATATCATCATAATTAATAAATTTAAAACTTATCAACTTCAAATATTTTATATTTTGTATGTAAAAATGAAAAAAATACAATATAAAGAATACTTTTAAATTTAAATTTTAGTCTTTGATTGTTGAATTATTTTAAAAGGAACATGTACTTCTATTTAAATTTAATTCATTTATATCACATAATCATTATAATTTAATTAATTATGAATTTAATAATTAAGTAATAAATATTCTATGAATTTTAGAAAATAGAATTTAGTTTAATTTTAAAATGAAATTTAAGTTTTTAAATATTGTGTTGATTTGATTATTTATTTGCTTTATGATTGGTTATTCAAATTTAAAGAACAACACAATTCAACTCAAAAATATAAAAATAAGCATGTAAAATATTTTATGATTTTTTGAAGTTAGAATTTAATATGATTTTACAAAATGAAATCATTTGGATGCAAAGAAATAAAAAAAGGTTCTTTTATATATTTTTTCATTTCTTAATTTATTCTCAAATTATAATTATTTATTGGTGAATTATTTTGAAAATAATATTTATTTTATTTAATTATATTAAATATAGTAGAATGATCAACTAGTATACCAATGCATTGCAAATAATCCCTGCATACACCAAATCAGACCTTTACAGATGTCTACATTAGATAGGATGTAGTTTTATTTAATTTATTTGTATTGAATAATTAATATATTTTAACTGATTATTTTTTAAAATAGATAATAAATACTTTATAAAAATTTTAAATTAAAATTTAGTTTAATTTTAAAATTAATTGTAAGCTTTAAAAATATTTTGTTGATTTAATTTTTTTATATGATTAATAACTCTTACCCTAATAATACTTCATTTCATATAGAAATAGAATTCTAGATTTAAATACTTATTCTTGTAATATATATATAATATATATATATAGACACACATTGTGGTGATTTGATTATTAATTTACAAAATGATTGGTTATTCAAATTTAAAGAACAATATGTCAGTATTGGCATGGTGTGATGGTTTATAGGTGGCATTGTTGTTCTTGCCACCAAGGTTCAAACCCCGTTGGGGTGGTATTGTTGAATGGTTGTATCCGGTTCATAGCTCCGGTCAAAAGCGTTTACCCCTTGAATTAAAAATAAAAATAAAAAATTTAAAGAACAATATATGCAATTGAACTCAAAAATAAAAAAAGTAGGCATGCAAAGTAGTTTTTGATTTTTTTGATGTTATAATTTAATGTAATTTTAGGAAAATAAAATAATTTGGTCACAAAGAAAATAATAATAGAAAATTTAGTCATATATATATACATATATATCTTAATTTATTCTAAAATTATAATTAATAATTGTTGAATTATTTAAAAAAAAAAAATTAATTTGATTTATTTGTAGTAGATAATTACTATAATTTAAATGATTATTTTCAAAACCAGATAATAAATTCTATATAAATTTTAGAAATTAAAATTTAGTTTAATTTTATAATTAATTCTAAGCTTTACAAATATTGTTGTGATTTGATTAATTATTTTTTATGATTAATAATTCTAATTCTAATAATACTTCATTTCACATACAAATAAAATTCTAGATTAAAATACTTACTTTTGTTTGTAATATTTTTCATTAATGTCGAATTTATAAACTAACATGTTAAGACATTAATAATTCTAACCCTATTAGTACTTAATTTCACATACCAATAAAAATATATACTAGCTTTTCTTTCTTTAATATAGTTATCATTAATGTCAAATTTATAAACTAATATCAAGAAATAAATAACCTTAACCCCAAGATTTATATGAGAACTCTAATTGAACCCTAAACCTAACCCTAATTCAACCCTAACAATAGGATTTAATTATGATTAGGGTTAGAGTGAGAATTTAATTATGGTTAGTGTTAGGGTTAGAATTAGAGTTTAATTAGGGTTAGGGTTAGGATTCAATTATGATTATAGTTGGGTTCAAATCTATAAGCTAATATTAAGATATTCACAACTCTAACCCTAACCTAACCTTAATCTCCATCCTAGAATGCTAATTAAACCCTAATTGAACCCTAAAAATAAGGTTCAATAAGATTTAGGGTTAGGGTTTAACAAGTAGGTTTATGGTTGGAATTAGGGTTCAGTTACCTAGTTAGGGATAGAATTTAATTAGTGTTATGATTAGGGTCAAGTTCAAGTTATAGTTAGGGTTTATTTAGGCTTATTTTGGTTAATCTTACAATCAGGGTTTAACTAGAATGCTAATTGAACCCTAATTTAACCCCAACAACAAGGTTCAATTAGAGTTAGGGTTCAGGTTCAATTAGGGTTAGGGTTGGCATTCAATTAGTGTTATGATTAGAATCAAGTTCAAGTTACAGTTAGGGTTCAATTAGGCTTATTTTAGTTCAGTTTACAATTAAGGTTTAATTAGAGTTAGGTTTATGGTTCAATTAGGGTTAAGGTTAGGGTTCATTTAGATTAAGGTTCAAGTAGGGTTCAATTAGGATTTAATTAGGGTTATGATGTTTTTAATTTTTATGCCATTACACCTTGAAAATCCACCTACACCTGGAGAACCATTCAATCTCTCAAGATTTTACTGTTATTCCGGAATGATTATCAAATTGGATATGTCCAAAACCTTTAATAAGTTGACTTGGCAACTTCTATACTGCATATACCTCCTGTCAACTTCAACTAGGGGAGTACTAATTGCATAATGAATTGTCTTCTTTTTCAATTTGATTAATCATCCCTCATAGGGTCTTCTTCATAAATTAGGGGATTAAGTTAATGAGACCCATTATCATGTATTTTATTCCATCAAAATGGTAGAGGCCCTTAGTGTAGAACTTATACTAGCCAGTATGATACAAAAATTTACATGACTGCCAATTCTAGCAACACAAGCCAGTACATAGTGTTTTCACATGTTACCTGGCTTACAAGATAGATGAGTTTCTAGAGGAGATGCAAATAAAGACAACTTTTCAATTTGTTTCACTGTCCAGTGTGGAGTATCTAAAATTTATTGTTAATTATGAATTTGATATTGACATATACCATTGAACTAAGATTGATACTACTGTTCTAATTTATTGGCTATAATTATTGGATCAGTGTGAAAAATCTAGAGATTTGTGTTTGACTGCAAAGAGTTATCTCTTGTGATTTATCAACAAATTATTATTTCTATTCGTGGGCTTCTTACACAGGACAATATATTTATGCATTTCTTGTAGAGTCTATTTAATTGATCATAATAAAAAAAATCTAATTTTGAAAAGAATATAACATAGAACCAAATAGCAGTGAAAATCCCAAACAAAGATTGTCAAGAGTGTATCTCATTTAGTTTTTATTTAATCTTTCTCTTTATGTCTACAATTTCTTGAAGTTTTTCTGATCATCCAAATAATTTAACGTTGATGGATATGTAACACATTTAGTTCACACATGCCTCCTAATCTAGCATACAATATGTACTTAAATGCTTAAAATAGTTGGGAGTAGTGTTGAGATTGGTGGATCTTTGGGAAGGTCCAATGCTTCACCTTTGTATCTCTCCCTATAGATAGAGGTAGAGATGAATATAGAATGAGAGAGGCAAAAGGATAAAAATAGATAGAGATATAGAGAGAGATAGAGGGAGAAATAAATATATAGAGAGATAGGGAGATAGAGGGGATATATATATAGAGAGAGAGATAGAGTAGAAAGATATTAATATTTTATTTTTTGAGAAATATGTAATTTTTTAACCATTTTCCTATATATTTAGTATTAATATTTTTACATCTTTTAACAATTCAATATATAATACAAATAAAATATAGTTAATAATTTAATTAACTAGCATACCTATATTAATTAATAATCTATGTAAAACAGGCCAAGAGTTATCTTTAACAAGATGCCTATTGACTTGAAAAAATGCTTACATTTTCATGAATATGAATTTGGAAAGCAATCAATTTGATTTTATTATTGTTTGTGTCATTGTTTATCTCAATTCCCATATATAAGGGTACACATTGAAATTTGAAATCATACCAACTTGTCTATAACAACAATCAACCAAGAACAATAAATTTGAAAGCAAAAATGTTCATCGATCATTAGATTTAGTATTGACAGCATCAAAGAAGTATATCATGAAAAAATGGCATTAACTAACTTAGATATATCTATTGAAAAAGACCTTTTGTATAATGTGTGAAAACTTAACATCATCTTGTTTTTCATGCTTCAAAATGTTCAATTCTTTTGTTGTTACACCCATAATTTCTTCTGCCACTTCTTCAAAAGTTGTAATCCAAGTGAATGAAGTATGGTCTTGCACTTTGCATTGAAGTACATATTTATAATCACATTCAAGGAAAGTTTTATCACATCTTCCACAATACCACTAACCATTTTCATTAGTGTTTACCTTCTTTTTGCAGTGCCTATCTCCAATTTTCAAGGGGCATGTTGTATAGAGAGAGTACAATATATAAACTATTAATTATAGAGTATAACAACAAAATGAATTTAAAAACTACTACATAGAAACAAGGTTTAGAATAATTCAAAATAGAGATACCATTCTCCTACAAATACTATGTATAGAAACCCTATGTAGCCACACTTTCCTCTCTCCCCTCTCACACTCTCCACTCTCTCGGCTCTCTGGCACCTCACTCTCTCCTGCTCTCTCCTCCTATCTCCCACTCTCCTCTCTGCACCGTTCTCTGCACCCCTCGTCATCTCTCCCACCTTCTTCCTACTCAGGTCAGACTCTCTCCCCATTTCTCTTGCACCCTCCCACTCTCTCCCACCTCTCTCCACCTTCTTCCTACCTCCCTCCCACTCTCTCCCACCTTCTTCCTACCTCCCTCCCACTCTCTCCCACTCTCTTCTTGCCTCTCTCCCCCACTCTCTCCCACTCTTTTCCACCCTCTCTCCCACCCTCTCCCACTCTCTCCCTTCTACCCTCCCTACCTCCCTTAAGCCCACCCTCCACCTCATAATTACTCTTGAGTATATAGAGAGGAGTAAGAGGGAGATAAAAAGAGAAATAGAGATAGAGATATAGAGTAGGAGAGATGGAGGGAGAGATGGAGTGAATGGGAGAGAAAGGGGGGAGAGGGAGAGATAGCTCAATAGATAGAGGGGGGAAGAGGTGGGAGTGACATAGATAGTGGGAGATATAAAGAGCGACAGAGAGAGATATATCAATCACCCTCCCTATATCTCTATCTATTCAACCTTATCTCTTTGTCTCTCTACCCCTCTCTATCTCTCTGTCTCCCTTTCTATTTGTATGTTTGTCATTATCTCCCTCTCTCTCTATATTTTCATCCCTATATTTATCTTTGTCTCCTTAAGTGTGCAATGGGTACATTGAAGAGGTCTTAAAGGAGAACTATCATATCTTTAATAAAATGGCATGCTACCTTGAGCATAACTCCCCAAGGACACATGCCATCCTTGGATTGTTGACATGAAACAACCAATCAAAATTTAGTTTCTCTCTCTCATATTAATATATATTACTATTATATTAAATATATATTATATTAATTATATTTTGTATTATATAAAAATATACTTATTATTAATTATTAATTATAATAATTTTATATGTATTTAATAATTTTGTTAAATAATATAATATCTAATTATAATAAGTTGAATAATTATATTATTTATTATGTAAAATATAGCTAATATATACTTAACTATATTGTAGAATATTAAAACCTAGCTAAATGGCACCAAAATTTTGAACTTAATTAACATACTATAAAAGCTAACGAAACCAGGTTGTAGCTCATCAAATTGGAGAAGTGAAAGGTCAATGCCAACGCCGAGGAAGAGCTTGGAGTAGTGAAAACAAGCTCAATGCCAACGCTAAGGAAGAGTTTGGAGGAGTGAAAAAAAGGTCAATACCAGCGCCAAGGAAGAGTTTGGAGTTAAAACAAGGTCAATACCAGCGCCAACAAAGAGTTTGGAGGAGTGAAAACAAGGTCAATATCAGCGTCGAGGAAGAGTTTGGAGGAGTAAAAACAAGGTCAATACCAGCGCCGAGGACGAGGTTGAGGGAACTCACGGAAAATCGACTACCAAGGGGCAATGAGTACTGTAAGTTTGGAACCCCCATTCTCTTTAACCTTCAATTTTCATGCCTAGTTTCCAAAGATCTTCTCGTACATTGGCACCCCCATTCTCGTAAAATGGTATAAGATAAGACAAAAAAAAAAAAAAAGCTTATACAGAACATATCCACCTACAATCCCATTCAAGCATTTTAATTAATTCCTTGAATTAAACCTAAAACAAGAATCATACACACCACAATAGTGAGATGAACGAAACAACCCTTGATCATTTTATTCAAAATTAGATATGCTTGTACAATGGAGAGACATGAGTTTGAATTAATCATATGAATTCAAATGCCAGTACTGTCATAAAACATAAATCCCCATGAATTCAAAACCTACTATAGAGTGACTCAAAACCTAAATTGCATTTTCCCTAAAACCATCAACTTTACAATTTGCTCTGCAACTTCATCTAGACTCACCAAAAATATCTAACTTGCTAACTTGTACTTCTGGCCTTGAAATCCTTCTTATAGAAAAAGGAGGAGCAAACAAACATCGGGCAGAAAGCACACGTGTCACCAATTGGACCTTGTACTCTTCATGTTGGCCAATCAAAATTGATCACCTCATTCACCTTGACACTATAAGGTTTGTACTTAGCGCCACCTAATTCACTTCTCTTTCAAAAGACTCCAAGAATGAGCTGGTGCTAATGATTTTGTCCATACAGCTCACCAACAAATCATAATCTGAGTTACCCTATTTTTTAGGGTTTTGTAGTCCAAACATGATATAAAGTGGCTCTTACACTTTTTGTGATTACTGTAGCTTGTGGAAGAGACCCTGTGGATACTGTTGTAATTTTAGGATGCATGAATAGGGCATAGGTTTCAACAAAATATGTATGGGAGATCTGATTTTATGAATTTTTATCCATGTGCAGACCTAATGGGTTGTTTCTGAACACTGAATATAAATGACACACACACACACACACACACACACACATATATATATATGTATATGTATTTAAATGTAAATGTAAATGCAATTCTTGGATGCTCTCCTAGAACAATAAATGCAACATATCATTAAAGAAATCTATATCTATGTATATAAATGTGTATTTCTAAATGCAAGTGTAAATGCAAAGAGCATATGGTTTTGTAGTGTTATAGATACAACATATCCATAAATTAATGTAATTGAAATTCTAAAGTCTTCAACACATATAATATGAAATCGATCATGTTGGTGTTTTTTCCTGTAAACTAGGTTGGTCTTCTAATCTACTTATGGAATTGCCAATTCCAATCAAGGGAAGCTCAAAGGACTTGGACCAACTGACGAGGATTTTAATAATAACCTCCTACACTTTGGGCTCTGCAAGACCCAAGAGGGTGGTCCCTATAATGTGTTTATGATCTCTGCACCAAACTCATAAACAATCATTAACGATTCATAGATAATCCCACAAATAGCTCAACAGAATAGGATACCACTAAAATGAATTGCCCTTTCACCAGTAATATCAACTACTTGGAGCATGAGATTATTTCAACATTATTCCATAACTTATGATAGTCATTTTATTTGCAATTTGGTGACAAGCCCTAAGCAAAGACATACAGACACAAAGTTTCACAAATTCATACAATTTAGATCAGTGACATATACCATTGGGGAGTCAAATTCACAAACATTCATGATTCAACAACAGATTTAAATACTTAGCATGCATGATCCCTAGCAATATTGCATTACAATAGTGTCAATTCCTGTCCCAGCCCAATACTTCTTACTAAATCCCTCTACAAACATACCCATCCATGATTCCATCCAAGCACTTTAATTAATTCTTTGAATTAAAGAGAAAATAGAAAACACACATCAGAGCAATGAGATGAACATCATAATCCTTGATTATTCTATTCAAAATTATGATATGTTTGTACAGAGGAGAGACATGAGCTCGAGATATAACATCATAGCTCAAATGCTACTAGTGCTGCTTATGAAACATCAAATCTCCATAACTTTAAAACCCATTAAAGGATAACCCGAAACCTAAATTTCCTTAACATTCAAAAAGGTTCTTACAATCTGCTCTGCAACTATACCTAGACTCGACCTTCAAAATATCTGAATTTCCAACCATTATTTCTGGCCTTGAAATCCTTCTTATAGAAAATGAAGGAGCAACAAGCATCGGGCCGGAAATTACACATGTCACCAGTCAATTAGACCGCTATGTGCCAATTCAAAACTATGATCAAAACCACCAAGTCCCGGAGCATCTTTTCGTTGATTTATACTCATTACATAATAGCTGCAGCATTTGTTACACCTCAGAACCTGTGCCCAAAGATGCCATGGAAACAAAACCATAATCAGTTATAATATAATCATTGAGCTGTCAGTTGCCAGTAATAGACACCGTTTCACTCCTCTTCGGTTAAGTACTTGTCCACCCAATTCTGATATTCCTCATCTGTTGGCCAATTAAAATTCACCACCTCCCTCACCTTGGTATTGTAAGGTGTGAATTTCACCGCAACCTGGTTGGCCTCCCTCTCAAATGAATCTAAGAACATGCTGGTATTAATTATTTTATCCATGTTGCTTACCAACAAGTCATGGTCTGAGTCATCACAAATCAATTTGATTTGTGCATTAATAACCTCTTCTGCCCTATCTTGCCACTGCTGTAGTGTCTTAATATTTCCTTGTGCATCTATTACATCTGGTAGAAAAGTGTCATTCCAATCATCAAAACTCTTTACTAGTTCTCTAATTTTCCTACTCATATCATCAGGCAGGGCCTGGAATCCCTTCAATGATTTCACAAAGATTTGAGTAGGCTTTAATAACTGGGGCCTGTTATTTACATCAAATCTGGAAGCCTTAAACATAACATCTAAATCAATGGCCCGAGGGATCCACTTCTCAACCATAGGTAGAACCACTTCCCGATCTCTGTTAATGTTTAGTATTCCACCCAAGAATAAAGAATATAAAGAATGTACAGCTAGCAATCTAGAATCAACCTTCTCATTTAAATGCCTCAAAATGGTGTCAAACACCTCATTGTGTTTAGCCATAGCACCATCCTCACTCGCCCTTAGGGCAACCTATAATTCTATGATTTTATTCATCATCTACTTTTTGGTAGGATCTGTAGAATACTCATCTTCCTCTTTGACTGGCCCTGGTGCAGGGCTATTAGCAGGTGTCTGAATTGGGGATCCAGGAGTAGAAATGATTGGGATAATAGGGGACAATGACCCCAAAGTAGTAGGTAATACTCTGATAGTAGAGGCACTGGAGGATTCTCCCACCTACCCGTATCTCAATCTATCTACTTCAGACTGTAGCTCAACATTTTTTTGCTACATTCTACTATACTCCCCAATTATTGCATTGTACTTTTCCATCAAGCTTTTCTTTTTAGCTTCATCTCTTTCAGTTGTCTTCTGGGCCAATTTGGCCACATTCAGTGTCAGGCTTGTGGCTTCTGTTGTTGAGGTTTTAGAAGCTCTCTTGATAATGAGCACACCCCTTAGACTTGGGATAATATCAACCACATTTGGTTTTCTACCTTAAGGTGCCAGTGCCCATATGGCTAAAGTTTTATATTCCTCACTAAAAGCAGAGTCTTGTAGAGCTGCCTTGACTTCTTCTTCACTGTTTTGCATAGGATGCTTAGACTGCATAATAGCATTGAATGCTACAACATCAGCTATGTCCCATTTAGGGAGGAGTAAGACACCAGCCTGAGATACAAGTTTCCTTCCTTCATCAGGAGTGATGCTTTTGAATTGCTCCATTAATTCAGCTTTAACTTCATCATCATTCTCCTAGTTAGACCTATCAGGTCTTGATTCCCTCCTGGTCTTGCATTTATCCTGATATTCATCAAGTTTCATCCTCCAGATCAACTGCAAGAACACAGGAGTTTTCACGAAGGCATCATCATCCAAGAACGCCTTGCAAGCCACCATCCTGGCATCATGTACACACTACCCCTTTATATCCATATCAGTTAGCACCAATTGTGCTAATCTAGGAGGGGAGGGGATACCAACCTGCATGTCCTGATCAGTTATTATTATTTCATCCACCAGAGCCTCTTGTGACTCCTCAACTCTTCGCCTCTTAAGGCTTGGCTCTGATGGTAACTCTATAGGGTCATTTCTAGGTGGTGAATCTAAATCCACAATCTTTATCCCCCTAGGTTTCCTAATCCCATGACCCGGTTGTGATGATGTTTTCATTATTTGTTTCCCTTTTTTATCTCCTCCTTCATCACTGCTATCATCTCTCTCCCTCCTGTATAGAGGCCTATCCACTAGTGGTTGATAGGTCGGCCTTGTTTCTTCAGGCCTCACCTCTAATCCTTGAATTCCCTAGTCTAGTTCCAAGTTTATTTTCTTGGTTCTCAAGGTGCTCATGATTTCTTTGAAATTATTCATCAAGAAATCAATTCTTTTATGAAATGGAGTGAACTCCATCAATGGATCATATTTTGGATCCAGTTTATGCACCATGGCCAGCATTTTCTCATAAGCAATCCACTTCTCTTTATTTAATTCATGCTGGCTCAAATCGAACTCATTTCTAATCAAATCCTCAGGAAAATTGAAAACATGAGAAAACTTGCCACCCTTAATTATTTGCCTAAATAGGGCAAAGAATCCTTCAGGGTCATGCTGCCTCCTCGATCCACTCTTCAAATGGTAGTCATCAAAATATCTGTCAAAGTGAACCCATCCTCCCTTGGAAAAAACAAAGTTTGAAACAACAGTATAATTAGGGAACAAAGTCCCTTTTCCTTTTCCTTTCAAATTATCTTCATGAATGCAACCTAGTTGCCACATGACCTCTGCAAATCCCATTCTTGATGGTACATTATATGGGAGAATATGAGGAGCTCCCTGGAAACCATAAACCCTTAGGACAGTGCTTACAGGGTATAGAATGATGTCACCCCAATTATGACACATCTTCAAATCAGGCTTCCTCACTTTGGGTCAGAGGAAGTCATGCAAATCCTTAGGAATCCCTGGAACATTCACCATCAATCTAGCTCTAAGCCTGGAAGCAAAGCAGTTATCAAACTGCACAAAACTGGCATCTCCCTTATTGTAAGACAAGTCTGCACTCCAAGCCTACACTGGTAATTTTTCTCCATTCATCTCCTGCCTCAACTCCATTTTCTCTGAGAAGAAATCAACATTCTTGTACAAGAACATATGCATTAATAAGGAGTACCAGTGTCCCCCACATACAAGTTCAGTAAACCCTCATGTATCCTTTCAGCAAGGAAAGAAGCATAGTCGTACACTACAGAAAAGTTAGGATGCTGAATTTGAGCCCCCATAAACATATAAGCAATGGGCATCACGGTATTAGGGATGAAACCTAAAATTTGGAAAAGTGAATAAAAAGTTGCCAAGAAATGATCAGCAAAACAACTCAACCTGAAAGGTTCCCGGTCAGTTGGGTTGATGTGAATCATTGAATTGCCCGCCCTGGCTAGATGAGGAGGAAGCAACTTTAATCTGAAAAGAGGTTGTGCCCTGGCATATTCCTACTTCATTTCATCAAGGTCTATCCGAACCAAGAATGAGTTGTATTCACTTAAATCAAAAACCTACCGAAGCTCATCTGCATTTATATTTAGTAAAACCCCGCCATCATTATCCCTGATAATCCTTGTGATGGGATCATATCGTGCAGCCACTACCCTGAGTAGGTCAACATCAAGAAATACATTCGACACCACAAGTTTTCCCATATCATATCTCCAACCATTTGAAAAAGGATGAGACATATTTCGCTGCCCATACCATCTCCTAAACATTTCCAAGCCCATCATTTGTACCCTAGCATCCGCAATGTTATAGGTTTTATATCTTAATCCCTCACCTAAGGCTGTCCCATTTATTAAGATCAAACCCCTCTTCTTGTCATTTGTTGACAAAGGGAACTGGTCAAGGAAATCGTTGTATAGATTCCTTTGCAAATAATCAATAAGGCCAGAATGCTGCTTTAGTGGTGCCATTTCAAACAACCAAGGCTTCTCCTAAGATCAAATTTCTGAACAAACTAGGGCTACCCAAAACAAAATTACAATAGAATTTTGCAATTTCCCACAATTCAAAAGAACCAGTAACCCTAGAACCTTAATCCAGAAAACCACTGACCAACACAAAACAACCCTCCACAAGAATCACATTCAAATGGAAACATTGATAAAGAAAGTAACTCACGGGATTTCGCGCCCTGTAGAAAATCAAACCCTGCTGTAATTGCTTTGAAAAAACTCTATCTTTGGCTCTAGACCGCTTCGAAAACACTTGAATGCCCTTGTGGTTAAGATAGCCTGAAATTAAATACTTAGAATTTATGAGAAATGGCCAAAAGATGTCTCATCTGCCATTAAAGCTTACTTGCATGCCCAATGGCTTCAATTGTATTTGATGCAAATTTAAATCTTCACTGTCGATCTCTTGTTTCTGTTAGATTATCGAACGGTCACATTCAAAGAAGCTGACAACATCTCCACATCATTATCAAGGACCCACCATAATACGTAGCGCTTGCCCGCGATATCATGATCATTAAACTCCCTTCAGTTTAGGATCACGCGATAGTGGGCAACCGTTGATTCCCTTCATCGGTGATCACGATCATCCATAACAGGGAGCAGCATCAATACCTATCCGTCGAGCAACTTTTTTCACCAAGGTTAAAACATTGTCATTGATCATGAGCATGTGCATCTCACATGTGGTTTAGTAACCCGTTCCATAATGCACTAAAGTCTAATACACATTTTAAACACTTTTTTTTACTCTGTTCAACATCGGCAAACTGGGACACGTGGTGATCGCCCGTGATATCGCGATCACCAAACAGCCAGCGGTGGTGTCATCGCGAGATCACGAGGAACGGTCAAAATCAACCATAGGGAAATTGACAATCATCAAAATAACCCCTACAAAACATTAAAAATACTTAGAAGAAAATAAGGGGAAAGGGACATTGCCTAGGGCAAGGACAGTTGATGACTCAATGTTGTTTTAAAAGCACAAGGCACGGACGGACCCAGACTTTAATAAATAAAAGGGGCAGGCGAAATATTTAGCATTTTTATTAAAAAGGGGCCTGGCCTAGATGATTCAATGGGACATAAGTTGTTTTTAGAACCCCTCCTCTAAAGGTAACGATAGAAAAGACCCAACCCAAAGATAGAACACCAAGGTTTCATGGAAGCAAAGCAAAATTCCAGCCCCAGGTACCTTCCGAATAATCAAGACAAACTAGTAACAAAAGGAAACCAAGGACTTAAATTTGAGGCTCCATCAGATCAAACTATTAAACTACATGAGAAATAAATGAAAACAGTAAATGCATATGTATGTGTATTTGTAAATGTAGGTGCAAAATAAATAAGAATAATGAAAATTATAAAAGAATATAAGGAAAGGTCTCCTCCCTTCTTGGTAGTGATAACCTCCTCCACACACAACCCTTAAAAATTATGAATAGAGGAATATAATCTTTGAAGAACTCAAAGTTGATTCTCTCCTACTTGATGCAATTAGTCATTTTATCCTTACAAACATTTATAGTGATTACTAGAGGCACATAGACCAATTCTTCATAATAGAAGAATTTGATCATACTTTTCCAATGATGGCATTATGAGAAAACCTTAGGTTAAATGAATAATTCCTAGCTAAGTTCTTTAAATCATGTCCAACCGTATAAGAGAAGACCGCTGCTATGTGTACCTAGATACCATGGAGAAAGGCTAGTCTTTGTGCTCTTTCATCAATCATCCTACCTTAAAACATACCAAAAATCTCCTAGCAATTAGACATAGGAAGATTTAATGACTTAAAAAAAATTTATTGCCAAAGCGTAAACTTATGATGACTTAACCAGGCCTAGTACACACTCCCCCCTTAACCACTTAGACATATGGAAATTAAATGTTAATTTGCTTCTATTTTTAGTCATGTAGGTGTCCAATAAACCACTTGGTGGTGTTTCCCTTCAAGTTTATTTACTTGAATGAAGAGAAAAAGTCCTTTGATTACAATTAGAGAATACATTTGAGGCCTTGTTGTGTAACTGGTGGACCATAGTCACATTTAACACTTGTTACAAAGTTTGGGAGTTAAAACATTAAGTAGATTTTATTTGTGATGGACACATTTGGACGGTAGTAACAATAGCTTGCAATCTATCAAGATTTGATTACCTTATAACCTATGAAATTCTAGCGATGAAATGATAGATTAATCATAATGTCACCTTGGGATCACATCACCATGAAAGAACTTCATCCAACATCCTTACGAGTGCAGGTACCACAAATAGGTATTTTCAGATATGTCTTCCTCAAGTGAGGGGAAATTCAGGAAGAGAAGAGGAAAGCGAGACATGTAGTATGTCTAAAAGAGGGAGATCAACTAGAGGTCAAAAGATTAGAAGAAAATTTTGTAAACGCATGGAATTTTTTCTTGCTGAAGGGGGGTCATGTTCTTATGATGATGAGAGCATAGGCAACACAAGAGTGCCCTTGAGGTACAAAAATCTATGGAAACAATGGGTACCCAAGGAACTTCCTCAATAAACACCGATTTTTGTGTCAACGAGAGGATATATTGCATAGCACCATCGTCATTACATGGTTTGGGCCTATTTTGCATGGACGACATAAAGGTCTATTATGACAAAGTTACCGAATTGATGAAGTATGTTGGACCTTGTTATAGTTACAAACATTGGATGCAACTAGATCAATATACACTAAGTATGTGTAGGTATGCACTGTCAACAAATTATATACAACTAAAAGATAAGGATCAAAATAAAGGAGTGGCTATGTACATTGATGGAAGGCCAAAAACATCAGGGAATATTATAGGGTTTATAAATAGTACATGACCTAGGTCAATAAATAAGC
>VDFB02075321.1:242429054-242453800 GCA_007258455.2 Sequoia sempervirens | reverse complement strand
AAGTATTGTTATTGGAAAACACTCTGTGTTGTGAGTTATTTCATTCTACATGTTGAAAGCTAAAGGTTTGAGAGCATGGGGTGGAGTTGTAGGTCAGGGATATATAAGACTATCCAAATTCACCCAAGGGGTGAGTAACCAATTGGGTTGTTACTTGTAAAGGGTTTGAAAACGGTATTTGGGTTGCAGGTTTCATAACACCCAGTGTTTTCAAACCTTCAATTACACATAGACAGTATGAATGTAATGAAAAAATTGGTTACTTACACAGTAAGAACCCAATTGGTTGGTCACACCTCAGTTGATTTTGGATACTTTTATGTATCCCCCATTGGAAATTATATTGACAATATGAATGTATTCAAAAAAAAAAATTATTTAAACAAAAGGAATGTATTGAAAGGAACCTTAAAAATTTATCACAAGTCTTAGGTAGACTAAAAATTGTGTTTGAAATTACTCTTATGATTTGAAAAAAGATATGCTTGATTATAGAAGATGATGCAAAAAGATTTGGAACTTTAACTATCTATAACACTTGCAACTTTTTTACATATTACAACTAACCACAGATACGTCATTTGGTTGTGTGTATATTATGTGCATTCTATTTATATTAATAGGAAATATACTCATAGGAAATGCCACCTGAAGTCTTATTGTTTATGGTAGCTTGCTTATAAATGAAAGAAAAAGGTTGGAATTTAAATTGTTTGATCTCGACAATTTTTAATATAGTCATCAATAGTATTAAATAGAGTATAGAAATAAATGTTTTGTATGTATATATGTGGGCAACAATTTTTCTCATCATGGATACATTCAAATGAGTAATGGTATTAAATGCTATTTGTAACAGTAAAAATAGCATTTCACTATCTTCATCTGATTGCAACAAAAAAATGCTCACATTATTTGCAGTGTTGGAAAACACGTCCCATGTCAGCTATTTCCTTGTCAATTTTTTTTGTTTCCTACTCACCAAGAATGTAATGAATTCCACCTTAAAATTTTGTTTCATATGATTGAAAAAATATATGCTTTCTTATAGTAGACGGTGCAATAAATTTTGGAACTTTAACTTTCTATAACACTTGCAACAACACTTGCAACTCTTTTACATATTACAGCCAACCACAGATGTGTACTTTAAAAGGGAAAGTGCTTCGTACAGTGATGAATGTTGTTGAGGTGGCCAGCACACTTGATAGGGTGTGTAGTGGTGCATCTCCTTTGGGATGGTCACATTCAATAGATCTGTAGGTAAGATCCACCTATGTACAACCTTTCTAACCTCCTGGTTGATTTGAATCTTTGAAAAATAGTTATGATCACTTCATAGTCAAAATTCTTTACAATTTCATTTAGAAAATTTCATTTTTGTTATGAATATGTTGATTTTAATAGTATATTGTTCCTTTGATTCAGGTCACCCACTGCACCTACTTCCTCTTGAATCACAGAAATCGGCATGAGCGTTACCGATTCTCATCGGAAAGGTTGTACAGAGGAGGTCCCCTCATTTTACGAGAATGTTGAGTCAGTCACGTGTTTGGTAATTGATTGTGAATTTCCAATTACTCGTTCCTTCCAATGCATTAGTCAGAATGCTTTATAATTTCATTTAGAAAAAATCATTTATGTTATGAATATGTTGATTTTGACAGTATATTGTTCCTTCGATTTAGGTTGAGAATCAAGGATACTATCACACTAATGTTGTAGTTGACAATAAAGAGGAATAGGCTGCAGAGGGTGACCCTAAGTATGAGGACAGTGTGAATGAAGCATGGGGTGATGTGGAGGATAGGAATGTTGATATAATAACTCAATTAAAGCATTTTTTGGTTGTGTATATAGGTTGTGCATTAATAGTATTTTAATATCAAATATACTTGTAGGTAATGCCACCTGAAGTCTTATTGTTTATGGTAGCTTGGTTGTTGATGTCACATTATTTGTAGTTTTGGAAAACACACTGTTCCCTGTATTTTATTCCCTTGTGAAAAGTCTTTGTTTCCTACACACCAAGAATGTAATGAATTCCACCTTCAAAATTTTGGAATAACTGCTTGTTAGGGTAAAAATTTCATTTCACTATCTTCATCTAATTGCAACAAAAGAATGCTCACATTATTTACTATGTTGGAAAACACACTGTCCCCTATCATTTATTTCCTTATGATGTGTTTTTCTTTCCTACGCACCAAGATTGTAATGAACTACACCTTAAAATTTTGAAACAACTCTTTGGTATAGTAAAAAAGACATTTCGCTATCTTCATCTAATTGCAACAAAAAAATGTTTACATTATTTGCAGTGTCATAAAACACACTGTCCCTGATTCCTTTAGAGGAAGAAAGTGGAAGAAAGGGTAATTTTGAAATTTGCTTTTGAACGTGTATTTTCATATCTTGAATGAATTGGTTGCATGCATTTGAATTTGATGTGACATTGAAATTCTTGACATCACAGGGAAAGGATGAACAAGGAAGTTGCGGGTGTGAGCAGGCTAGCCAATAAGGTCAAGGCCCAATTTTAATGATTCTTGACACTAGCCTACTCAATTTCTCAATTTCCTTCAATTTCTGGCAAAGAAGCAATAAAATCGGTCCTTGACCTTATTGATGACATTTCTTGGTGCTTCTAATTTTTCTTTTTCCTTCTCATCTATTTCCAATTGTATTTGTCCTCCATGGTACATATATATGATTTCATTCTATATATATAATTTTTTTACAAAAGTTGTCTATGTTTTCAGATAAGACTTTCATCCCTCCCCCCAACTGATTCTCTTTCTATGTGCTTAGATCTAATTTTTCCTCTTCCTGACATCCATACATTAATTATTGAATGTATTCATTTATATTCATAGGTTTGTTATAGCTTGAAGGTGTTGAAAGTGCAATGGTCGAAGCAGAGGCTTCTTGGAATCATCTTGTTACATGTACAACAACGAGGATCTGTGCAAGTGGAATCAATGCACCATCAATGCTATGGACCCAAAGAAGCCTATAATATTTTATTTGAGCATCTCCTCAATTGCACATAAAAGGTAGTTTGTTAGACATACAACAACGAGGATCTGTGCAAGTGGAATCACCCCACGTCAATGCCAAGGACCCAAAGAAGCCTATAAGATAATATCTGAGTGTCCCATCAATTGTACATAAAAGGAAATGTAGGAGAGGATGAGAGAGGCTGAGAATAGTCATTTTGCATTTGGTCTTTGATCATGTAATTATTGAAAAATTATGGTGTGGAATTACATTATTTTGGTATGTTTCAAGACTATGGTCTTGTTGGAACTGTAAAATTCTGATGATTTTCATGTTGTTCATACCCATGCATTTTCCACATGAGTCCTACCATGAGCACATTTTCCTTATTGTTTCCCATATGGCCCCATAAATTCCATCGAGTCTTGAATAATTCACATAACAGTTCATATCAGCGTGAGATGGTCAAGGTCTCCCCGACCCATGTTGCATTTTCTGCTAGCAAACAATTGTGTTGCCTATCGGCAAGACATTTTTGATATCATGGCAATTGGAGTTTACTTACTGGCAGTTATCGGCAAGAATTTCACGTGGTTTTGGTGAAAGAGGAAAGTTCTATCGACAGGAGTTATACCGTCGGGATGAGGTCTTATCGATTTCAATATGTCTCCCCGACCGGCCACAAAAGGTACTCATAGGCGAGAGGTTTTCCTTCATTGTAGTATCTTGGCGAAGTCTTCTTGTCTTGCCGATCGATGGTGGAAGGATTGAATTATCGGTAAGAGTTACTGACATTCAGAGGGAGGTCTTAGCGACTTCATTGAGTCTCACCGATAAAAAAGGAAAAAGGTCTCTGTCGGTATGAGAGTTGAATTCTCTTGGCGATCTAAAGTGTGCTCAGGATGTTTCGGTATGACTCGGTGGATTCTTTTGGACCTCTCCTCGATTTTGAATTGTCTTGGTGAAGGCGAATGGAAGGTGCTTCTCGGCGAGAGTTTTCTCTTATCTCAGCGACTCAAGATGGATGAAGGAACTTTTGGTGAAACATAGTGTGCTCTACGAGAGGTCTCCCCGATGGTTGAAGGTCACAGTGATACACAAAAAATGAAGACTCTCGGTGAAACATGAAGTAATCTATATAGAGTCTCCCTGATATCAGAATGTTACGGTGACTGTGAATGAAACAAAAGGAACACATCAGTGGGAGATATCCTTGTGTCTTAGCAAATGGAAAACATGTAAAGAAAAAACATAATTGATGACACATTTTGTAGACTGTATGATTTCTCCCCGATAGTAGAAAGCCATGGCAAAACATAGAGAACTAGGGGGCGACTGACAGCAATATAATTTCCTTCGGCATACTTACTGGGTTCTCTCGGTGACTATTTCATTGGTGATTAATAAAAATTCAAATACTATGGCCGACATGAAATGAGCCCGAATTCAGTGGTACGCCGATATGGGATCTCAATGTGATGTTTTTTTGATGTTGGTGTATAAATATGCATCTTGTGATTGTAAATGGATCATCAGCTATTAGATTTTTGATATATAGTAGGTAGATGATGGATACAGTAGAATAAATATTCTCAGATCAGAGACTAAGATGCATGTTTTCAAAATGGAGGTATTTATGAAAGTCAATTGATGTTGTTGCACATTTCTGGTGTCAATTGTCTGTGAATTTAATAAAAGTATTGCTAAGCTATCTCCAAGATTGATGCTTTCTGGTTGTTTAAATTGATATAACAAGTTTATATTAAATTCATTAGTGCACATTTACTGTATCTATGTGGTTAATTGATTGGTTCTTTCAAGAAAAGATTAAATCCTTTTAGTTGATCACATTAATCAGAGAGATTCATTTGGATTGTTAATGTAGAGCTTAGTAATCACAGTCTTGCATGTTTATACAAGTTGTAAATAGAATATATGCCAGATAATTTGAGTTTTCTCCAGAGAAGTGTTGCTCATCTTGATTTCATTTGACTCCACATACCCAATAAGGCACTAGTCTCTGCATTTCATCATTGGGATTCATTCAGTTTCTTTACATCTGTTAATTGAGCATTTTAGGATTTAGATCAGAAGATTGCTATTGCTATATATACCAAGTTGATTTCATTTGTCCGTGCTTCTATCTGCCATTGTGGACAAATCACTACAATAAAGATAATCATAAGTCAAGTCTACTTCATTCAGAAAGGTACACCCGCCTAGGTTTAGCAGCACCTGAAGAGTAGAAGGTTAAATTCTTTTGACCTTGTCTATTACCTTGAAACGTATCAAGAGATTGGCAGCCTCTTGAGGCATTCTGCCTGCATTTTTGAGAGCTAAAAAATTGGCGACTCCATTGGGGAATACATTCAAAATCAAGGCCTTAATCATAGAGTCAGGAACTTTATATAGACTCCATTGGGAATAAGAAACATCATTTATTTTTTCACTTTTCACAAAAGTGAGTGGCGACTCTGGCATAAGTTTTGCAGTTGTTCAAATATGAATGGAAGAATATCTCAATACTGGGGAGGTCATACTAGAGCTATTGCTGGTAATAGTAAATGGACACATAAAGATGATAGGACTTACAAGGGTAAAAATATAGTTGAATATATGTACATGAAAAATAAAGACAAAGCAGTGAGACAACATTGTGAAACTTATGACAGGTATGACACATGGAGAGATAACTCAAGTGCAAAAATTTGCACCCCCAAAGAGCAAAGAAATCCATTTTATAATCCTCAAAATCAGCCTGAGTTTGATGCTAGACTTGAGGCAAGAGGACCCAGATATCGACAGGAATGTGAACAAAGAATGGAAGGTAACCAAAATAAGTTCATTGATCATGAAAGTCCTAAAGGAAACTATGAGCTTTCAATTCCTGAAAAAGTAAGATCACAAATGGAATTACAGGAGAGGAGGATAGAGGAATTAGAGGCTAAATTGTAGAAAACTCAAGTTACTGATCAGATGGCTGGTTGCCCAAAGTATGTACTGCCTCATAAGCAGGGTGATAATGGTGCAGGGCCCTCTAATCAATCAAATGCTCCTCACAATCAGATAGGGAATCAATACAAACAGCCAAATCCTCCACCTCACATTCCTACTCAACATATGTAGCCACCTCATAATCAGCATTATATGCCACACCACCATACACAATTCAGTAATCCCATGCACCAATATCAATATCCACCTAACACTCCCCCTCACCAGCATACAACAATGATCAGGCAGTTTGATTTAGCAAGTTTTCAATTATATCCTTACCCTATGGATGGCAGTTGGAGAGGTATGGTGCCTAAGTTTATGGGAAGTAATGCAATTACTGATGAAGAGCATTTAAAGAGTTTCAACGCTTTCATCCAAGACATAGATGTGCCATATGAAGATTTACACATGAGGTTTTTTATGATATCACTTATTGAAGAGGCTAGGGATTGGTTCAACAGCTTACCAGCATTCTCTATTGATTCTCTCCAAGGATTTCAAGACTGATTTATTGAGCAATATGGGAATCTAAGTGCACCAGATGTTGCTCTTCATGAATTGATGTGAATTCATAAAAATCAGAATGACTCAATTTATGATTTCAACCGAAGATTCAACAAGTTGCAGACTAAAATACCTCTTGAATCAAGGCTGCCAAATTCTGTAGCATTGAGTGTTTATTTGAATGCATTTTATCCTAAAACAGGGTATGAACTAAGAAATAGATTCCCAAGTGATTTTGCTGAAGCTCAGAAGATAGCATTGACAATTGAGAACAACAGAAAGGCTGCTGGGATAGTCAGTAAAAGAGACAACCCTAGGGCTCCTCAGCAAAGCAACAATTATCAGTATAGACAAGAGAATGCATACAGAAATGAGAGGCTTAGGTTGCATGACATGCCTTATAATACATACCGAAAGGATGGAAAACCTATAACAGCTAAGCCTAGAAGCAAGGACACTCCTGATCCATTGAGCAAGAAGGGAACCTATATGGTAAGTAACAATTATTTATGTGAAGCTTGTGATAAGCCACATTCCCCAGATTATTGTGTTGTAGCCCAAAGAATGCAAGAAGAGGGAATGTTGATGGGAAACAATGGAGAAGGTCACACAGTGTATTTGACTTCAAATAATTTTCACCATGTTGAGGAAGGGTACTCATCTATAGAGGATGATGGTTATGACTATGATGTTTCAAATCAGAGATATAATGTCCATATGGCTGAACATCAGGTCTTTTATGATTCTGAAGAAGATTATATAGAACCACATTCTGATGAAATGCCTACTCACTACAGTATGAGGAGACTCACCAAAGATGAGATAGAGAGACTAACTGTTGCTGCTGTTGAAGAAGCAAAGAGTAAATACTAGTTGAGAAATAGAACAGTAAATGAGGAGGGTGTCCCTAGGGGAATCTTTATGAAGGATCAGAAGGTGACACAAGGAGCTGTGAAAAAAGCAAAAAACAAACAACATGATAAAAGTGAACAAAATCCTATCCAAAAGGAGGAAGTTAAGGAGCTGCGCAAAGAAATGCAGGAGACTAATCAGAAGGAAGAAAACAAAGGAGAAACATTGGAGCAGAAGAAAATGATTAAGGCAGAAGGCTCCTCTTTTGACTTCACTCAGGCGTTATCTCAAGTAAAAATGTATGTTCCTTTACTTGAGATGATGAAAATTAAGGAATACAGAGACAATGTTGTTCAATTGATAATAAATTCTAAAAATAAAGTAGTCAATAGGCAGGAGAAAGTAAATATCCCAGAAGTCTGTTTGAGTGATGTATTAACAACTCCCCCACAAGTTGATCTTTTTTTCACTACATTGCTTATAAATAACAAAGTGTTGAGGAATTGCATGATAGACTCTGGTGCTACTATAAATATCATGCCAGTAGGAGTTATGAAGTAGCTTGGCATGTGGGTTGATACCAATGAGGGAAAATTCTATGCAATGGATAGTGGACCTGTTCCTGTGGTAGGTATTATGAGAAATGTTGAAGTCAAACTGGCTACTTATCCACAAGTGGCTTATAATATAGATATAACAGTAATTGATACCCCTCCTCAGTTTGGGATGCTTTTGTCAAGACAGTTGACAGCTGCAGTTGCGGGAAGTGTCCAATTTGATTTGTCTTATGCAACTATTCCAGTGAATGGTCAGGAAGTCAGGTTGTATAGGGAGCCAAGAATGAACCAACTTGTTGACTATGTACCTCAAGATCAAATCAATTATTTCTGTGATGTGGATCTTGGCAATTTCAAGATAGAATCAGCCCAGCCAAAGTTATTTAGTACTGATCAAAATGAGAAGCATGTTGCACAAAACTACAACGGTGTGTGCAAAATGTACTTTGGTGGAGCATGGGAGCCTGAATCATTTTATTGGCTAGAGTCATCAAAACAATGTACCTTTGATCCAGTAAATAAATTTATTGATACCATGCAAGGGAAAAAGTATGAAGACAATGGTGATATCACAGATAAGTGTCAGAAGATCAGTCGTACACCACAGCCAATAGAAGATGAGACATGTGCAAGTCAATATGGCTCATATGATAGCTTGCATGAGGATGACAAGGATATTGAATTTCTTTCCTGCATAACAGATTATGACATAGAAAGCAGTGAATATTCAGATTGTGAAGATGTATTTCTGGATTTTGATCTACAGCAAGGTGATTCTTGTAGTTTTTGTGATGACCAAGAGGAAGAAGCAATGGAAAACGTGGATCCATTTGATAGTAAACAAGTAACACTTCCAGCTGCGGTTGAGTACTATGAAGACACATTTAATGAGGAAGAAGTGCTTTCAAATCCGCTTCATGGTGAGGAGGAGATATTTTCAGACAAACAAAGTGGTATGTTTAATGATGGAATAAATGACTGTGTTGGTAGTGTTTCTGATTTTTCATTCTCTAATGATCTTGGACCTCTTTTTGATGATGACAAAAGTGAAGAATATAACTGTAGTGATGAAAACGATGAGACTTGTTTACTCAATAGTGAGAAATTTTCAGATTTGCTGACTGTTGAATATCATAGATATATACATGAAGGTGATCCTGAAGTTTTGTGTCCATTTTACATTTGTTTTGATAGTGAAATTTCTTTGTGTAATGATTCTTATGACTCCTAGTGCATTTCTCGAGATGATGGAGAAACCTTTGGTGTTGACCAAATACATGTGTCAGTTCAAGAAGAGGTATGTGATTTTGAAACTTCTAACTCATGTGGAGAAGACATTTGTTTGCATACCAAGGATGATAGAATTCTAGCTTTGATTGGTTTGTATATGCCTGATCCTGGAGATGTGAGTTATAATCAAATATTGTCTCCTAATGACGATTTGGAAGAAGTGCAAAAGGTTTCAGATTTGTTTATTTTAGATAGCATTGATATGACAGAACCTTTTGTTTCTCAAGAGAAGCATTTTGATGGTGAATTTTCAGTACAACTGGGAGAATGTTTCACAATTCATAACAATGAGAGAGAATTCGAATTACTGAATGGTGTTGGGATTCTGGGCCAAACCGAGCAAGATGATTCTCTAAGAACTTTCGATAACAATGACAAGGAAGGTTGCATGAATGTCTTCAGGAGGAATCTAATGAACTCAAGGGAAAACCAGGCATTTGATAGGGGAAAATATGGTTTGAGTTTTAGACCATAACAATTCAAAACTGATGAAGTTGAAATACAAAGGATTAAGTTTTGCCAGTGCATGGACAACTTTTGCTAATCCTCTTTAAAATTCTTTTCCATGCACAGTAGTTTAGGGTTTTGGTTCACTTCCATTTTTGCATTCATTTTCCATTCTGCTCACTACTACTTGTCCATTCCCATTTTGCTCATTTTGTGTCTGGTCTGCTCACCCAAAGATCTGGATCCTTGCAATGATCTTACTATCATTCATACCCAGACAGAGCCACTATTGCAACTGTAAAATTTTGATGATTTTCATGTTGTTCATACCCATGCATTTTCCACATGAGTTCTACCATGAGCACATTTTCCTTATTTTTTCCCATATGGCCCCATAAATTCCATCGAGTCTTGAATAACTCACATAATAATTCATATTAGCGTGAGATGGTCAAGGTCTCCCCGACCCATGTTGCATTTTCTGCTAGCAAATGTTTGTGTTGCCTATCGGCAAGATGTTTTTGATATCATGGCGATTGGAGTTTACTTACTCGTAGTTATCGACAAGAATTTCACGTGGTTTTGGCGACAGAGGAAAGGTCTATCGGTAGGAGTTATACCATCGAGATGAGGTCTTATCGATTTCAATATGTCTCCCCGACTGGCCACAAAAGGTACTCATCGGTGAGAGGTTTTCCTTCGTTGTAGTATCTTGGCGAAGTCTTCTTTTCTTGCCGACCAATGGTGGAAGGATTTACTTATCGGTAAGAGTTACTGACATTCAGAGGGAGGTCTTAGCGACTTCATTGGGTCTCACCGATAAAAAAGGCAAAAGGTCTCTGTCGGTATGAGAGTTGAATTCTCTTGGCGATCTAAAGTGTGCTCGGGATGTTTCAGTATGACTCGGTGGATTCTTTGGGACCTCTCCCTGATTTTGAATTGTCTTAGCAAAGGCGAATAGAAGGTGCTTCTCAGCAAGATTTTTCTCTTGTCTCAGTGACTCAGGATGGATGAAGGAACTTTTGGTGAAAGATAGTGTTCTCTACGAGAGGTCTCCCCGACGGTTGAAGGTCACAGCGATACACAAAAAATGAAGACTCTCAGTGAAACATGAAGTAATCTATATAGAGTCTCCCCGATATCAGAATGTTACGGTGATTGTGAATGAAACAAAAGGAACACATCGGTGGGAGATATCCTTGTGTCTCAATGAATGGAAAACACTTAAAGAAAAAACATAATCGATGACACATTTTGTAGACTGTATGATTTCTCCTCGGCGGTAGAAAGCCACGACAAAAGAAAGAGAACTAGGGGGCAACTAATAGTGATATAATTTCCTTCGGCATACTTACTGGGTTGTCTCAGTGACTGTTTCATTGGTGATTAATAAAAATTCAAATATTGTGGCCGACATGAAATGAGCCCGAACTCAGCAGTAGGTCGACATGGGATCTCACTGTGATATGTTTTTCTGATGTTGGTGTATAAATATGCATCTTGTGATTGTAAATGGATCATCAGCTATTAGATTTTTGATATATAGTCGGTAGATGATGGATACAGTAGAATAAATATTCTCATATCAGAGACTAAGATGCATGTTTTCAAAATGGAGGTATTTAGGAAAGTCAATTGATGTTGTTGCACATTTCTGGTGTCAATTGTCTATGAATTTAATAAAAGTATTGCTAAGCTGTCTCCAAGATTGATGCTTTATGGTTGTTTAAATTGATATAACAAGTTTATATTCAATTCATCAGTGCACATTTGTTGTATCTGTGTGGTTAATTGATTGGTTCTTTCAAGAAAAGATTAAATCCTTTTAGTTGATCATAGTAATCAGAGAGATTCATTTGGATTGTTAAAGTAGAGCTTAGTAATCACAGTAGTGCATGTTTATACAAGTTGTAAACAAAATATATGCTAGATAATTTGAGTTTTCTCCAGAGAAGTGTTGCTCATCTTGATTTCATTTGACTCCGCATACCCAATAAGGCACTAGTCTCTGCATTTCATCGTTGGGATTCATTCAGTTTCTTTACATCTGTTAATTAAGCATTTTAGGATTTAGATCAGAAGATTGCTATTGCTATATATGCCAAGTTGATTTCATTTGTTCACTTCTATCTGCCATTGTGGAAAAATCACTACAATAAAGATAATCATAAGTCAAGTCTGCTTCATTCATAAAGGTACACCCGCCTAGGTTTAGCAGCACCTGAAGAGTAGAAGGTTAAATTCTTTTGACCTTGTATGTTACCTTGAAACGTATCAAGAGATTGGCAGCCTCTTGAGGCATTATGCCTGCATTTTTTAGAGCTAATAGGTCTTTTGCCACTAGTGACATGGTACAATTGTTAATATTTATTATTAATCTTTCCATCAAGGTTTGAATCCCATTGGGGTGTAGTTTTTGAAAATTTATATTGGGGATGAGGTCCCCTATTTTTGACCTCACTGATTCATAGCTCCAAGTCAAAAGCGTTTACCCCTCTTAATTAAAAAAAGATAATACTATGTTCTTGCAGATTTCATATGAAACTTTTTGTTGCCATGTAAAATTTCATTATAAACAATGTCAAATGCCATCAAATAATGGTAGGAAATGCCATCTCAATTCTTATTATTTATGTCAACTTACTTACAAATGTAACCACATGCAATTGGCACTTTTTGTTCTATAGACTGTAACAAAACAATATATTGAAGTTCACCTTCATATTTTATAACAACCCTTAGTTACAACAAACATTCTATTTCAATATATTCATATGTTTGGAATAGAAAATGCACAAAATAGTTGTAGGATGGAAAACACACTGGGTTGTGACTTAATTCTCAATTCTTGTTCAATGAACACTTTTTATTATGCTGAGTGTAACAAAAAAATTTATTGAAGTTCACCTTCATATTTTATAACAACTCTTAGTTTTAGAAAACATTTCATTTTGATATCTTCATATGTTTGGAATAAAAAATGCACAAAATAGTTGCAGGATGGAAAACATAGTGGGTTGTGACTCACTTCTCAATTCTTGTTCAATGAGCACTTTTTGTTATGCAGAGTGTAACAAAACAATTTATTGAAGTTCACCTTCATATTTTATAACAACCCTTAGTTTTAGAAAACATTCCATTTCAATATCTTCATATGTTTGGAATAGCAAATGCACAAAATAGTTGCAGGATGGAAAAACACTGGGTTGTGACTCACTTCTCAATTCTTGTTTAATGAGCACTTTATGTTATGCATAGTGTAACAAAACAATGTATTGAAGTTCACAAGGTCATATATTATAACAACCCTTAGTTTCAACAAACATTCCATTTCAATATATTCATACGTTTGGAACAAAAAATGCACAAAATAGTTGTAGGATGGAAAACACATTGGGTTGTGACTCACTTCTCAATTCTTGTTTAATGAGCACTTTCTATTATGCAGTGTAACAAAAAAATTTATTTAAGTTCACCTTCATATTTTATAACAACCCTTAGTTTGAGTAAACATTCCATTTGAATATCTCCATACATTTTTGGAAATATGGAACCTTGCAACATGAGCTTGAAGTGTATATGGATTGTGTAGTTTTCCATGCATTGTCACTGATGTCAACATGGTGGCAATTGTATGGGAATATTACTTAGTTTACCGAAAGTTGTTCTCTACTAGAAGTGTTCTTTTCCAATGAACAAGTTCATCGTTTTTTAGTCTGGAATTCACTACAAGAAAATATATGACTCTAATATCTTAAATGTGTTATTATGTCTCATTCAGAAAGCTATATCCTGGATCTTGGGAAGTTTTTTGTGGTGAGCATAAATTTGTCATTCATAGAGTTTAGATCTGTATTCCACTATTGTTTCTCTGCTCAACATATCAGTGTGGGAAACTCCTCATTTTCCTGAGGAGAATATTCTGATGTTGTGATTATAATGGTAATCTCTATGATGGTAGTGTGATGAGAAATTGATGTAATATCAGATCTGGAAGGTGTTTGCTCTGAGGATTGTATGTTGGTTTGGAATTTCTATGGTTAATTCCTAGTCTTGGCTGACCTAACGTATGACATACATTAAGAAGACTGGATATACTTTGTTAATGTCTACCGACTTGATAAAATGCATTACATGGACACAAAAAAATTTAAATCATATATGGTGCCAACAAGAGTGTTTTTGATTTTTTTTCTTTCATCTAATTAGGCCAACCTAATTGATGAATGAGATATACTTATATATATATATATAAGATTCTTTGAAGAGGAAAGAATGAGTGTGTGGTGTGTGGAGAAGAGGTGAAAAGATGTGGATATGGAAGGAGAAGAAAGAGAGATGTTGTGGAGTGTGAAGATGCGAACCTAAATGCTTTATCAATTGAGGATCAGAACAAAATTGTTGATCAACTACTATATGAGAGGCAGTACTTCTTATTCAGAGCTTCATTGGAACTAAACCCTACACACAGAAGGTGTATTCTATTAGTTCATACTTTTGGTAGTGAGTCATTAACTTTGTATCTTGGTGGTTATCCATCTTCTATATTCAAGATGTGAGCTTTTCAAGGATAGCGAGTCCTGGATATGAGCTCTATAATATCTTGTATCCAGATATAATATATTGTGAGTTAATCATCATAGTGGTTTTTCCCATTTAGGGTTTTCCATGTAAAAATCATGGTTTTCAGTGTGTTGATGTATTGATTTGTTTTCATATTCTCTCTTGTCGATTTAGTTAGAATTGTGATACTGCTTAGATGGATTTTATTAGAATGGTTTTATGGAATACTTATTCACTCCCCCCCTCTCAGTATTCTGAATATTCAATAATTGGTATCAGAGCTTGGTTCCTCTGAAGGAGCCTAATAGCTTGAGGAAGGTCCCATAATTTGAATATAAGAGATTTTTTCCTCTGGAAGTGATCTCTACTAGATATTCAAAATAAATTGAAGATCTAAAGAATAAGTTGAAGGAAGAAAATGATTGTATCAAGGATCTAAGGAGAAGATATGAAGATGCCTGTGATCAATTGAGAAGAGAACATGATGAGGTCACCAAACTACTACAACAATTGGAAGAAGTAAAAAGAATTGAAGTCTATTAACAAGTTAAAATTCAAGAGAAAATAGATGAATGTGTCAAGCTTGAGCAAGAAACATAAATCTTGAGATTAGATCTGGAAAAGGAAAAAATATTTGAGGATATATTTAAGGTAATCTCTGCAATATGTGATGAGTTGATTATTTCTCAGAGACCAGCAATGGATAAAAGTGGTCTAGCGTTTGAATAAGGTTAGAGTTCCAAAGAGAAGAAATCTCCTGACAAGAAGACTCAACACAAAGATAGACAAATAAATAACTTAAGAAGCAATACCAGAAGGACTCCCATCCAACAACCTAATGCTCAAAGGTACTTTTCTTTCAATGGTGTTTTTCATTCTTGTAAAAAAAATTGCCATAAGGCGAAGGACTGCAAAAGTAGAATGAATCATACTTTGTCATCCTCTGGAAAATGTTTTAAGTGCAAGAAGTTTGGACACAAGGCTAATCAGTGCGAATATAGATTGAATAGAATAAATTATGGAAGGAAAAATGTTGTTTGTTGTGATTACAACAATCTAGAATATCTTGATAATAACCATAGAAGAAGAAAAAATAGCTATCCAACAAAGAAGCATGAACCAATAATTGATCTAGAAGAAGTAATAAAAGAGATGAAAATAATTTGGAGAAAGGAAGGAGAATTCAAGCAAGTTGAATTAGAATCATCAATCTTATATGTGTTGACTTCTGGTGCAGATACGCCCATCAATTTTTAAGTCTAGAAATGACTAAGGGGTAGCAATCATCAAAAAATACAATAAACCCCCTCATTGATACTTATGTGACATCATGACAGAAGTATATTTAATATGGTAACAAATTCAAGGAATTTTTCAATCGCATGTGTGAAGAATGAAGTTTGCAAAATATGAAATGATGGAAGCGCATGCAAATTTTTAGGTGATCTTATTGGATTATGATACCACTGAGACGGGGGGGTGAATCGGTGGTATGAAATTTTTTAACTTAATTCAAATAATCTCTTTCAATTATTTTCAACATATGGAATGCAGATTTCAGATTTGATCATTCATCAAATAAAAACAACATGCTTGTAATGCCTTCAAACTTTGAATGAAAAAGAGCATAATCATATCACACAAAATGAAAATACCATGACATATATTTTATGAGTGGAAAACCCTCATAGCGATGAAAAATCACTCAGGAAAATTTCCTCACTGGCTTAATAAAATTTCCCTGATTAGAGAGCCTCACTGGCTACTTTTTATGCCTTACTGGCTACACAATATGCCTCACTGACAAAGCCTCACTGGCTAGAAAAATGACTCACTGGAAAAACACAACATCCTCACTAGAAAAACATAGCCTCACTTGCATTTAATATTGCTACAACCTCACTAACATTTCAAGTTAGCAACTGCCTCACTAGAAAACAATCTTTTCACATCAAAATGATTTTGAAAATAAAAAGACAGGGTGAAATCTCTGTTTCATTACAAAGCATTTCTTGATTGTCTCATTTTCATTTGAGACTCAAGAATCTAAATGTATAAAAAATTACAATTTTCACTTAAAGTGCCTTCTTCCTACTCATTACAAACTTCCTCATCAAATGCTTACAACATGATATAATAGTATGATTCATATAGCATGGCTATGTGATATCAGCATGATAATCAACCAACCAAACTATATTGTCTGAGAACAATTTATAAAATACAAATTTCCTCATAACTAAATGAGCCACCATATGCTGATAACTGCCACAAAGATACCTGTCATTGAAGACTTCCAATGCAAGATGCATACCAATATCGGCTAGGTTAAGACAAATAAAGCATGGTCAAAATTATGTCACAAAATTGGGTATATAAAATAACTCCAAAGCAACACATAAACCTTAGTTTACATCTTGTAAATAGCAACATATTTGTGACAGGGTAGTGCCCTAGCAAATACCAAATGCAACAAAAGAACCCTTTCATGGCATGCCCTAGCAAGAGGTGTGAAAACACAAAACAATAAACACATATATGATAGAATGGATAAACCCTTGAACCTTTTGAAAGAGATAAACAATAATGCATATAGGGATACCTAAGGTCGACAAACATAGGTAAACAAATATCAAAAACCCTGACAACAATATAAACCCTTTGCATTTACAAACAAAAAGAAATGACACAATAATGTTTGAATATTCCTTAGCATGGTCGACTAACATAATAGTGAGAAAATGAAGAAACAATGGTTCAATGAAAGATGTTACCAGTTTGATTTTGATTCAAACTACATATGGTAGTTGAAAACACCTAAAGAAAAATTGAAACCACAAACTCACTCCCTGAAAATAAATGCTTTGTAGTTGCAATACCACCACCATGAGCTTTGTCAAGTCATTGATGCAATGATGATTTCAAACCCTAATAACTGTCCAGGCTTCATAAACAAGCTTGAGAACATTCTCACAATAATGAGTGAAACATTATAATATGTGTAATAATGAGCCTGAAAACATGCCCTTGTCAATTTCAATAATGTGAACATCATTCTTAATGCAATTATAAGCCTTTGAGGTATCCCTTTTCAATGATGAATAAAATCATTATAATTTATGCCTTTCAACCTTTTTGTATGCTTTGACATCGATGCCAAAAACAAAATTTTAATAATGCCAACCTTATGATCACCACTCAATGCCAAAGTCAAATGAAGAGGGGTCAACAAACTCCCCCTTTCGCATTGATGTCAAACATAATGAAAAACCTAACTGACCACCAAGAATGTTTACCATTATATCTACAAGTTCATCAACATTGCTCAAATAAAATAACCACATTTCCAAAGGTGTTTACCAGTATACCAAGGAAGTCATTAAAAATTGTCACCTATATAAACATAAAAACTTCCAAATGCCCGAATGTAATAAGTATGAAATAGTAATGTCATCAAAGTTATCTTGCTGTCTAAAATAGAAAACTATCCATATGTCAATAACCAAAGTGTTGTCAAGAAACAAACTAGAATAAGTACCCAAATGCATTGAAGTAGCCAACTTTCCAAGTGATCAATAACCAAAGTGCTAAATCATTCTCCCCCTTTTGACAACAATGCCAAAGGTCAAAGGGGTACATTCTGAAGAAGATAAAACAAACTATGAAGGAAATTTGTTACCAAAAATGTAACCTCTATCAAAAACACTAGAGCATGGTACCCTTGATTTTTGTGTGATCTTACCAAAACTCTCAACAAAGAAAGATCATTACCCAAAATATATCACTATCCAAATTAAACATAACCAAAGGATATCCAAATTCCATGTCACTGTATGCATATGTTAAAGCAATGCACCAACTATGCAAAAGAAAATACCAAGTCAACAAAGAAATTATCATCGAAACCATTAATAACCATGAACCAAGGAACCAACTGTCAAGGATTCTATGCAAAGGATGAACCAACTATCAAGTCTTTTGTGCAAAGGATAAGAAGAAAAAATGATTGTCATGTCATCAAGAAAGAGCTCATCACCAAACTCCCCTTGCAAAGAGACTCCATACAAAGATATATCAATGTTTGGTATCATGCATATTGTACTGCTCCAATCAATATTGAACTTCAAAAATAGCTATTAGCATTGACTGTGAGCACTTCATATCATAACACTACTAGCAATCAAAGAGTTGTTATAAAATTTCATTGTCCATGTTTTAACTACACTATCATTTCACAAATTCAAACCTTGCCATTGATCCAAGTCTTACAACTTATAGTCATTGTCCTACCATAGTTTCATTAAGCAAGTTTAAACTTCAAACAAATTCATGTGCAACCATCATGTGTAAAAAAAACACTAATAGTTCAAAGCATCACTAATGCTAAACTAGCATCATTGTTGACTAACATTCACAGGTGACACAGTCATCAAATATAAGAAAATATGAACTCACTACATCATATAGTATGTACTGTCGAAATGACTATTCACAGTTTCATCATTGAATTCACTGTCACTAGCATGAATTGGATACTATCACAAGAAAAATTACCATACAACACCATCTGATAAAAATTAAAGAAATACCAATCTATCACTGTCACCTGTTACTATTGCCAATTACCATTAATGCCAAGTAATGTACTATCCACATAGATGTATTGAATACTCAATCATTTACATTGTATTGTGTCTACATCAAGGTATAATGCTACTTGTCACTATCAAGAAAAAAAAAATATGTGATAGTCATGGCACATCTTCATACTAGCATTACACACCTCACTACACTATGTATTAAGAAGTGAGCATTGCACTTTCACAAAACCAAACAACTATTGTGAGATAAAGACTATCATTGTCATATCAAACATGACTGTCAAGCATCTTAACATAGTTAGTAAACAATGTGCCAATGTTGAAAGCACTGTCACGGACAAAGCAAACACAGTCCACACTCTACAAGCGTTGTTCACTGCAACTATCCAAAGAAGCTAGCAAAGCATGAGAAGGAAATGAATAAACTTTGCCACTATTCAAGAATGTTCTTTCTACATGTAAAGCATGTTATCAAAACAAGAGAGAAATGTAATCAACCAAACAAACCATTTCCTATCACGATCACTATTGCAGCACTGGAAAATAGTGTATGAAGTATATAAATGGCAAAGACACTGTCTAGAATTTCACTAACAACTTCAAGAGACTGTCTACTTGCAAACTAGTCCACTATTATTCTTGATTGAAAAATACTTGCATGAATTTTGATAACTATGATATATATTCCAAGACTACCTTTCAAGCCTTAAAAACATGTGAACCCTACAGACCTTGATTTATTTGCTTTCATCTCCTTTTAAGAATTGGTGATTGTCAACTTTAAATAGGATGTTGATTTATTGTGATACAAATTTTTCATAAAAGAACAAAAACTTTGTCAACTCATCAACTTAACACCAATGTCTAGATGAACAACAACCATTCTGACATGGAAAGCATGAAATGGAAGAACATTACCTTTTAAATCATCAAGTAACATCTTTCTTAATTCATGAGCATTATCCTTGACTAAGAATATAAGCACAACCAATACTGTTCTTGTGAGCAAGCAAAGATCACTTATCATAAAAACTTCTCAAGCATCATAATATTAGCATAATACTATCATATGGTATGCCAAACTAAATGAGACTAGGAAATATCACTGCATATTGTTAAGAACTCTGATCATTATCAAGGATTACCAAGAGTGTGGATATTACCCCATCTGCAAGACATGTTGGCATGAAAGGAAAGTGGAGCATGAAAAGGAAAAATGCATTCATAGCTATCATTGACAACATCAAGCACTCTGGCACCTTGTGCATCTATCACTTGCATCTGAACTTACCTTGTCTCACAAATTCTTGGTGAACATCAAAACCAAATCATGTGTATTAGAGCATCAATACCAAAACATCAATTCAATTGACATCAATTCCAAGGTGACAAACTCCTTTTAAACTTGTCACTTGCTTGAATGGAAAAGAAACATGTACCATTAAGAAACACTATACTAGGCTTCTTTTTTACTATCCTGACAACTCATCAAGCTATAAATCTAGTACCAAGCCAAGCACCAATTCATAGTCATAAATGATTGTGCACAGAAGGAATACCCAACTGTAGCGTAAAAAATGTATCTTTGGACATTTTTACTCTCATTTGGGTCTTTCTTATGGATGTTGGCCTAGTTTTTCCTAGATTTAATGTTGTAATGTGGTCAACACATTCACATTAGGTCTTGGACCCTTGTGAATCAATAAAAACTTTATGATGCCTTGTAAAAGTGTTGTGAAGTGTTGTAACACATTTTCACACTTTTCTAGGACATTATTAATATATTTCACTTAAATAACCCCTTTTTATCACTTACCAAACCTTATTTCAAAGTGTTGTAAAGTGTTGTAACAAACTTTCAAGCTTTTCTAGGCTTGCGATCAATAATTTAACCCTTTCTTGTGTTTAAATGGCCCCTTTATACACTTATAGGCCCTACTTAAGTGTATTTTTTAGAATAATCTCATTAAAATTCATTTAATACACTTTAATTCCTAACATCCACTTAAATTTCCCTAGTGGTACCAAGTCTCCACTAGGGACGACTTAGTCCCACTTGGCTCAAAAATCAAAATTATTTTAAAATTCAGGCGGGATATTATTTTCTAAACCTTGAGGTCAGCCTATGATGTGGTATTTTCAGGAAATTTTGTATAATCATATATAAATATAGGGTTTTCCTCTCATTTTTCATCTCCTAATCTCCTTAATTGACCTAATCATCCATTCATCCTTCATCATCTCTCTCAAGTCAAGCAAGCTAGGGTTTTAGCATTATAAGTCATCAAGATAGCTTTCTAAGGCATTCAAGGGTTGATTCTTCATCCATTGTTGCAGAAATTCAAGATCCATCTTCATGGAAAGCTTCTAATCCCTTCATTTCATGTTCATGCTTCATCTTATTTCTTCATTTGGTTTAATTACCTAAATGGGGTTTGACCAAGGCAAACCCCTATTGCCTAACATTCAACATTTCTCTTTGTTTCTTTGTGTGTTTGCATATTTAGGTACCCTAAAGGCTTGGAAATCATTGAAGAATAGGTTGCAAACTTAATGAAGACATCCCCCTATTTACAAAGCCAAAATATCCACAAAAAGTCACTTTCAGGCCCGAATTTGACAATTTCAGAACCAGACACCTGGAGGAACAAAAAGTGCAGACCGAGAGCTTTTGTTTCCACTTTAGAGTTTTTAGAAAAGCAAAAGTGAACTAAGTCACCATCAATGGTGACTTAGTCCCACTGTACATGTTTGTCAAAAATATTTGTAGATTTAGATACCCATTTGGCTAAAATAAGCTCTAGCGCAGTTTGCCAGATCTGGGACTAAGTCGCCCAGAATGGCATAAGTGTCCCAGTAGGTCAAATTCCAAAATCGGTAGCATTTCCAATCTTCATTCCAATCCTCAACACATTTCCAAGTGCACACATTCAATTTTATAGTTTTCTGTTTAGTTTTGTTTGCATTTCTAGGTCATTTATAATATGCTTGCATACTAAAGTGTGTTTTCAAACACTTTACATTTCTCTAGTTTTCATTCATTATTCAATATCTTTTATCAGTTTTTAGCATTTAGGTCATTCTCCTTTGATATATTTCAATCATATTTTCATTATTCTTGAGTAAACCACCTAGGTTGTTGGGATTTTTCTCTCCTTTTATGTGTAAAACCATAGAAGTGTAAGAGAGCCTCCTATTCCAAAAATATATGGTTCACCAACATCAAATGTATCGTAACTAGATATACCACATTGTTGTGTAAAGAAAGGCACACCCCATGAATATATAACTATAAAGGCATCACATAGAATTGTTCTCCAAAACTTTCTAAGTGTACTAACATCAAGAAACAAGTCACTACTGTCATGCAAGCACTTTGTAGAACTATTACTCACTACCCAAGCAATGTACTGTACCAAGAAAAAGAAGAGAAATTACTATCACTATCCTTTAACACCATTCAACATCTATCAATACTTGCAAACATTACTAATCCCAAGATTCCTATCACCGTTGTGATGAAACATATAGTTGTCATACCACAATACCACCTCTTTGCTTCTTACTATAGGGTTTGAAAGATAAAATTGAAGCATCTCCCCCTAACTTCATAATTCTCTTTAAGTACTAATGGAAGTCACTTGTGTTGTATGCACAAGTTTAGGCTCAATCTTTTCTTGACTTTTTTTTCTTCTCCAAATCTTCTTCTCTAGTTTCTTCTTGTCACTAGATGCTCGTGACTTTATATTTCTTTTATTTAGGAAATCATTTCTTCTATCTTGTTTTACAAACCTAGTTCTACAGAAATTTGCAACATGAACATGATTATGACATTTATAACATATTACATTCCTATTCCTAGAGAATGCATATTGAACTCTTTGATACCTTCTTCTACAATAATTTTCTTTATGCCCATAACCATTACACAAATAACAATAACAAGGAAATGAATAATTATACCTCACTGATTGATCTAGCCAAGTAGGTGGAGATCCTATGAACCAGTTGGCTCTACTTCTTCTTCCTCTATTGAATCCCTTGAACTATCTACTGTCGGCAGTCTTGATTTTTTATTTCTTCTTTTCTTTAGTCTTAGGGGTAGTAGCGTGATAATTTAAATCTATCTTTGTTCTTGGTGTTTTTCTAAATCCAAAACTTTGTCCTAAAAATCCCACACCAGTAACATCCTTGTGATGTTTCTACTTTCTTAACATCTCATTAAATTTTTTGGTGCTCTCATCAAAACTCTAATTCTTTTCTAACTACTTCCTAACACTCTCAAGATCTTTCCTTAGAGAGACTATTTCTCCTTCAAGCTTTTGGCATTCAACTATTTTGACTTCCAAATCATACCTTGTCATATCTACTATCCTCTTGTTTTCTTCAATACCTAGTTTCATATTGACAATCAACTCATATTTTATAGTGTGTTCTTTTAATAGAGAGTTTTCGTCTAGTTGAGTTCATAGAAACAACAATTCAGCCTCTATGTTTTGACAATCTTCCATTTTGGTTTGCAAGTTTAAGCTGGAAACTTCTTCAACTCTTCTAGACTCTACTAGTTACAACTTGAGATCTCGATTCTCCTTTCTACATTTCTCAATCTCATTAAGGGAATAAATAAGTTCACCTTAAAAATCAATTTCACAATCATCTTCAACATACTCTTGTTCAAAGTCACTCACAAAGTGATCTTTCTCAACACTCTTTTGGTTATTTCATTTTCCTCTGTTTCTTTTACTTTTTTTCCATAATGAATACTCCACTACTAGGAGCCTCTAAGTTGGTTAAAATTATACATGGGTATGGCTCTAATACCACTTATTGGAGTATGATACCACTGAGAGGGGGGGTGAATCAGTGGTATGAAAAATTTAAACTTAATTCAAATAATCTCTTTCAATTATTTTGAACATATGAAATGTAGATTTCAAATTTGATCATTCATCAAATAAAAACATGCTTGTAAAGCCTTCAAACTTTGAATGAAAAAGAGCATAATCAGATCACAAAAACTGAAAATACCATGACACAATTTTTATGAGGGGAAAACCCTCATAGGGATGAAAAACCACTTGGGAAATTACCTCACTGGCTTAATAAAATATCCCTGATTACAGAACCTCACTGGCTACTTTTTATGCCTCACTAGCTACACAATATGCCTCACTGGAAAACACAACCACCTCACTAGAAAACACAACAATCTCATTGGAATTAAATGTTGCTACAACCTCACTAGAATTTCAAGTTAGTAACTACCTCATTGGAAAACAATCTTACAACAACCTCACTGGAATTTAATGTTGCTACAGCCTCACTAGCATTTGAAGTTAGCAACTACCTAACTGGTAAACAATATTTTCACATCAAAATGATTCAGAAAATAAAAATATAGAGTGAAATATTTGTTTCATTAAAAAGAATTTCTTCATTGTCTCATTTTCATTGGAGACTCTAGAATCTAAATGTATAAACAATTACAATTTGCACTTAAAGTGCTTTCTTATAGCTCATTACAAACATCCTCATCAAATGCTTACAACATGATATAACAATAAATGTGATTCATATAACATGGATATGTGGTATCAACATGATAATAAACCAGCCAAACTATAATATCTGAGAACAATTTGTAAAATATAAATTTCCTCATAACTGAATGAACCACCATATAGTGATAACTGCCACAAAGATGCCTATCACTGAAGACTTCCAATGCAAGATGCATAACAATATCAGCTAGGTTAAGACAACTAAAGAATGGTCACCATTATGCCACAAAACTGGGTATACTAAATAACACCAAAGCAACACATAAACCTTAGTTTACATCTTGTAAACAACAACATATTTGTGGCAGGGTCGTGCACTAGCAAATACCAAATACAACAAAAGAACCCTTTCATGGCATGTCCTAGCAAGGGGT
>VDFB02075321.1:242418275-242428954 GCA_007258455.2 Sequoia sempervirens | reverse complement strand
CAAAGTCTCGGCGACCTAAGCATTTCAAATGATTAGAACACAACTACTAGTCGATAAGACTTCTAGAGGGTCTCACCGACTTTTCCCTTATAGGAGTTTACATGCCAATAAGATTGAGGCACATTTTCCAACAAGATGATCTAAAGAAATACTTCATGGATATCAAGTTCGAGCAAATACCAGGGAAAAAACAAAGCTACAGATGCCATGGCAACAATTGCATCCCTTTTGCAATTATCAGAAAAGAAAGGTTGATATGAGTTTATGGTTGAACAAGTATCTAGTCCTGCATATGATAACCCTGATTCACATACCATATGCCACATACCCAACATTCAACCCTCACAATATGGAGAGATCTATACTTACCTCAAAGACAACAATCTTCCTCTTGACCTCTCTAGAAACCAAAAATGAAACTTTATCCATCAATTGACATGACATACATTAATTGTTGACATCCTTTACCGTTGAGGTTTAGATGATACTCTTCTTTGGTGTCTGGAACATCACAATCTGAAACATCCTTATGAGAGGTCCATGAAGGTATTTGTGGAACTCATTCAAGTGGGCTAACCCTAGCTAAGAAAATCCTCCGTTTATGGTATTACTAGCCGAACATGGAGAAGGAAGCATATCAATATGTTAAAAGATGTCAGAAATGTTAGATTCATGGTAATCTAATTCATTTTCTAGTGCAAGAGTTACAACCATTCACATCCACATGGCCCTTTTGTCAATGGGGACTAGACCTGGTGGGGAAAATACATTCTTCTTCATCAAATGGACACAAGTTCATCATCACAACAACAAAGTATTTTACAAAATGGATAGAAGCAGTTCCTTTGACAACTGTCACTAGAAAACAGATTTCATCTTTCATACTCAACTATCTCATCTGTCGATATGGGGTACCTCAATCCATTATTTCAGACAATGGAAGGCCTTTTAAAAATTAGGACGTCCAAGAATTATGTGAAAAATTCCATATTCAACATCATTTTTCAACACCATACTATCCACAAGGAAATGAACAAGCATAGGCCTAAAACAAGACAATCCTAAAAATACTAAAGAAAATGGTAGACGATGGTGGACATGATTGGCATGTTTAGTTAAATCCTGCATTATGGGTCTACAGAACCAACATCAGAACACCAACAGGAGCTACACCATACACCTTGGTGTATGGATCAGAGGCCATTCTACCAATTGAGATAGAAATACCATCACTCCTTGTATCACTAAAGGGTCTCATAGCAAATGAAGATTACAGAGTTTCAAGGCTACATGAGCTGGAATTACTAGATGAACACCGTCAACAAGTAGTAAATCATTTGAAAGCCTACCAACAAAGAATTTCAAGGAGTTACAATCATAGGGTAAAACCTAGAATTTTTCAAGTTGGTGACTTGGTCCTAAAGGAAAACACTAAAAATCAGCAAGATAGAGAAAAGAAAGGGAAATTTGAACCTAACTAGTTAGATCCCTTTGTTATTATATCAGTGTATGGATCAGGAGCATATCAATTGTCTACACCAAAAGGGGATCTGTTTGATGAACCTATCAATAGTATCCATCTCAAATTCTATACCTGAATCACTTAGTGCATGAATTAGTTTCTTGAAATGGTTACCTTGATGAAAACTTGGAAAACAAGCATCCTGGTGATAGAAAAATACCAAAAAATTTAAAAAAAGATAGAAAAATACAAAAAAAAAAGAATGAAAAGGTACAATAAAAGCATATAGTGAAAACCTGGAAACAGGCGCTATTTGTGATTCAAAGCCAACTCTTTCATCTATTTGGACATATGTCATGGTCATTGATTCCTCCATCATTTTTTGCATCCATTATCATATCCTATCACATGGTCATATCTCACTCTGGCTTGGGGCAACATAAATCTTGAGCTTCACAAAATGGACAAAAACAACAAAAAGAGTGATCAAAACACAACCCAACATGGAATATCAATCATCATTGAAAACACATCAAACATCCAGTTTACAATAGAAAATTCAAAAGCAAGTCAAAAATTCAGTCTCAAAAAGCCAAAAACATGAGTCTGTGTCAGTTGAACTATGTGGTCTCTGTGTGTATAACGTAGGCAAGGCTAATCTTTGATCAACCCCCGAGGCACCTAGGATGGGTCTTTAGGTTAGTTTAATCCAAAATCTTGAAAACACAACATCACAAAATCCGGATGGATGATTTAATCTGAATAAATGATTGATTATTATAAGCAAATGCAAGATATGTTGTACTTTTGATCATTGTTATCATTTCTTTGGAGAAACTCAATGATGTATTGAACTAGAGAAGCTAGGAAGAAGAAATGGTATTTTTCTATTTGCCATCTGTGAATTAATCATAATTACTGTGTGAATCATCATGGGAAATGCTCTACAAAGTATCATGGATGACATTCCAATTCACATAGGAAAGTGGTTTATTCTTGTTTGTTTTACACAAGAAATGCTCAGGTCATCTCTGTTTAATTATAACTCGATGCTTGTGTTAGCTTGCAATATCAAAAATCATGAAAGTAGTACTCAGGTCATCATCGGTTTATATTATACCATTGATGCTTGTACTCACTTTCAACATTTTAAAGCTCAATGATGATACAAAAGCATAAAAGTATTGTTAAAATGCCTATACCAACATATAGATTTGCATAATAAAAGTAGACTACATCCATAATAGTGACATATCTGCAAAGTATTTGTTACAAAATAAATTGGTGAATCATTCCTTAAATAAATTATCTTTTTTTCATACAAGACTGAGTATACTTGACAATTACAAAAAAAACATCATAATCATATAGGTTGCATCATCATAATCATTTGCATATATTCAAAACATTTGAATCATCATTTCATCATTCAATCATTTCAACATACATATATCTATATCATTCAATTATCCTTAAAATACATCATCATCATAACTCATTACATTCATCCATTTGTTATATCACATGTTCACATATAATCCATCCATTTGATAATAAATTCCATCAATTTATTACATGTATCATTCCACATTTTCATCCATATATTTACATTTACATCACATATAGTATATCATCTACACACATCAATCCATAATCATAAATCCATATACATCATAAATCAATATACATCATGTATCCATATACGATGCATCCATACATTACCATTAGTTGTATCATATATAGAACAACATCATATCAAAGCATACCATCATGACAATAAAACAATCACATAACATATAGAAAAAAATGCATCCATCAGAAAATAAAATAAAACACATCATGGACTATAGAATCTACTGCATCTCATATATATCAAAATCACAATGTCAAGTATACAATGATGTCTAAAATGAAGAAAGATAAAACATCAATAATGGTTGTACATCAAAACAATCAAAGTACATCACAGACACAATCATGTGTTGCTAGCTCCAGATGGTGTAGGCATAGCAGGATCAAGACCCCTACCACTAGAAGAACTAGGATCCCTAGGATCTTTGGGTAACAGCTGGGTAACAACTGCACTTATAGTCCTAGATCATGACCTACCAGAACGGGACCTCGCATAGCTCACTCTCTGCTTAGAAGGCATTGCATCATAATACCTCACTCTATAAAACTCAATCTCCTCACCAATGCGAGCAACCTCTCGCATATAATCTACCAAGGAGGTACCATCTGCTCGTCTCTATAATCTATCAAGTGAAGCTTGAGCACCCTCTACTGCAAACTTGGACGCATCTCTCTCGGCTTTCAATGAAGTAACCTGAGCCTGAGCTATCCTGACTATCTATCTCGCCGCATCTCTCTCAGCTGTCAATGTTGCAATCTATGACTAATCTATGACTAACTAAGCCTACATAGTTGAAAGAGTCTTGGTATGCAACTCAGCTTGTACCTGCATTTGAGCCTGTGTCTGCTCTAATAAACCCTATGTCTGAAGAAGCTGCTCCTAAACAGTCTCTAACTACACTTGAAGATCTACCATCCACAGCTGCACTAAAACATCTCCCATAGCCTACCTCTTACGAGGCATGGTCTCACCAGGATAATCTAAGGTAGGGCCTAGACCAACTATAGTGTTTCCACTATCAAATTTGTCATCTTCATTGTTCTTATCTTAGTTGCTCTCATCTTCGTTGCTCTCATCTCCACTACTCTCGCCACCAACATCCTCCTCACCACCAACATCCTCCTCAACATCAACATTCTCCTCTACCCCAGCATCAACCTCAGGCTCGACCTCTGCCTCACCAACCACATCAACATCCTCTACCTCAACTCCACCAACGTCCTCTCTCCTCCGTCTATGACCGCAAGTGACAAGAACATCCTCCTCTAAACGTAATGGGACAGGCTCATCTAGAATAGTAAGGCATGGAAATGGATGCAAATCACAATACTCAGCATAATCTATTGTAAGAGGAGCCTCGAAAATATCTAGCCGAATGTCCCACAGAAAGGGTTGTAAAGCCTAAAACTCCTAAACTGCTATAGCATATGACAAACAAGGCCCCCAATCTACTATATCCAACTACCAACGAGCATAGTGAGTGACACCCTGGGGCATACCCTATACCATCCCATACTGTCTATAGACACGTCTGATCAAGAATCTCTCTAAAACTTGATGAGCATGACCAATCAGGATCATCGACTAATAAAGAAATGGTAGCTAAACATCATCATCATCCCAATGATCACAATCTAGGTAGGAATTCCATGTCATAGACTCTATATCATCAATAACTCTCCTCCAATTTACTCTAACTTACCCAATTTAGACTGGGTAAACTTGCTAGATTATTGGAATACATAAGTTCTCCTAGGTGGCCTCTGTCCAACTGGAACTGAATGTGTGACAGCTATGTGCTCCCACACCCATACCTAAAGCAAAGTAACACTGGCCGATAAACTCCAACCACTGAGATACACAACTGAATGTAAATCATGATATAACTGGGCAAGTAAACACATGCCCCAAGCAAATTGGGTGCCATGAACAACCATGCTCTCCAGCACTCAGCCCCAACCAACTGAGAATCCCTTAGACTTGTGATTAGGACTAAGGAACCCACCAATGAAACCAGCAAGTACTATCAGAAAAGTGGCATATACATTAACCATATCATGCCATGGAATCCACTCTCCTGCAATACGGTCATCCTGAAACACTCTACAAAGAGCATTAGTCCCACCCTGCTCTCTTGAATCATAAACAATAACATCTCCAACAATTTGAAGTTGGAGGATCTGCCAAACATCCTCTAGGGTGATTGTCATCTCGCCAGTGGGAAGGTGAAAGGTGTTGTGCTCACTATGCCACCTCTCAGCTAAAGTTTTCAACAAACCCCGATTAATCCTAATATGGGGCATGTAAAGAAGAGGAGAAAATCCACAACATGTGATGATAGCCATCTCAGGTTGTGCCAACCTAGGAATGAGATCAAATGTCCAAGGGAAACACTCTTGAATCTAGAGGTTCCCCAATCGCTTCTATTATCACAACAAAAATAAAAGTCAATAAATTCATGTCAATCATCAAATAACATCAGGATACCATATCAAATCATGTCCACTCTTGGTGAGAATTCTAATCAAATCTCATGAGCACACATCAAATCAACCTCACCTATCATGAGGTTATCATCAATGCATCAAATCAACCTCACCTATCATGAGGTTATCATCAATGCAACAAATCAACCTCACCTATCATGAGGTCATCATCACTGCATCAAATCAACCTCACTTATCATGAGGTATGTCAATTCTAATTATTCCTCACCTATCATGAGGATAATTATCATCAAAACAAAACATCAAACCTCACCTATCATGAGATTGAAAAGTCATATATTTGATTAGACAAATCATTCTTATCAAACCAACAACTGATACAATCAGAAATCAAGAACATAAAAAACAAATTGACGAAAATCATAGACACTTGATATAAATGTGCTTAAAAGGACATTACAAGTGCTAACACAAATAAATGCGCCATTTCATCATATAAAAGCACTATTACATTTAAACAAAGCGCCATTTTATCAAAAGTGCCATTTTATTGGGTGAAAGTGCTAATGTTTTTCAAAAAAGCGCTAAAACATGAAATTCACTAAAACAAACCCTAAAAGTGCTACACAATCTATCATAAGTGCTAAACTCTTGACGCGCTAATCTACTTTAGAGAAATGCTACAATGGCTAACCTAAGCACTAAACTTCAAGAAGCACTAACCTACACTATATACGCTCTAAAATAGACTTTTAAAGCGCTAAAAGATCAAAAGCACTAGAATAGACCCTACAAGTGCTAAAACAGAGTCAAAAAGCGCTACAATGGAATGTTGAAGTGCTAAAATAAGTTTTTTTTGAAAAAATCTGAAAATACACTAAAATTTTGAAAAATGCACGAAAACCAAGGAAAAATTATGGGCATACCAGAGGTCTGAACACAGTCGACCGCTGATGTCATCGAACAAGCTCAAAATGGTGGGTGTGAAAGGGAATCGGAATCTTGCTCCACGTAGCACAAAATCTCTCTCTCAAACTTTCAAAAGTCACAATCTACAAATGATTTTGAAAAGGACCTTTCTAACCTTTTATAGGTTATTTCAAAAAGGGATTTTTATGAGATTGATTTAATTTTTTACAGGAGATATTAATTGAAATTCATCCAGGACCACTTTCTACATCAATTATCGAGAGATAAACTTATTTCATCTTCGAATCTTCATCGAATCTCGGTGATCAAATCAATGACAATCATAAAAAAAAAAAAAAAAAAAAAATTTGAAAATTCCATAAAATCAAAAAAAAATCATTAATTTATCTCCCGAGGGGGCATATATCCATCAATCAATTGAAAATCATGTCTGGGGCATTCTGAAAAAATTCTTGTCAATACTAGCAGTAGCAGCACAAAATTTTCTTTGAAGCAATGCGTAAACACATCACTTCAAAGAGGGGCAAAATGTAGACACCTAAAAATGGTTTGGAGAATCTAATTAATTAAATACGACTTATTTGATTAATTAATCCTAAATTCATCTACTTTATAAATAAATAGAAATATTTATTTATATTAAGTTCACTATTAATTCTTCTATTTTATCATATTATTTCCCTCTTAAATTAAATAAACAAAATTAAATACTTTGTTTTATTTAATTATTATCATTATTATTTCTTCTATACTTTATCCATCAATTCTAACCTAAAATTAAATACACAACTTCAATAGTTGGTATTATTTAATTATCTCATCACATTTCTTCTTAATTAGATAAAGATATCCTAAAATCTTTAATTTAATTATCATATTCTTTCTATTTTAATTTAATAAACAACTTCTAGTTTGTTTCCATTAAATTATTTATCTCTTTGCTACAATTTTAAATAAACCAAAAAATATTTAAATAAAGTATAAATCTAATCCCTCATTCACTACTCAATAAAATTAGATTTTTCAAATCTAATTAGTGCAACTATCATTTATGAGAAGAGCCTCGGGGACAAACCTTCAAGAAATCCTCTCAATCTTCTGCCTCAAATCTTTCCTCTCATCTTTCCTGGTGTTTTCATGGGGAGGAACAATCGTCCATGATCAACTCCACCTTCTCATCTCATACCATTCAAAATCTTCAGATTTAATCTCAACCTCTGTTGTGTTATCCCTGTGCAAATGTGCTACTGGAAATCTATATATATAGCCTTCTGAAGCATCCAAATCATCCAAGAATTATCATCCTTTATGAAAACTTACTCTATAGGAATTAGTACTCAACCAACCAAGCAATCATTTAGCATTAGCATTTTTAGCATCATCATAACATCATGGCATCAGTAGATTTCATATCACTTCATAAATATCATTAGCTTTTACTGTAGCTTCCATTTAGCAGTTTCATGTCAGAATAGTTTACAAGTAGCATCATATCATCTAGGAATCATTAGCAATCATCACATCATTGCATTTAGCATCCATTTCATTCTCTAGATAGGCATTTTAAACAGTTACGGTGCTTACAAATCTGAGAGCTTCTGTAATTTGATAAATCTTTGGAGATAGGAGACAATGAGACACTTTCAAGCTTTTCTCTATTTTAAATTAGTTTAATTCATGTTTAATCTTGATAGAATTTTTCATTAAGAGGTGTATTTAATTGTATTTAGTTTACATTTTCCACATTTACAAACAATTATTGAATATTCAAAATACGAGAGGGGGGGGTGAATCAAGATTCCATAAAACCATTCTAATAAAATCCATCTAACATTATCACAATTTTGACTGAATCAACAAGAGAGAACATGAAATGAATCAATGCATCCACACACGTGATGAACACCATGATTTTACATGGAAAACCCAAATGGGAAACCACAAAGTGAGGATTAACTCACAATATATTATATTCGGATACAAGATATTATAGAGCTCACTGCCAAGACTCACTATCCTTGAAAGGCTCACATCTTGAATATAGAAGATGGCTAACCACCAAGATACAAAGGTTATGACTCATTGCCAAAAGTATGAACTGATAGAATACACCTTCTATGTGCAGGGTTTAGTTCCAATGAAGCTCTAAATAATAAGTACTGCCTCTGATAGTAGTCGCTCAACAATTCTGTTATGATCCTCAACTAATAAAGAATTTAGGCTCACATCTTCACACACCCCTTGATCCTCTTCACACTTCACCACATCTCTCTTTCTTCTCCTTCCATATCCACATCTTTTCACCTCTTCTCCACACCACACACTCATTTATTTCCTCTTCAAAGAATCTTATATATATATATAAGTATATCTCATTCATCAATTAGGTTGGCCTGATTAGATGAAAGAAAAACAATAAAAAACACTCTTGTTGACACCATATATGATTTAAAAACATTTTTGTCCATGTAGTGCATTATATCAAGTCGACGGACATTAACAAAGTATATCTAGTCTTCTTAATGTATGCCATATGTTAGGTTGGGCAAGACTAGGAATTAACCATAGAATTTCCAAACCAACATACAATCCTCAAAGCGAACACCTTCCAGATTTGATATTACGTCAATTTCTCATCACACTACCATCATAGAGATTACCCTTAGAATCACAACATTAGAATATTCTCCTTAGGAAAATGCGGAGTTTCCCACATTGATATGTTGAGAAGAGAAACAATAGTGGAATATAGATCTAAACTCTATGAATGATAAATTTATGCTCACCACATAAAACTTCCCAATATCTAGGATATAGTTGTCTGAATGAAACATAATAACACAGTTAAGATATTAGAGTCATATCTTTTCTTGCAGTGAATTCCAGACTAAAAAATGAATGCACTTGTTCATCGGAAAAGAACACTTCCAGTAGAGAACAAATTCTGGTAAACTAAGTAATCTTCCCATACAATTGTCTCCATGTTGACATCAATGACAACACATGGAAAACTACACAATCCATATACACTTCAAGCTCATGTTGCAAGGCTCCATATTTCCAACAATGTATGGAGATATTCAATTGAAATGTTTACTCAAACTAAGGGTTGTTATAAAATATGAAGGTGAACTTAAATAAATTGTTTTGTTACACTCTGCATAATAGAAAGTGTTCATTAAACAAGAATTGAGAAGTGAGTCATAACCTAATGTGTTTTCCATCCTGCAACTATTTTGTGCATTTTTTGTTCCAAACGTATGAATTTATTGAAATGGAATGTTTGTTGAAACTAAGTATTTTTATAATATACGACCTTGTGAACTTCAATACATTGTTTTGTTACACTATGCTTAATAGAAAATTCTCATTGAACAAGAATTGAGAAGTGAGTCACAACCCAATGTTTTTCCATCTTGCAACTATTTTGTGCATTTTCTATTCCAAACGTATGAAGATATTGAAATGGAATTTTTTCTGAAACTAAGGGTTATAAAATATGAAGGTGAAATTCAATAAATTGTTTTGTTACACTTTGCATAACAAAAAGTGCTCATTGAACAAGAATTGAGAAGTGAGTCACAACCCACTATGTTTTCCATCCTACAACTATTTTGTGCATTTTCTATTCCAAACATATGAAGATATCAAAATGAAATGTTTTCTAAAAAAAAGGGTTGTTATAAAGTATGAAGGTGAACTTCAATAAATTGTTTTGTTAAACTCAACATAACAAAAAGTGTTCATTGAACAAGAATTGAGAAGTAAGTCACAACCCAGTGTGTTTTCCATCCTACAACTATTTTGTGCATTTTCTATTCCAAACATATAAATATATTGAAATGGAATGTTTGTTGTAACTAAGAGTTGTTATAAAAATATGAAGGTGAACTTCAATACATTGTTTTTTTACACTCTGCATAACAAAAAGTTCTCATTGAACAATAATTGGGAAGTGAGTCACAACCTAGTGTGTTTTCCATTCTGCAACTATTTTTGTGCATTTGTTGTTCCAAACGTATGAAGATATTGAAATGGAATGTTAGTTGAAACTAAGGATTGTTATAAAATATGAAGGTGAACTTCAATATATTATTTTGTTACACTTTGCATAATAGAAATTACTCATTGAACAAGAATTGAGAAGTGAGTCACAACCCACTATGTTTTCCATCCTACAAATTTTTCTCCAAAATGTAAGGAAGAT
>VDFB02075321.1:242332101-242418175 GCA_007258455.2 Sequoia sempervirens | reverse complement strand
GAAGAAACAAAGCATGTACCTTGTTTCTTTCTATGATAATTTCCAAGTTTTGTTCACGCCTCTTTTGTTCTTCTTTTGAAATTTTTTGTTGAGACACATTTTTTCTTTTTCTTTGTTGTCCCATTTTCTTCTTCAACTTAAAGATGAATCAAAACAAGTCCTCTACCAACTTAGTTAAATTCTCCTCCAAATTTTTCCTTGATTGATAAAAATGAAAAGTTGTCTCTCCAATATTTGCCTCCTTGATAAATGTGCAAAAACCTCTTCTCCAAAATCTGCACTCCAAGTGATATACATGAGAATTAATCTTGCAATTTGATATCCAGAATAATGAAAAATAAGCTTCTATTTATATGCATATGGGATGGGAAAAAAATTATTTTAGTGTACATGGAATAACTAGATCCTAGTTTAAATGAATCAAGTAGTAAATGTTGCCCGATTTTCACCTAGGGGCTCATCAGGAAGGAAAAATTGTGTTTCAGAGGTTCATAAAGGGAAAATGGGGAATTTGCATCAAGGGTTAGATCATGCACCTAAGGATATTACACAAGGAGGTCTGTTGGAGTCATGCCTCGATCATTTTTGGCACAAAAAATTCATAAGAGAAGAAAGTCGGCAAGACCCTCCTGTTTTCTTGCTGACTAGAGTGCGTTCTACTTGGTTTATATACACCCGTCACCAGGACATTCAGGTCACCATAAGTCTTCATGTGTCTCTCCATTTGGAAGGAGGTCATGCCGACAGTTTTTCACAAGGGTGGCATCGAGGGAAATAATTCTGGTCATGGTAGCGTCTCTCTGACTACGTAAAGTATTGCCGAAGGGGATTGCCTTCGGTATAATGTCTCACTAACACATGAGAGTCTCCCCGAAATGGTTCTAGCTCCCTAAAAGATTGTCATCTTGCTGAGAATTCTAGCCGACCCGACGTGGTCTTGCCAACATGGAGTGGTGAGCTCAGCAAAGGATTTGAGTTCTCTGTGATGTCTCAACAACCAAAGGGGGTCTCACCGATGGTGAAGGAGGTCTTGAAGAAGGGTTTTTCCTTCAGTGTAATGTCTCACTGAAGGCCAAGGGTCTTGCCGAGGAATAGGAGCTCGGGGAGATGTCTTGGTGACTAGCGAAGGTCTTAGCGAAAAGGTATGTCAACGGGGAGAAAAGGTGGGCCTCGCTATAACGTCTCACCAAAAGGATGGTGACTTCGGTAGAACAATATGAGTTCGAGGAGATGTCTTACTGACATGGGGAGGTCTTGACGAAAGTTGTGAGCTCGGTGAGAGGTCTCATCGACCAAGCAAATTATCCCCGACTAAAATGAAGGGAGCTTGATAGGAGTTCTCGCCGAAGAAAGGTGTCTTCGGCGGGAAGTCTAGCTGACTGGGAAGAGTCTTGCTGATAAGAAGTCTCATCGGTATAACCTCTGGTCGATAGGATGGCATCTCCCCAAAATGAAGATGAGCTCGTTGACGAATGGAGACATCATCGCTATGAGGTCCTGCCGACCAATGAGGGGTCTTGGCGAAGGGTTGTGCCTTCGGCAAGAGGTATCACCAACACATGGAAGTCTTGCTGATGGTTTCATGGATGTCGGTATGACTTTTGTAGCTCTATGTAAACTCTCACTAATGGGCGAAGGTCTTGTCAATGTTGCTGTAGAATATAATCACATCGGGGAGACATAGTAGGTGTCTCACCGTCATGTGATTCAATCTGAGTGACTCTTGACCATCTGGCGATCCCACGTAACATTTGTTCATCTAATCGGAGGAGGCTACGAGAGAGCCATGGAAGTTTGACCCCTATGAAGAAGATAAGCGGAACATAAGCAACGTGGATCTGCTTTGAGAATAAAGCAATGAATCAGTTTGATATCCAGGAGGTGTCATCGGTAAATAGAAGGGCGGAGACCATAAGGACAACTGGGATGTCAACTGGAGAAGGTCGATAGACATTAATGATATTACCTCAGGGCATTCAAGGCAGTTAGGCAAGGAAGTTCGAGGGTGGACATGGAGGCCATGAAGTTAATATTGTGGTTGTAAAAGATTTGAAGGCTTCTCCTGAGGGCAATCTTTTCACACCGACATAGACAACAGGGATACACTTGAATGTAGCATTAACTTCATTCAAAAAGATCTAAGGGAAGATCTTTCTGAAGACTGATATTTTTGTAAGCCCTGGGGGGCTGACATATTTTTGTATATAAGGCATTTTTTCCTCTTTGTAAGGGGTTCAATTATGCATTCTCAAGAGTTAGTGATTTCAACAATCATTTCTCATCTGATGTATGCTTTGTAACTCATTTCAATTCTGGAATATAAAACACAGAGTTTACCTTGAAAGCCAGAGTTAGTGTTCAGACTACTCTCATTTCTGTATTTTTTGATTATGCAAGTTTTCAACTGTGCTTATCTAAGTCTGCATTCATACCTTAAAGCTGTGAAATTTATCTTTCCTTCTTAAAATATGTATGTAGATCAAGCCTTTTAAGAATGATGCATAAGTTCAAAAGGGTTATGTTGAGTAAATGAAATAGATACCATTAGTTTTCTAGTGTATGTTCATCTTGTTTTTATTTCATGATTTCTTATCAGTTCAGTGTATCACCATAGTATTTAGTTTTATTTTTTATGCACTCTTTCTCCCTTTTCCTTTACAAAAACTAGTAGTTTAGGTGACATCAAAGGAAGCCGGCCTTCTCCGGAGGTTGACCTCTGTCTGTAAGTGACCCACAGCTTTGGAGGTCTTCCCATTTTACACTGAGGTGTTGAACATCAGACTCAACAAGGGTGCAACCTCAGGTGATAATAGTTTCTAGCATGCCCAATGGGACAAGTACCACATTATACCGTTGGTTTGGTATGCAACCAGTAGGTTTCAGACTTTGTAGAGGTCAATTTTGAATACTTGGTGACTCCATAGAGAGAAAGAACTACAGAATCAGTGCTTTTACAGTATATGAGAAGAGTTCAAACAAGGAGCATCTTAGTTCCTTTTGAATATTTGCAGCTGTCACCACCAAGAAGACAAGGCAGAGCAACAGAAAGGCCAGGGACAACATTTATCTATTTTAGAAGAACTAAATCTACTCCTCCATCTGTAGGATCTCATATTGCTGTCCTGCTTTTTGTTTCACCTAGAGTGCAAGTAAATCCATCTCAGCCACCTCTAATGGCTACTCCAAGGAATCAACCATTTGTTTCTTTCAATGGAGGGAGTCCCTTAAATTTGGCACAACACAATGGCATTCCAATGGCAGCCTTGAAAAGTCTACCAACTTTCACTGGGGAAGATCAGACTACCCCGATTGAACACATGCGAGATGTGGCTTCGTTATGCAGAGTCCATCACATAACTCAAGAGGATGTTGCTATGAAATTATAAGCTACTTCACTGAAAGGAAGAGTTGTGCAATGTTATAGGGGCCTAGCAGTCAGCTCAATCACAACTTGGGATGAATTTGGAGATAGGTTGCATAAACAATTTCAAGACAGGTTTGATAATTTGTCTTTATTGGAACAATTAACTACGATTAAGAGGGCTCCACAAGAGCAAATGAATGATTTCAATTTTAGATTTCAAAGAACTTGCGATAGAATCCCTACAACGGTGAGGCCTTCACCTGAATATTCCTTCCTGTATTATTTTAGAGCTATAAATAGCGATATTTCAGTTTTAATACAGTCAATGGGAGGAGTGTCTTTGCTGAATGCTTTTGAAATAGCAATCAGAGCTGAAAATAGCCTAATACAAGCTGGTAAACTTGCTCCTAGGCCACCAAAGCCTATATTTCTAGATATTCATTTGAATATCCCTTTGCAAATACCACATTTTTCACCTTTGCCGCCTGTTCTAGCGGTTCCAGCTACTGCAACACAAGAAGCTACTATTGCACGTTCTTCAAATGAGTTACAGGAGATCAAAATTTTATTACAGACTTTTGGTAATAAGCTTGTGAGCTTGGAAAAGAAACAATCATATAACAAGCCTTATCAACAATAGAATTCAGGTCAGCAACAGCAGTATCAAGGTAATAGACAAGCTTACCAAGGCAATTACCAGGGCCCAAGACAGGGTATAAATACTAGACCTTTTCAGGCTTATGCTCCAACACCTGTTAGTGCAGTCAAGGATCTTGTCCCTATTCAAAAAAACTTAGCAGCATATTATGAGTGGTGCTACCCTTGTAACCAGCCTAATAATCAAGCCACTTGCTCAAATGGACTCATTAATTAGGCACTTATGGTACAAAACGCCTCAAGTTTACAGCAAAATGAATTCAATGATGCATCTCCACAACACCAAGATCTGTCTACCAATAACACTACTCTTCTTAACTGGAAAGGTGAAGAATTCTATGGATTGAATGTAGATGATTCTTCAGTTGCAGCTAACCCAAGGGTGAAGAAAAAATATTTTGAGCTTGATCAAACATCTGATAAAGGAAAAGCATCAGTTGCAGAACCATCTACCTCTCAAGTGATTCGTGGATCGCAAAGAAATCAGTAACTCCCAGTGAAGGTGTAGCCACGCTTGCAATCCGACCACGCTAGCATAAAGGTACATCATAAATTAAACCCAGTTGTACCCTATAACATTCTTGATAGTATGAAAAAGTCAAATGTAACGATGTCTATGTCGGATTCATTAGCCATCCCTGGTCAAAAAGATATGTTACACTCAGCTTTGTCAAATTTTAAAGTGTCTAATGAATCCGAGTCTCCAATAGGTCAAGTTAGGACTGTGTTAACAAATAATACTCAAGGAAATGATAAACAACCCAGCAAAGAGATAGGAAAAGAAGTTAAACCACCTCTTTTTTACGTGTCAGTAATCATAGGTGATAAGTTAGTTCATAACTGTATGGTAGACAGTGGAGCTAGTAGCTCAGTAATGCCAAAGAAAATTGCTGACAAACTTGGATTGAAGTATCAGCCTTTAGAGAAAGGAGTTATTCAATTGGATGGTACTTTGGTTAATACATTGGGTGTTATTAAAGACTTGAGTCTTACCCTCCATGCTTGTCCTAATTTTTCAGTTCCTCAGGACATATGTGTCATAGATCTCCCACCTTTCTTTTCTTTGTGCCTCTCAAGAGACTTTACAGCTAAGATAGGCGGTTATGTGTCAGCTGACTGGTCGCATATGTTGTTTAGAACCAGATATGGAACCAAAGTCACTATTAAATCTAAAAATTTGGCTAAAGACCACATTGAGCCATATAACCCAAGTCCTATCAACGTTGTTCCTACTACTATAGACACAAATTGTGTCATTTTTTCTGATAATGAACTGGCTGCTGCTCAAGAACTTCAATCAGAAGTTGTTCCAGATGTGCTTCTACATGAGTGGGTGGCTAAAAACGTGTGGGACAGTCCTATAGATCTTATTCAAGATGCTGGTATGGGTAATTATGTGATGCTTGAACCTAATGCGGAGATCCCAAACCTTGAAAAGGGTACAAATCAGTTGTTACAACAGCAAAGTGGACTTTGGGAAATGTTTTTTGATGGTTCCAGAAGCAAGAATGGAGCAGGAGGAGGTGCAATGCTGGTTTCTCCACAGGGTGATAAGTATTTTTCAGCCTTTCATTTTGCTTTTGCATGTTCTAACAATAGTTTTGAGTATGAGGGACTCATTCAAGGCCTTGAGTGGGCAAGGAAAAGAGGGATTGACTGTTTGAAGGTCTATGGAGACAATGAACTAATAGTTAATCAGATCAGGGGGTTGAATGTTGCCAGGAATGATGCTTTGAAGTCTTACAGAAACAGAGTATGGAACATAATTGAAGAATTTAATGCCTTCAATCTGATTTCTATTCCATGAAATCAGAATAAGCATGCTGACAGATTTGCAACAATTGAAGCGCAGTTTGATATCCCAGGTGATATTAAAAAAGACAAAATATAGTAGTATGTTAAGGTTGTTATTAGGCCATCAAAATCTGATAACAACATTAACTAGCAGGTATTTGAAAATGATGAACACATTTTAACCATTTTGCTCCAAGAAGATCAATTTTTTGTAGTAAACCAAGAAAAGATCAAACAACAGTATGATGATCAAGTGATACAGCTGAAGACAAATAAACTTCCCAAAGGTTTGGTTACCTTGGAATCCATATTCAATTCTGATGACCAGCTTAAGAAGAACAAAGTTGGCATTCAAGTGAAAGAAGATCATTATGAAGAAGTGGAAATCTTTAAGGTAAGCTTCTCAAATTAGGAAAAATCTGTTCAGCTGAGGATAAGAGAGCTTTCATTGTTTTATGCCAAGAATATCATGATGTTTTTGCTTGGCAATACTTTGATTTAAGAGGGTTTGATTCTCATATTGCACAACATACAATTGAGTTAGAACCCGATTCCAAGCCTGTTAGACAAAAACAAAAACCATTGAACCCTAAGCTTGAACCCTTGATGATCAAAGAGCTAACCAAGTTAGTTGAGGGGGGTATCGTATTTCCAATTAAACACACATCTTGGGTTTCTAATCTTGTTCCAGTTAGAAAAAATAATGGTGAGATAAGATTATGTGTAGACTTTAGAGACCTTAATAGAGCATCTCTGAAAGATCATTATCCCTTTCCATCTATGGAACAAATTCTTCAAGTTGTTGCTGGATCAGAAAGATTTTCTCTTCTGGATGGATATTTTGGTTATAACCAGATTCTAGTCAAAGAGGAGGATCAATATAAAACAACTTTTACAACAAAATGCAGCACTATGGCCTACAAGAGAATGCATTTTGGTTTATCTAATGCCGATGCCACCTTTCAGCGTGCCATGGATATGGCATTTCAGAATTTAATTCAGAAATGTCAGCTAGTTTATCTAGATGACATAACTATATATTCAAAAAATGCAAATGAATATTTGTCACATCTCAAGCAAGTTTTTGAAAAATGTAGAGAGTATGGAATATCTCTCAATCTGACAAAGACTATTTTTGCAGTTCATGAAGGTAAGCTGCTAGGTCACATAGTGTCAAAAGATGGAGTTACCATTGACCCTGAAAGAGTTAAAGCCATACTTGAACTGCCATTACCCAATCACAAGAAGGGATTGCAGAACTTTTTAGTGAGAATCAACTTTCTAAGAAAATTTATTCCTAATGTTGCAAATTTACTACAGCCCTTGACCACCATGCTTAAAAAGAATGCGGTTTTCAGTTGGACTGGAGAAGCAAAACACAATTTTGAAGAAATCAAAGAAGCTTTAGCATCAGCTCCAACACTAGTAAATCTAGATTTCTCTAAAGACTTCTTATTGTATGCTTTTGGCAGTGATAGTTCAATCTCTGCTATGCTGGTTTAGAAAAATAGTGATAATTTAGAGCAGCCAATAGCTTTCTTTAGTCAGGGACTTGCTGATTATGAACAAAAATATACATTTGTGGAGAAACATGTTCTTGATGTGATCAAAAGCCTAAAAAAGTTTAAACCTTTGGTTTCAAACAACAAAATTCATGTTCTGATTTCACACCCAAGTGTGAAAGAATTTCTGTTAAACAAAGATCTAAATGATAAAAGAGCAGGGTGGGTCACTAAGGTTATGGAATATGATGTGGACATCAAGATTACCAAATTGGTTAGGGGTAAAGGTCTTTGTGAACAGCTTGCTACAGGGTCAAGCAGTGAAAATGACTTAGAAAAGGATATTGTTTTTGTTAATACAAATGAACCTCAGAATGCTCGGGATGATGTGCCCCTGATAACAACAAATTGGGTTCAAGACATCACCCATTTTTTACAAACTGGTGAGTGTCCACCAGGTTTAGACAAAGCTAAACAAAGATACTTCAAACTGTAGTCAATACCATATGTGCTGGTAGATAATTTTCTTTTCAAAAAAGATCTAAATGGTGTTCTCTTAAGATGTATTCACAGTGATCAAGTTGAGAAGATACTTCGTGAGTTTCATGATGGAGCTGCAAGAGGTCATTTTTCTCCAAGAACTACTACCTGGAAAATCATGAGAGTTGGTTACTACTGGCCTAGTTTTTTTAAAGATGCATATGCATGGTCAAGAAAGTGTATCAAATGTGCTTTATTTGCAGGAAAAGAAAAGTTGTCTGCTATGCCTCTACATCCAATTCAGGTGGAGTAGCCCTTTATGAGATGGGGCATCAACTTCATTGGGCCAATTAATCCACCATTCAGTGCTGTTCATAAGTGGGTGCTTACTGCTACAAACTATTTTACATGCTGGACAGAGGCAGTAGCTTTGAAAGAAGCAAATGAATCTTTAGTTCTGAGCTTTTATGAAGACATAATCACCAGGTTTGGAGTTCCTGACTCCATCATTTCAGATAATGCTCTTGCATTTTTTGGATTAAGAGTCACAGATTGGGCTATTAAACATGGGATTATTTTGAATACTTCCTCTAATTATTACCCATAGGGTAATGGATTAGCTGAAAGTATAAATAAAAACTTGATCAGAATCATTAAGAGGACTATGGAAGAGAATCAAAGAATTTGGCATACCACATTGAAATATGCACTTTGGGCAGATAGAATAACCCCTAAGAGATTAGTGGGTAATTCTCCATACGTTCTTGTTTATGGTAAAGAGGCTAGGTTACCTCTGTCTACGGTGCTTCCAACTCTATACATCATTCATCGGTTGGAGATGTATGAAGAATAGGACCCAATGTCCATAAGATATGTAGAGCTCATGGAGCTTGAAGAATCAAGAGATAGGGCAATGAAAACTTTGGAGTGTCATCAGCTTCAAACAAAGAGAACATTTGACAAGAAAGCTATAGTCAAAATTTTTAAAGAAGGTGATATTGTTCTCAAATGGGATGTTCTAAAAAGTAGGTCAGGCCATCACACCAAGTTTGACAACATGTGGATGGGTCCATTTATTGTTAAAGACTTCAAAGAACACAACGCATACCAACTGGCCACAACTAAAGGTGAAGTGCTTCCTATCCCAGTCAATGGGATACACCTCAAGCCTTGTTTTGAAGTTTGATAAGTTCCTCCATTATACATATTAGATTAGGTTTTATGTTTTTAATAAGTGCTTTGAAACTTTGGTTTGTTTGTTGTTTCTTTCCCTAAGTGTTGTTCCAGAACAGTTTGACAGTTTCACCTCAATTCTCTAGTATCAACAGGTTCTAGTGTCCTGATCTGTTCTATGAGTCTCAAGTGAGTTGCATGAGATGCAGCCTGCTTTTGAATGTTTTTGAGTTTTTCTAAGAGACTCTGAACCCAATGGACAGGTTTGGCTACTGGTTTCTATGTTTAGTAGGAAAACATCCAGCAAAGGTTGCCATAAATGTTGCCTGATTTTCACCTACAGGCTCATCAGGCAGGACAAATTGTGTTTCAAAGGTTCATAAAGGCCAAATGGGGAATTTGCATCAAGGGTTAGATCATGCACCTGAGGATATTTCACAAGGAGGTCTATCAGAGGCATGCCTCGATTAGTTTTGGTGCAAAAAATTCATCAGAGAAGAAAGTCAAAAAGACCCTCCTATTGTCTTGTTGACTAGCAGTGCATTCTACTTGGTTTATATACACCCGTCGCCAGGACATTCAGGTCGCCATAAGTCTTCATGTGTCTCTCCATTTGGAAGGAGTTCATGCCGACAGTTTTTCACAAGGGTGGCGTCAGGGGAAATGATTCTGGTTGGGGTAGTGTCTCTCTGACTGCATAAAGTATCGTCAAAGGGGATTGCCTTTGGTATAATGTCTCATCGACACATGAGAGTCTCCCTGAAATGGTTCCAACTTGCCAAAATATTGTCATCTCGCTGAGAAGTTTGGCCGACCCGATGTGGTCTTGTCAACATGGAGTGGTGAGCTAGGCGAAGGATTTGAGTTTTCCGTGATGTCTCGGCGACCAAAGGGGGTCTCACCAATGGTGAAGGAGGTCTCAGAGAAGGGTTTTTCCTTCGGCGTAATGTCTCACTGAAGGCCGGGGGTCTCACCAAGGAATAGGAGCTCGGGGAGATGTCTCGGTGACTAGCAAAGGTCTCGACGAAAAGGTGGGCCTCGCTGTAACGTCTCGGTGACCAAATAATGTCTCACTAAAAGGATGGTGACTTCGGTAGAAGAATATGAGCTTGGGGAGATTTCCTACCGACATGGGGAGGTCTCGGCGAAAGTTGCGAGCTCGGAGAGAGGTCTCACTGACCAAGAAAAGTCTCCCCAACTGAAATGAAGGGAGCTCGATAGGAGTTCTCATCGAAGCAAGGTGTCTTTGGCGGGAAGTCTAGCGGACTGTGAAGAGTCTCGCCGATAAGGAGTCTCATCGGTATAACCTCTAGCCGACAGGATGGGGTCTCCCTGAAATGAAGATGAGCTTGCCGGCGAATGGAGACATCATCGCTATGAGGTCCTGCCGACCAATGAGGGGTCTTGGCGAAGGGTTGTGCCTTCGGCAAGAGGTCTTACCGACACATGGAAGTCTTGCTAATGGTTTCAGGGATGCCGGTATGACTTTTGCAGCTCTATGTAAACTCTCACCATTGGGTGAAGGTCTTGCCGATGCTGCTGTAGAATATAGTCACATCAGGGAGACACGGTAGGTGTCTCACCAACATGTGATTCAATTTGAGCGACTCTTGACCATCTGGTGATCCCACGTAACATTTGTTCAGCCAATCAGAGGAGGCTACGGGAGAGTCATGGTAGTTTGACCCCTGTGAAGAAGATCAGCGAAACATAAGCAACGTGGATCTGCTCTGAGAATAAAGCGATGAATCAGTTCGATATCCAGGAGGTGTCGTCGATAAATAGAAGGGCAGAGACCGCAGGGACAACTGGGATGTCAACTGGCGAGGGTCGATAGACATTAATGATATTACCTCAGGGCATTCAAGGCAATTAGGCAGGGAAGTTCGAGGGTGGACATGGAGCCCATGAAGTTAATACTTTGGTTGTAAAAGATCTGAAGGCTTCTCCTGAGGGCGGTCTTTTCACACCGACATAGACATCAGGGATACACTTGAATGCAGCATTAACTTCATTCGAAAAGATCTAAGGGTAGATCTTTTTGAAGATTGATATTTTTTTAAGCCCTGGGGGGCCGACATCTTTTTGTATATAAGGAATTTTTTCCTCTTTGTAAGGGGTTCGATTATGAATTCTCTCTATCTGCTAATCATCCTGATGATGGATCATGGAGTATGATCTGAAACGTTGATGGAAAAAATTGCACACAGTTTTATCTAGAAATCTTGATTATTAATCCTTTCTCATCTGATGTATGCTTTGTAACTCATTTCGATTCTAGAATATAAAACATAGAGTTTACCTTGAAAGCCAGTGTTAGTGTTCAGACTACTCTCATTTCTGTATTTTTTTATTATGCAAGTTTTCAACTATGCTTATCGAAGTCTGCATTCATACCTTAAAGCTGTGAAATTTATCTTTCCTTCTTAAAATATGTATGTAGATCAAGCCTTTTAAGAATGATGCATAAGCTCAAAAGGGTTATGTTGAGTAAATGAAATAGCTACCATTAGTTTTCCAGTGTATGTTCATCTTGTTTTTATTTCATGATTTCTTATCAGTTCGGTGTATCACCATAGTATTTAGTTTTATTTTTATGCACTCTTTCTCCCTTTTCCTTTACAAAAATGAGTAGTTTAGGTGACACCAAAGGAAGTCGGCCTTCTCTGGAGGTTGACCTTTGTCTATAAGTGACACATAGCTTTGGAGGTCTTCCCATGTTACACTGAGGTGTTGAACATCAGGCTCAACAAGGGTGCAACTTCAGGTGATAACAGTAAACAAATAAGTTATTTCATTGTGGAGTTTGTTGTTATTTAATGCATAGGTATGCACAACATATCTAGTAATTTTTGAATTTTTTTAAAGTTTCAAAAATGTATAATAGAGGTATAATTTGAATTGAATTTTCTTAATTATATTTGAATTGAATTTCAAGTTACTTGTCAAAAAGATTATATTTTGTTCTCAACTCAATGGTTCATGTTGCTTAAGTCATTTTAAAAAAAATATTTATTGTGATCAACATGAATGAACTTAATTATAAAGTGGCATTGATTTCCTAAAATTCTACTAGAGATCTAAGGTATATTGAATATAAGGAAATGCAAGTTGTAAGAGATCATCAAATAAGCAAACATGTATGTATATTGAATATTTAAAGCAAATACATACATATATCATGTGTAAACATGTAACCATAAGAAAACACATGTACATACATGTAAAGAGATTCAATGTATAAACATAACACATGTTATAAGAAAAGAGGAAAATGTATGTTTATATCATATAGGAAAATTTATGTACATATCATATAAGCAAATATAAATTAGAGATCATCAAATGTCGAATACTAAAGATCAACAAATAAGAAAATGTATGCATATGATATAAGCAAATGTAAGGTAGAGATCATCAAATCTCAAATACTAAAGATCATCATATAAGAAAATACATGTAGTAAAGATCATAAATCTAGTGTGCGGGGCCTAATATGAATGTCGACTCCTAGTCGAATGACCATCTGAATGAGAACGGTCCTGCTCTAATAAATGTGTTGAGCCCTGCAAATAAAATTTTGTACAGAATGTGCTAAATAGATATAATTTATATTAAATAATATTTATGAAAGTTATTTTTAAATGAATTTGTATTTTTAAATATCTATCTAGATCTATGCATACATAAATATTGCATGTACATATACACGTGTATATATAAAAATTTAAAACTCACATGTGCATTGGAAGCATATTCATCCACAAAGTCACATTGATCATGTACACGATCTGGACCAAGGCTAGGAGTGACATGAGGTATGTCCACCTATAACAATATATATACATATCTATCAACTTACATGAATATCTAGTTAAAAGAAAATTTTAAAAATAATTAAAAAAGAATTGAAGCATGCACATGCACACATACATGCACATCATCTGATATTGGATGACCTAAGTCCTCTAAAATGGTCTCCTCCACCATATCCACCAAACGGTCAAGCAACGAATCAACATCTGCATCCATCCAATCTATCCCATGTGGTGCCAGAAATGATGAATGTAGAGGACTATGAAGGTGAGATGGCATCGGCAATGATGAACCAGAACCAATCAACATATTAGTAAAACCCATAGTCTGTGCAACTGCAGAATGAACTGTAGGTGGATCCTGATGCGTACTAGTGCTCGGCTAAGAGTGATGGGATCCTAGAGTTGAACGAAATTCATGTGCCAAATGATCTTTGACATGCTCTATACCGATCCCATAGTCTGATGCAATGTGGGCATATGCCTCCAACAGGTCCTCAACCAAACAATGCAGAGTCATGTGTGCCATATCTCCTGTAAGTGCATCAAGTTGTGTAGGAGTAGGGATTCTGGCCACTGTAAAGGATCCATGGTGGTCCACTGTGCTAAAAATGGAATGGATCAGGAACGTCTGGACATCGAATATTGACCTACACAATCATCATATATCCTAGTGGTGGCAGCCACAATGTGACCTACAGTGTCAATTGCTTCCTTTTGGGAAGAAATGACAACCTCATATGTTATGGGGGCTAGAGCTGGGGTGAGAGTAGGAGACCTCTCGCCAACCAATGCCCTAAACATTGGGGTTAGTCTATCTGCTCTACGATAGGTGGGCCTATTAGCAATCCTGCCACGCCCCTAACCAGCATATGGTGGAATGTCCAGGTAGTTAACTTTGAGGCCCAAATGGACCTCAACATACAACTACTGAACAAAATATAATGGAATCTGGTCATTGTTTGGGTATTGACCATATACTGTGAGAAATTGTGGGTAGATCAATTCAGCCATAGCACGATCGACACATCTAGTGACCTAGTATCCCCTAACCTTACGTACATTTTGATAAAAAGGAAAACAAGTGTTTTTTATCATTTCTTTGGTCACACTCTCTTGTATTTGTTTAAGGGGAACATCACCATGTACTTCTTCCTGCATGCGGTAAAGAATAGCAGCTACTCTATCAGGGGAAAATGCACTAGTCCTCTCAAGTTCATCTCTTAGTTTTTCTAAACTATGTAGTATTGACATGCATGGTTCAGAATATATCCCTGGGTTTGCACCCTGTGCTAATGAGTCTCTCAATTTTTTAATCTCATTAGTGGTATTTGCAAACAAAGAATCTGGAGGTGGAACATGATCTGCTTTTTCCATGTTATATATATGTATGTACACCTAAAAGAGCAATGAGACCTTGGTAAATAATATATCTAGACAAAGGGAATACAAATCTAAAATAGTTGTAATAATTTATCTACTCATCAATAATATTTTGATGCCATTAACAAAAAAAAATTCAACATCTATGATAGTTTTTTAATAATTTCAAAACATTCAAATTACTAGATTGCACACAAAGCATAATCTAAAATAATTCTAAAATTTAAATTTAAAACATAATCTAAAATAGTTCTAAAATTTAAATTACTAGATTGCACACAAAGCATCATTACTTAACATTGGTGGTCATGTAAAATCAATCTAGTCATTATTGAAGGCACAAATAAGAGAAGAAAATGAGACAGATGAAGATGTCCCTTATAAGGTTCAATGTAATGATGGAAAATAAAGATGAAAAGTATTGAGGACCTATATTTTATTTTAATGGCATAATAAGATAGTTCCCTCTACTGGAAAATGAAAAATTGTATGTGCTTTGAATTATGTAATTATTGAAATTGACAGCCTATTATTTGATAGAAATTAGGATATATCGATTCATCTAAATGGAGCTATATCAACTAATTGTAAATCTATTATAAGCGGCATAAAGCCTCATTGTCTCATTTGTATTAAAATATGGGGATGATGTGGCTATTTTAAGGCCCAAAATTTCATGTGTTAATAGCATAAACATATAACATTAATTTTTTTGGGAGTTTGTACCAGATACCTTTTTCCAAACACAACTTTTGTTTAAAATATCTCAAGACCTATAAATGAAATTAAAAATTTCCTAATTTAAAGACCATCAAGGAAGGTCTTAATACCATATGTGGCTTCCTTTGCCTACTATATAAAATTCAACTAAAATACCTTTTAAGAAATAGTTCCACAAAATTAGAGGGGTCCAACCATGTTTTCATTTAATTTAAAACTATTATTTTAATAATTTTTAATTTTTAAATAAATATATAAATTTCTTATAATATTTTGAATTAAAATGATAATAGTGGACATAAATTACACAAAATTGAATGTTATTAAAATTTTGGTTAAAAAGTAAGAAGGTTAACCTTTAAATCCATTGAGGAAGGTATTGAGCTACTACAAGTGGTTTATCCATGAAGGGCTTGAAGTCTCATAAAGAAAGTAAATACAAGAGGAAGGAAAATATAGATGATTTTCTCACAAGTATATAAATGTTTCTACTTGATTATTTATTTCATCCTAGAAAGAAACTATAAATGTTGTTTATCCTATAACTTTTATCTATTAATAATCTTAGATGCATGTGACTTGTTAGCTTCCCTTTTCATTTACTCATGTAATTTAAGAAATCTATTATTAGAGTTGCACATGAGAAAAAAATGAGCTCCCCTCCACTAAGGGCTTATTTTTTTCTTATACCAATTTGAGAATTTTATTATTTCAATTCTTAATCCTAATAAAAATGTGGTGAAGGGGAAATAATACCCATCCAATAAGTGTTCCCCAATCCCTTGAAAAGGAAAACTTGTGTATTATCCAACTTGGCTATCATTGTTAGGATTCTAGCTTCTAGTTCTACTATTTTTAGAATACTACTAGAGCCTAGATTGATGGCTCCCTTCTCTCTCCTATGGATGAGGATCCCTCTAATATTGGTTGTTCCATCTCTTCGAATGAGATTAGTAACAAGGTTTATGAGTGTGTTAAATAGGGGAAGAGGTTGGGTATATAATGTACTTTAGACATGGTTGTTGAATGTAAAATTATTTAGACCATGAGAGGGTTGAACAATTTAAAAAGAATTGGAAGACAACTATAATCTATAACATAGCATCCTTAAATGGTTCAAATTTTAAATGAAACAATGAAAGAAAGAATAAGAAAACAAAGATTAGTGTAAAATTATTTGAAAATAATTGGGGATAAAAATATCTAATTTAATAGTTTTTAACATAAATGAACTTCAAAATAGGATTATGTAAATGAAAAAAAAGTTCAATTTCCTTCATTGAATCTAAATTTATCTAGTTAAGATATGTCTAAAATTAAGAATTCACACTAGAATATCAATATTCCATAAGAATCTCATAAAGAGGATGAATTTAATGGAAGATAATATAAAATCCTCCATATGAGGATGAATTTTATCATTACATTATGAGTGAATCATCTCAATTATATAGCCAAGAACATCAAAAAATTATAGATTGGAAAGCAAAATAATCACACATTTATCATATTTTTATATGTATAAAGTTTAGATACCATCAAACTATTTAAACTTATAGATTGCATAAAGCTATAAATTGAATCGTTAAAACTAATTTATTAAGAATCAAATCTAATAAAGTTTGACTTCATATTGCATACTTGTTATAAATATCTCACTAATCCAACCATACATTTTATATATGTTAAAAAATATATAATTTAACAATTTATAGAACTTCTAATTATGATAATAAATCTAGAATCAAACATGACCCAAATGTAGGATAAAGACAAGAATCTTAATCTATACCATTATTTTGAGTTTGGTATAATAGAAATTGAAAAAAATTATAATCATGAAAAAAACAATGAATAAACTAAGGATCATTTTAACAATGGTGAATTAGTGCCTAAAGATTGGCCTAAAAAATTAAAATATTCAACATTCTCATCACAAATGATATATGAAAACTAAGGATCATTTGGTTATATATTTTCATAGATTTAAAATTTGAATATTTATTACTATAACATGTTCATTACAATTAGATTTTTAAATAATATTGTAATAATTTATCATGTCTTTGAAATTTGTTTTGTGGATTTTAATGTTATTTTTTAAATTTAAGTTAGAGTAAGTAGAATCTAATGAGAGACCTTAAAAAGATTCAAGTAATTTATGTTAGCCTTAAAATTACGATTATTGTTCGATTAAATAGATTATTGATTGTATTTAGATTTCAAAATTGAAAATACTTTAAAATTATAGAACCATATTATCCTTTGATACAAAAAGATATGTCAAGGATTATTTGTATCTTCCTCATAATTATGTTTCACATATTGAATATTTCAGGGAGGATTGTGTGGATGATTTGAATGTTGAAGCAAAGATTGGTTGAGATCAACAAAGGATATTTTGATAAACTCCAAAATCCTAAGAATAGAGAAGATGGTGAGTCATATTTTAATAGACCTTATCTTCATTCCTTCTATTCAAATGCAACCTCTCCAACCAATATATTGAATTTTAAAATAAGTAATAGATATATATGAACTTACTCCTAATCCCCCTCCATTTACCCCACCATTAGAGATGCATATTGGTATTAACCTACTCAAGTTTTATGATACCCTAGGCAGCTTTGTGAATACATCAAAAATATTATGCATGATGTCTAAGAATTTAATTGTGATGGATTGATATATTCCAAGAATTTATAAATGAAGTATATATCCATATATATGTATTTATTTGAGTGTTTAAAATTAGTTAAAAAATTATTTGAGGGATTTATGCAAATATGACATCTTAGAAAGATAATTTCATGTCATTTTGGTGAAGTCATAACTTAACTTTTAATTTGTCATTTATGGGAATGACATCTTCTGTAATGCCCCACCACGCAACCCTAGAGGAAGTTGTAATTAGCTACTCAAACGTACAATTTTTTTTTTTGTTTAAGTACAAATAACATGCAAGTTCACTACCCATTGCCAACAACCTCTAAGGTTACGAGACTGAAATTACATTAAAACCCAAACAAGAAACATGAATTGAAACCATAACATTTAATTACTTAAAGAATTAAGAACACATACATTCCATACATGATAAATTACATCAAAGAATAAGAAATACCATGTGATTTCAAGTAACAATCATTTAACAATAAGATTACAACCCTCATTCCCTGAATGAGGTAAATCCAATAAGCATGGTTACATAATACAACTTTCCACCTCGATAACAAATGAGGGGTAATAAATTACAAGATTCAACTGAAATGAATAAAGCATGAAATGAAACTAGATCCCACGAGCTCTCCAACTAGAAATCTTGTCCACACAAATAAGAACAAAACTCAATGGAGTAAGGTGCACGTTCCACCCAACCATATGGTACCTAGAGGACCAATTCCCATGCTAGGAGATAGTAACAAGATTCCAAAGAAAAACCTACAACCTCTAGACATAGGCAGAACAATACTAAACCAAATAAGTACAAACTTACAAAATGGTTACAATGCTTCTAGATAACAATGATAATCTACGCAGTACAACAAACTAAATTCTGGTTGACATAGAGAGAGTGTCACACATCATTTGCTATGAGTTACCCTGGCTCAACCTTTCTAGGCTACCAGACCCCCATTCTGGGTTACCCTGGCTTGCCTCTACTAGCCGTCGGACCCCCATACAAACTGTGCTTCTCATCTCATCTCAAGCCTTAATAAGCGTATGATTCATGAGAGATGAATTCATTACCCTAATTAGTCTGAAATTTTTTCATTAATTCTTTTTAAGTTATCACTTACTTAAACCCTAAGTGAGTTACCCTGGTGCCCCTTTGTGTGTTGGACCCCCACATAGAGCCACTCTCCTATCGACAACATACCAAACAAAACCAATCACCAAGGGTGCCAAAGTGCATACAAACTAGATAAACAATCACTCCAACTCTAGGAGGCGACATATAATGAAACTCGCTCCAAACAATTAGAGGCAACAAAACACATAATCCACTCCTTCCAAAGAAGGAACAGACCACATAAACCACTCCTAATCCAAAGGAGGCACAAATCACATAATCCACTCCTAATCCAAAGGAGGCACAAACCATCCCCATTCGTGAAAACTGGGTAAAACAACAAGATACAACTATACGCACTACCCAAGGCAATACAAAGGTTGACTAACATAATACAACAACCTCAAATAGTTAAACCCCTTTTTGGAAGACTTAACAACCCTTCTAATCAAATTTCCCCAAAGCGAAAAAAGAAGAAGTGTACATTCAAGAAGGGTAATCAAACATGAATTAAATCTATATTTGGATTTCCTAAATCCACTTCCTTCATTAACATTCAGTAATTTATTGCCTTAATAAAATTGATTTAATAACGTCTCTTTCAGACAAAAGATGAAATTTAAACCAAATATTTAATTCCCTAATTGCTTTTAAATAATAATAAACATTTACTTCTATGATCCATAACCTATCATTTAAAAATAACTATTGGTCCTTTGCAAAATAAATCATTTCAAAATTAATTAATCTCGCTCTTAAACACACTCCATTTAAATCCAATATTTGTCCTTTCAAATATATTGTTTTTAAAATAAAATCAATAATTTGACTATGAACAGAATATTTTAAACTCCTCAATTACACATTATATGAAATTAACTAATCTTATTATAAATTCATTTGCAACCAAAAGAAATATAAATAATTAATAATCGCTTTCTTAAAAATTTCATTTCATCTAAAACGAATAACTATTTCCTTTAAAAACATTCCCTTATTAAATAACTACACGTACATTTGGCAAGCAATAATAAATTTAAATCAACAGGTTTACTTTGATTTCCTAATAATATTTAAATATAAAAATCTCATTTCCCCATAGAAATCATTTCATTATAAAATAAATATTTGGACGTATACATCTCTATTAATTAAATATTCATTTAAATAAGAAAACATTTCTACGTAAGTTTAATATCTATTTCACACATTTAAATATCCATCTATTTAACCATGTGCACATTATCTAGCTTCCTTAATTACACATACTGATCAAAATCAACTTTTTTTTAAATAAATAAAAAACATTTTATTATAAAACTGACATTTACATCTAATAAAATAATCTTAAAATAATTATATTTAAATATAAATATATTTAAACCCATAAACATTATTTAAATAAATATTTATATTTTTAATTAAAATTCCAACTCATTAAAATAACCCAAATTTTTCCAATTTAAAAAGCAAATAAAATATACAAATATATATATATATATATATATATATATATATATATATATATATATTTAAAATAATATATAACATATATAATATATATACCTATATTTATAAATTATAAAACATATATAAATAATCATATATATATATATATAATATATATATCACATATTATATATAAATATATATAAATATTTATATTTAAAATTAAAAAAAGCATTTAAAAAAAAACACCAAACTTCCTTCACATGCAGGAGTCGCAGGATCAAACCCTACCCCCTACTATGGGCACTGCCATGCAGCTTCCCCCTTATGGGGGTCGCTGCCTGTGGGGGCAGCATTGGGCATTGCCTCCACAACTAGCGCCTCCCATATGGGGGCGACTGTGGGGGTAGCTCCCCCAGCTCCCCAAATTTTTTTAATTTAATTTATTTTTTAAATAAATTTTCTTTTATAAAAAATTTCCCTTCTGTTTGGTAAATTCCAGAATAAAAATTTTGGCAGAAATCTTTTTATTTTATTTTTAAACAGGGAAAAAAACCTCCCAAATAAAAACACTCAAAATTGTATAAATAAAATATAGGTATATATATATACAAAAATCTCCATTTTACAGTCAAATTGAACAATCTTTTCTATAGAAAATTTACAATACAAATAATTTTAAGCACAATTTCATGATATAAATTTCTAGGAATTCCAAATCCAATAGAGAGGTTTCTAATTTTTCTTTTTGTTTCTATTTCAGTTTCCTATTGTTAAACTTGAGAATTTCAATTGAAAGAGTTTGTTTTTCCACAAGAATTCTATATTCCTTTATGATTTCAACAGGGTTTTCAAATTTGTTTGCAAACAAGTTTTCAATTTGAAAATCCAATTTTCAAAACAATTAAAAAAAACAAGAAAGAACCTGTTTGAAGCATGAAAGAAGTAGAGATCTAGTGTTGAGCTGCAATTTCCAGTTTTCCAAAATTCCTCCAAAGACTCACTCCAAATCCAAAATGCATCTCCAAAACAAGAAAACCCTCTTTCCTTCTTCATAGAAAATTTTCCTCAAGCCTCCTTATCATCCTTCCATTCTTCCCCAAATATAGTCAATATCCTCTAAATTTTTATTTTTTTCCAAAAGGAAAAAATATCTCCATTCTTATCCTCAATACTTAGTCAACATTTTCCAAAATATCCCCCTTTCAACAACAAATATATTTTCATGCATTCCCAAGATATTTACTCTTTAAATAATTTAAAAAAACAAAATTTAATTTCAAATAGATTTAAATCTTTTAATTTATACATTTTCAAAACAACTTTAAGTATTTAATTTATTTAATCAATAACTATAATTTAAAACACCATTTAATTTCCAAAATAAATTTAAATCTTTTACTTTTATACACTTTACAATTACGATTAACTATTCACTTAATAAATTTAATAGATTGATTTATTTACTTGATAAATAACTTTAATCACCAAGATTAAATTATTTACCAAATACATTAAATGTAATTAATTAAGTTAAATTAAAAGCTTTTAACAACTTTACTCTAAAATAAATAAATAACATTTAAAACATATGATCAATAATTTTCACATTTAATTTCCACCAATAATAACTTATCAAAACACCAAGGATGACAAGACTCAACAACTAACAAGACACAAACTGATGACACACTATGACAGGGTTGAGGTTTGACAAGGAAACCCCATTACTATCTCCCAATTCATAATACCGTTGGATTATGGACATGCTCAAACCTGTGAAACCAGGTGGAGATGATGTCCTACACTTGCAATCCTGTAATCAAAACAAATGTCGAACCTGCATAAAACTTAGCAGACACACCGTGAAGAGAAATCGCAGAATCACAAAGCGCTCGAATGTGAGTGATGTAATCTCGTCCCCTTCACCAATACAATCACATCAAGACTTACGAAATTAAAGCATCATTTATCAACCGATAGGCATATATCAATATTAACCACTATGCTAATCAAAAGCATAATATAAAACATAACATCCAAATAGTGCATCATCTCAACACAGAATAACATCCACATCGCTCTAAAGCTAGCGATCATAAGACAATAACAAATATCAAGGTCTATCATAGTAAAGGTACTGACTAACACATATACAAATCTAAACACATAATAGTAACTACTGGAGGGGCACTACATCTTTGAGAAGTTTATAGAAGGCCATAGATGGTGGGCATATTTTTGAATTAAATTTAGTTATTGAATTTGTATTTTTTGGATGCGCATTTAGATTTAAATTTACATACCAAAGTCACAATGTCCTACTCTTGACTAAATCCCTACATGAAATTAAGGAACTTGGGATACCCACCTCCCAATGGTCTTGGAATGGATGCATTTAGATGGAGAAGGATTTCAAAAGGCTCACGATACTTGTGGACCCATCAAAGGCATGATATATAACACATGAACTTTATTTATGAAATTTGGTCTTTAGTTGTTGGATTCTAGTATGAATGTTATCTATAAGGTGGAATTCTTAGTTGAGACTCTCAATCTTCCATTGTTGGTTTCTAGTGTGATTATACAAATGAGCTAAGTATTAATTTCTAATGTTAATTATTGAAAGAAGGTATATAAATTATTCGAGCATCTTAATTCTCATACAGAGTTGTCTTAGTCAATTTCTCAATGTATGAGTTCCATATATTTGTAATTTTTTCTTAATATAAAAACATATTTTATTTCATTAATTAACCCATCTATTCCATGTTACAAAGGATGCTCTTATTTTAAATTATAAGTATATAATTCAAAATTAATTAGTAATTTTCAAGATAGAGTACACACAATTTCTTTAGTTAAAATAAAATAATATTCCTATTTCCATGAGAGTTATGTAGAATGGTAGCTTGATGTATCGAAAATATTTCTTTCATACATACTAATTTTTTATCATTACATTATGAGTGAATCATCTCAATTATATATCCAAACACATAAAAAATTTATAGATTGGAAAGAAAAATAATCACATTTATCATATTTTTATATGTATAAAGTTTCTACCATCAAACTATTTATACTTATAGATTAAATTATTTTTGAATTTGGTTATTTGGGTTCAACATGTCATGCTATAGGATTTTCTAGTGTTTTCACCATGTTGTCATGTGTAGATAGCTATGTATTTTATAGGTGTAGGAATTTTAGAGGAAGGAAAGGTTGAACAAAATTCATAAGGATGAGATGGAGCCTTTTTTACCTTAGGATTTGTTTGAGGCTCCCTTTGAGCATAATCAAGGGGTGGTTGGTCCTCTTGTAGACATGACTAATTTAGGTCTTTTCAAGAGAAATTTAGAGGAGATTGGTAGAGACAAGAATCATCTTAGAGATGGATTAGTTGGAGTTCATTGCTTCTACCATTCTCTTGAATTGCAACATTCACCTCTTGGTATTCCTTCTAATAATTTAAAAATATGAAGAAGGTTCAAGTTTAGAAGATTATAGGAACCCTTTATTCCCTTTGGTCTCAAGTTCAGAAACTGAAGATGGAAACTCCATTACAAAGGAACTAGGTTCATTTATGGAAAAGGATAAGGTTGGCAATAAGATATAGTTCCTTGAATAATTTTGGATTTAAGTTGTGAAATGATAGATCTACTAATGTTTTTGGGAAAACAACCCTCTTTATTAGATACATTGCCACTATTGGTGGAGTATTTCTAATTGGATGTTATTTTTCTAACTTACAACTATATTTTTCTTGTTGTTGTTCCATTCCAATATGATTGATCATTTTTTGTCTCTTTATTGGTCTTTGTAAAAGGGTGGGGCCCTTTCAAAATTTCTATTTCTAATTCATAAATTCAACCAAAAGTATTTACCCTAAAATTAAAATATAAATAATTTAAACTTTAAAATAGTCTTTTTTGATATTATATAATAGCCTCATGTATTTAATTTATAAATCCTATTATTCTTTATGTTTAATTTCAAAATTTTAATGCTCTCAAGTATAGATTACAAGCACACATTCTTTACATTTTTTCTCTTTCTTTTGTACTATTTTGTATATGGGTGTCTTATATGCATTGCCTCAAACATATAATTTTGATGTCCTATACCTAGTTCTAAATGTAGTTTTATGAATGTATTCCTCCTTTATTCTTTGCTAATTGTAATTGAATATTAGACCTATTTTTTAAAATATGGCCACCCCTCTCAATTAGTAAAATAAGTCATCTATTTTAGGTGGTGGATATTAATGTTAATTGTTTATTTATTGAACATACATAATCAAGACAACTTGGAAAAGTGTCTTATCTTTCTTTTTCATAAAAATAGTTGGAGCATCCCATGACAAGACACTAGAACATATAAATCCTTTCTTTAAAATGTCATTTAGGAAATCCTTTAATTCATGCAAATATGAAGTGTTTGTTTGATAGGGATCTCTAGATATAGGGGCTAATTCATGCATGAACTCTATTAAAAAATAAAACACCCATTTAGGAGGAAACATGAGGAGTTCATTCTAGGAAAGACATCCTAAGACTTTTGTAATGGAGGTTTATTTTCATTTGAATGGTTCTCATTCACTTTTACTAAATAAAAATTAACAACAAACAAGGCACACCCTTTTCTTTATTCTCTTTTGAGTTGTAAAATAGAAAATTTAATAATACCTTCATTCCTTCTAATCCTAATAGAACTATTTTATTATACATTTCATTCAAACAATCTAGTTTCTTTCCTCTAAATTTATTCTTCGATTCATACATTTAGAACCAACCATTTTTGGAGTAATGTCATAAGACTCAAAGGAAAAATATGAAGAATTTTATCCAAGTTTCCATTGTATGCACCCTAAGTTATAATTTTAGAATGGTATCTGTAATGCCAAGAAAGTGCAGAAAGATAAGATCAAGAGCAAGCAATGCAATCTAAGTTAAGCAACAAAGAATAAAGGAAAGTAAAAACATAATAAACTGAACAATCTCACCAAATTGCTACGTATTTCAATGATTCATCTCGATTGCCCTTCTCCATTTTGCTTGTGTAGTATAATTGCCCTCAGATTTCTCATAAGTTCGTGCAAGTATAGCCTAAGATAGTGATTTAGCAAAAAATTGAAGATTCAAGATAAGTGCTCTCAAAAGTCATAAGATTTCGTGAGTTTTTGAGAGAGATTGGAATGATGAATGATAGATCAATTTATAGAAAATTGATTATTCGAATGATAGGCTAGGATTGAAAGATTAATGGATGGTTGAGATCGACCGATTAGTCATGCATTCTGATAACTGCCAGTAGTGACATGAGTGATACAAAATAGAAATAGAATTAAAGATTAAATAAATGATTTAATCTTCTAGTTTGGTATTTGAAAACAAAAGAATTATCTTTGCATGACAAAGATGAAGATGGATTAAAGTAACTCTTGTTCGAATGCATGCACAAGGTTTAATTAATTAAATAAGAATATTTAATTAATATGCATGTACACACAAATGAGTTAGCACTGGACGATTGAATGATTTGACAAAGAGATTACTCAAGAACGCCATTCAGACATTAAAGCAAGAGTTAACTGAGTGATTTGAAATAGATCTTTGAGTCGAGTAAAAGTGAATACTTAGATAACTCACACAATTATCTAAATATAGAGGAATTCGTTAAAATAGAATTCATGAATTAAATAATTCATTTAATTCAAGATTTGATATTTGAAGAATAATTAAATAAATAAGATTTATTTAATTAAGTGATGAAGGGATTTAAATGAATAATTAAATAAATAAAGAATTTATTTAATTATAGTTGAGTATGATAAAGAGTAAATTAAATAAGAATTTATTTAATTTGACAAGAAGGATAAGGTTAATTAGTAACATAATTAAATTAAAAGTGTTTATTTAATTAATCAGATAGAATAAAGAAAATGTGAATTAATTAAATAATTAAGATTATTTAATTAATAGAAGAATTAAAGTTAAAGTGAATAATTAAATAATTGACATTATTTAATCATGACCATGAAGAATACGAATTATGAAGAATATTGAAGTCGCAAGCTTAGACCAAATTCCGGTGTCTACATTTTCCCCTCTTTGATACAATGTCATTTCGACGTTGTGTCAAAGAAAATCGATAACAAATATGCCCCAGTAATGCCCAAGTGTAAAACAAGTGAAGGTATGCCCCCTCGGGAAAATTGACAAATTGTCAAAAAAGTTCAAAAAAATTTGGAAATGATCCCGATTAGTCCATTGGATAGCCAAAAATGTAGTGGAGTTGACAGAATTGAGTTTGGAAATGTTAGGGACGGGTACGGGTTGATTGACTTTGGAAGCTGACGTGGCCAATAGAAAGAAAACCATAGGTATATATAGAAATTGGGGTAAAAACCAATTCATTTCACCCTCCTAGCTTTGAAAATTGAGAATTTGCTCTGCACTCATAGCGACAATGTCCCCTGTTCTGAACACCCATCATCGAGCTTATAGGATCTGGACCTTCCAGAGGCCAGCCGACACGGACCCCCTGGTATGTACCTCAAACTTGACCTTTGAAATTTTCCATTTGTGCGTAATTTTATGCATTTAATTCAAAATTTATGTATACGTCATTTCAATAAAATTCTGCATCTGCATACACGAAACACACATTTGTATGCGAAAGATCGCATTTGCAAATTCACGTTTATTGTTAGCGTAGGTTTGTTGTGGTTCGACGCATTTGTAGGGCAATGAACCGTATTTGATAATCTACATCGCATGTGCATTTAGAATAGCTGCATTTTTTTATTATGCAACGCATTTGAATTTATTGCAATGCATTTGTGATATAGTTAGCCGCATGTGAAAATGAATGATGCATGTGTTTAATGAAATGACGCATCTAAATTTTATGCACCGCATATGTGAAATAACGATGCATGTGTAAAATAATGACGCATCTGAATTTTATGCACCGCATATAATGACGCATGTGTAAAATAATGACGCATTTGCAAAACAATGACACATTTGAATAGCAATCAGTTATAGTCAGTTTGCATTAAAATAGATGTTTGAGGCTGACATGAGGCATGTATAATGCCATTGCAGGTCGTGTTGGATACATTATATACACGAGAGTCGAGACCAATGACCTTTCGGTTCAGGGACAGCCTACAGAGTGCAGAGCGACTTTTCCTATGGCACCTTGTTCTTCTTCACGTTATAGACATGCCCTAGATTTGGGCAAAATGGGGTTTATTGACAACACTATGTGAGCAGTGGCACTCGAAGACATCGTCATTTCACCTACCGACTGCAAAGGCCACTGTTACATTGGAGGATGTATACAGGATACTCGGACTTCCTATTAGAGGCACACGAGTGAGGTATGACACCTAGAGGGGTGCGACCGAGATGTGTAGATACTATCTACACGTAGACATTAGACAGTTAGGGTTCGACCACTATGAGATTAGGTGGCGGGTGTTAGCTCAGAGGTATAGGTAGCTAGACTGTTTAGTATGTACTTTGATAGGTGGTATAGTGCTTCCTAACCGTCAAGGTCATGGTTTTCCTGTGGGGTGGGGGGAAATACTAGTAGGGATGCTAGAGAGACATGAGGTATACGCATGGGGTCCTTGTCTCCTTGGTATGTTGTACTTTCATTTGCATGACATTGCCTACCGAGAGGCACAGTTTATGAGCTGTGGTACCACACTCCTGATGGTATGGGTGTGGGAACATATTGCTATCTTTCAGCCACTAGTGACAATTGACCTTCCACACGGAGTTCCTTATGCCTTCTGCTATGCGGGGGCTAACACTTAGCACCACATAAGAGTACAGGTTATTTCAGGCATGCCATAGACATGATGGTCCAGTTTACATGGAGACCATACTTGGGCTATGCAGATTGGTAAGACGAGGATGAGCATTTGTCATTTTGCCAACAGGTACAGTTCTTGTTTGGGCGGACAGTGTCACATGTCCACATTATAGAGAATCACTTGCCAGATCATGTCCTGCAGCAGTTTGGAGAGGTACAAGATGTACTGAGAGGTTGGGCTGAGTTCGCGAGGTCATCGCGAGAGATCCCCCTATGGGGTCCAGAGATTCTAGTGGCCATAGCCGAGGCAGACATTGATGCACTACAGGAAATTCCATGGGGATGGAGGGATGGTCTAGAAGACCCAGGGACCACAAAGGAGTACGATCAGTGGTGGGCAGTACATAGACCGATTCCGTTGATAGATCCAGAGCAGCTAGCGCTGGTAGAGTGGCGAGGGACAAGTCTATGAGGAAGGCGTGGCAGAGGTAGAGGTCAAGGAGATGGAGGAGGCCGAGGTGATGGAGGAGATGATGGTCGAGGTAGACGATGAGGGGGTAAGAGAGGGAGATGTGGATAGAGGGGGCGAGGGCCACCATTGTCACCGATCTATGAGGAGGGACGAGGGGATGAGGATGTGGCCATGCCAAACTTTGGGAGAGGAGGGGAGGAGGTGGATGTTGCGATAAGCGGAGAGGAGGAGCATCCCAGAGAGGGGGTCATTCTAGATATCCTGGTAGAGGAGGAGGTAGACAGAGAGGAGGTAGGCAGAGAGGGCTTGCTGGGTGTCTATCAGGAGGATGATGAGGAGGACGATGATCATGAGAGAGAGATTCGTGATCAGATTTTAGAGGAGTTGGATGAGGAGGAGGATGGGGTAGCGAGGGCCAGGCAGGATGACACAGGGGCAGTGGATCCCAACACTTACATTGCGTGCTCAGGTTGCATCCTTGGAGGAGCAGATGAGAGTCTTGATGTCCGAGAGGGATGTGTATCAAATGGAGAGGGACAGAGCGGTGATGGACAGGGATCAGGCCATAGCTTGGAGACAGGAGACTGAGCAGAGATTTACAGAGCTCAGAGCTTTATGTACTGGACCATTAGTTTCCTTTTCCAGAGAGTTAGTCAGAGCTGGAGAGAGAGAGACTTATTACTGTGATCTATATGAGGCAGAGATTCCTCTAGAGAGACGGGCTCCCAGCTTCTCACAGGCACATAGCAGCAGGTCACAGACCAGGACCCACACCAGGACAGTTAGCATAGAGGGTGTGGAGCAGCCATGCAGAGCAGGTCCATATGATAGGCCTCCCTAAGCTCATAGGTCATCGGGTTCCTGACATCATTCATCCACGCACTCCAGCCATGATAGTAGTGGCAACTCAGGATAGGGGCACTTCTTTATATGTAGAGAGACATTGTATTATGATTCTGTAGCCTACGGGCTTCCATGTATTATTGATACATTATGACATTGTGATGTGACACTGTTGAGCAATATATTTATATATGATTTTGGTAGTGATTCTCATGATATGCATTTCTATGTAGTGATTATGCAGTCTTTATTTATACATGTGATGTTTATATTATATGCCTATGTGATGGATGATCATATTTATTTTATGATGTTTATGCAACTAATGATATAATGTTGATGCTATATGATGTATGCAATTTATAATTATGAGATGCTATATGATGTCATATGTATAATGCATGCTACATGTGATGCTATACAAATGTAATATGATGCATGTATTTACATTTTTTTTGTACATGGAATGCTTATGATATGTATTGTATGATGATGAATGTCCATTATGTCATGAATTCCTAAATATGATAAATGCCTAGATGTATGCATTTTTCTAACATGTATGTGTATGCAGGATGACTTGTATTGTTGTGTGTCACAGGACTCCATCATAATGCAAGAAAGAAGAACTGTTAGTGCGGAAAGAAAGATTGAGAAATAATGAAAGAGATGCGATAGATGTTAGTATTAGGAATCTTCGATGTTTCATTGTATCACAAAAGGTATTGCACTTTATCATCATTGGGCGGGACTAATACAAATGGAGACAAACACCATGATATCACATAGATCAAAGTGTGCAAGGTCATCCACTTGCTAACAATAGACAGTCGCAGACAAGGAGTGTCGTTAACTCATACTAAGGACACAAGTTGCCCCAGTCTTTTTGTCAAGACAAACCACAAACAGCAAACAAAAGAAAAGATAGGTCATGAGACGTCATCGCTCCTCTAAATCCTTCATGGGACATCCTTGAGGAAACTAGTAACATGACTCAAAATCAAATTTAAAAGACAGTTGATAGACAACAGTCAAAGAAAATAGAATTCTGATACATTGTTGCTTCTCTAAATCCTTCATGGCACATCCTTGAGAAAGCTAGTAACATAATTCGCATCATAAAGCCGAGTGAAAAGATAAGATAAATAAGTCAAAAATTTAAAAAATCTAGTAAAAGATTTGCCAAAACTTGATCTGTTTGCTTGATTTGTTTTGATTGATAAAATGATTGATTGATAGAGCCTGATGTCAGGAAATACACATACTGGATAAGTGTGAGTCTGGTTTTGATGTTATGACTATCTGTATAAGGCATGACAAAGCCTGGTTTCAGAAAGACATGTATCATATAAGACATTGAGTCAGATACCATTAATGTGATAACCTATGTAAGGCTATGTTTGATTGTTTGACCATGTCGATTATGCAGGAAGGACTCATCCTGTATAAGAGATAGATTTTTTTTCTGATAGCTATATTCAAGAAGGACTTATCTTGAATAAGATACCAGATGGTTGCTTTGATGATGTATGTTTCCAGGAAGGACACATCCTGTAGCAGACATTTGTTGATCTATTTTGATTGTTTTATTTGGCAAGTTGTTTGATTTGACTTAGAGACATTGCTGACTTGTTCACCAGATTAATGTGTGACTTGATATGACATGTTGACAATTGACTGTGTGTGACGACAAACCCTAAAGGATTGACCTAGTGCGGCCTCAGGGGCTCATCGATTGATGGCCTTGCCTACGCTATACACGTAGAGACCTCGTAGTTTGACTTGACATTGACCGACAAGACTGACCACAAATAGAAGACGTGTGTGAAAGTGAATGTGACGAACCCTAATGGACTGACCTAGTGCAGCCTCAGGGGCTCATCGATTGATGGCCTTGCCTATGTTATACATGCAGAGACCTTGTAGTTTGACATGACAAATGACCTTGTCATATAGACATATGGATCGAATCATTATTTTATATAGACAAACCTAAACGGACTGACCTACTACCTCGGGGGCACATCGATAGATGGCCTTGCCTACATCCAGTCGTAGAGGCAATGTAGTTCGACAAACGACAAAGACTAACAAGTGCAACTGACTCTGACTCTATTTTTGGATTTTTGAAATGTTTTGATTTTTTTTTCTTTTTGAAGTTTTCTGATGTTTTTGTGTTTTCTCAGGTCATTTTGCAATGTTTGTGGATTTTTCTATGGTTTTACTTCGTTAACACAACCAATGGAGGAATCAATATGACACACATCAAGTTTTTTCCCCCAATCGAGTATAAGACCAATTGATTATGAATAGGATAAAATGGGGGATATGAAATGCCCTCGATGTCAATCGTTCCAGGTTATGGGAAAGACTACCACTTATTATGAATGGTATATACAAGCGATGGATATGAAAGATAAGGGATATGTACAGGGATAGGTAGTATGTACAGGGATAAGGACTATGTACAGGGTAGGTAGATTAGAATAATAGTAGGCAAAGGAGCAGAGTCAACTACACATGGTGCCTGTTTGCCAGGTTTTCACCATGGTACCTATCCAAAGTGCCACCGAAGTGGTTTTCACTATTGGACGAATAATTTGTCTTTACTATTTTCTTGATTATCTAATTTTTTTGGTGTTACCAAGACGCCTGTTTTCCAAGTTTTCACCTTGGTAATGAATTTTGTGATTTTCTAATTTTTTTGTATTTTCTGCTAATTAAGACAAGGCTCTCAGAAGCTATGCGTAGAACTTCTTCAAATGCAGACTATTGATTGGTGAGGACAATGGTTCCCCTTCAGGAGTAGAGAGTTGGTATGCTCCTGATCCAAAAGCTTCTGTAATAATATAAGGTCCTAACCAGTTTGGTTCAAACTTTCCCGGTTTGTCTCTTTCTGCTTGATTCTTCGGGTTCTCCATTAAAACTAGGTCACCAATGTCAAAGTTTTTGTTCAATACCTTCTTGTTATAGCTATGATGAAGGTGATTCTGATATGCTTGGAGATGGTCTAGTGCCTTCTATCTTCGCTCATCCAGGAATTCTAACTCATGGAGTCTCGATACTCGGTACTCTTCATCATCAATGTGGCCTTTCAAGGATACCCGTAGTGAAGGAATCTCAACCTCAATAGGAAGAATAGCTTCAGAACCAAATACTAGTGAATAGGGAGTGGTACCAGTGGGAGTACGAATACTTGTGTGATAATCCCATAAGGCAGGATTAAGTTGTAAATGCCAGTCACGGCCAGCATCATTGACAGTCTTCTTGAGGATTCTAATGATGGTTTTGTTAGATGCCTCTGCTTGGCCATTACCTTGTGGGTAGTATGGAGTGGAAAAGTGATGTTGAATATGAAATTCATCACAAAGATGGCGGACTTCTTGGTTCTTAAATGGGCGGCCATTATCAGTGATTATGGACTAAGGAATACCATACCGACAGATGATATAATTCAAGATAAATTTAGAAATCTGTGTGTCGGTAATGTATGTCATAGGAATGGCTTCAATCCACTTCATAAAATACTCAGTGGTAGTGATAATGAATTTGTGTCCATTAGATGATGTGGGGTGGATCCTACCTATGAGTTCAAGTCCCCATTGGGCAAAGGGCCATGGTGACGTTATAGGACGTAGCTCCTGTGCGGGCACATGTATCAAGTCTCCATGAACTTGGCATTGGCAGAATTTTGTTACAAAGACATATGAGTCTTTTTCCATAATAGGCCAGTAATAACCCAATCTCATAATATTTTTGGCTAAAGTAGGACCGCTAGAATGGGAACCACATGTACCCTCATGCACCCCATGCAAGGTTGCTTGTGCTTTAGTAGAATCGTGACATCTCAGTAGGGTATTATCTAAGGCACGTCTATATAGGGTGTCTCCAACGATGGTGTATTTGGCTGACTTGCGAAAGAATGTCCTATGTTGGTTGTTTGATAGGCCAGTGGGTATGACTTCGGCATGAAGGTAGTCATATATTTCTTTGTACCATGGGGAATCAGGACCAACATTGTCACACACCATTTTAGAATTTGGGATATCGTAGGCTGAGACCAAAAGTTGTTCTACCAAGAACTCAAACTTAGGCATGTTGCTAGGAATGTGGAGAAGTGATGCAATTGTAGCCATAGCATCTGCTGCCCTATTTAAAACACGAGGTATCTGATGAAATTTGACTTTTTTGAAGTACTATTTAAAGCTATCAGCCATGCATTTGTAGGGGGTAAGCTTCTCATCCTTAGTCTCATAATCATCATTTACCTGTCTGATTACCAGTTGGGAATCACCATATACCTGTAGATTCTTAATTTTCCACTTGACTACCATGCGTAACCCTGTCACCAGAGCTTCATACTCTGCTATGTTGTTAGTACATGGAAACGCAATCCTAAAGGACTTAAGTATGGAATCACCCTGTGGTGTGATAAATAGTATACCAGCCCCTGAGCCATGATTTGTATGTGAGCCATCAAAGTACAGTTTCCATGTTATGTTTGTGTCAATTGTGAATATGAACTCATCAGGAAAGTCTGTAACTAATGGGCGATCTACCTATATGGGTGCATCAGCTAACTAATCAGAAATTACCTATCCTTTAATAGCCTTTCTTTCTACATACTAGATATCATATTCACTAAGTATCATCACCCATTTGGCCAGTCGCCCTGTTAATGTTGCCTTGCTGAGAAGATATTTTAGAGGATCTATTTTAGCAATCAACATTGTTTGATGGTTTAGCATATAGTGCCTTAGTTTTTGGGTAGCAAATACTACTGCAAGACAGGCACATTCAATGGTACTATAGTTGAGCTCATATCCTACCAAAGTCTGACTGATATAATAGACTGCCCTTTCATGACCTTCATCGTCATTTTGTGCAAGCAATGCTCCAAGTGATGAATGGGTTGTTGTAATATAAAGAATCAATGGTCTTCCTTCAATAGGTGGCATTAAGACTGGTGGTGTGAGTAAATATTCTTTAATCAGTTGAAAATCCTCTCCACACCTAGCTGTCCATGCAAAGGGTACTCCTTTCTTAAGTAGATGTTGAAAAGGATGTGTCTTATCTGCTAACTGCACTATAAATCTTCTGATGGATTTCAGTCTTCCTTGTAGTGTCCTTAGTTGACTGAGATTAGTGGGTGGAGGCATGTCTATGATTTCTTTCACCTTAGCCGGATCCACTTCAATGCCTCATCTGGAAATGATATAGCCTAGCAACTTTCCTGACTTGACTCCAAACACACATTTCTTTGGATTGAGTCTCACTTTATACTTCTCCAGCCTTTGAAATATCTTGTCTAAAACATGTAAATGTTCTACCCTTGTCTTGGATTTTACAATAAGATCATCGACATAATCTTCCATAAGAGTGTGTACTAGATCATGAAAGATGGTGGTCATGACACATTGATAGGTTGCTCTAGCATTCTTGAGTCCGAAGGGCATAAAATTCCAGCAATACATTCCCCAAGGACAAGTGAAATCCATCTTAGGTTGGTCTTCAGTTGCAATTTTGATCTAGTTATATCCTTAAAATCCATCCATAAGGGACAACATCTCATACCCTGTTGTCATGTCAACTATCATGTCTATGTTAGGCAAAGGGAAGTCATCCTGGGAAAGCCTTGTTGATATCTCTAAAATCAGTGTAGATGCGGATGCCCCCAGTTGGTTTAGTGACCGGTACAAGATTGGAGATCCAATCGGCATAGTCAATGGATCTAATGAAACCAACATCTAAGAGTTTCTTGAGTTCTACCTTGACTAATAAAGCAATTTGTGGGTGCATTTTTCTCAATTTCTGTTTCACTGGTTTGGCACCTGGTTGTAAGGGAAAATGATATAGAACAAGTTCAGGATCCAACCCCGGCATGTCTGCATATGACCAAGCAAAATTTATCTATCTCTGTGCAAAGAAGTTTTGGAACTCTGGCTGCTCTTCTGTTGTTAATGATGCTGCAAAATAAACCAGTCGAGGATTCTCTTTTGTGCCTATGTTGACTTCTACCGATTCTTCCACGAGCATGGGTGACTTTTCTTGTGCAATGGGGAGAATGTTCAAACCTCCATCTTCAAGTGCCTCAGAGAGGTTTTCACCTTCGGATGTGTCCTTTCTTTTTACTTTTTCATTATCTAAAGGTGCCTTTCGGTTTTCACCTAGAGATTTGTCATTTTTATCTTGTTTATTCTTTTTCTCATTTTTGTGACTGGAGGGTTAAATAGATTCCCCAAAGTATGATTTTTTGTCCAAGTCAATGGTAAAACCAGCCTTATGATCACCGTTAGGTATGCCTTCTCGTAATCCCAGGAACTCAGCAATTGCTTTGTTGTTCTCAAAAATGTCTAAGACGGGTGTGTCTAGTTGATCCCAATCAATGAGTTGGGGATAAACTAAGGGCATGTCATCGTCGGAGTTATCAAAGTTTAATGGGGTCAAGGTAAAGATTGAATTATTCATGTGGTCACAAAATTCTTGTACTAGGTCCTTTTTTCTCTTAGGTTTGGATCTAGGTGGATTGATAAGTGGACCTAATGCCAAGGTTTGACTATCTAAAATAGATGGCTCAGGGGTTGCCAAGAGGTAGGATCAAGTGATTCCCAATAGTAGTGTTTAAACCATTCCTCTTTTGTCATTTTCTTTGGTGGACAGGAATTCAATGCATTTAGTGAGGAACTTAAGATCAAGTCAAGTTCTCCAAATAACTTTTCAAGGTCCATGGAAGAAGTAGAGGATAGGGAATCCCACTCATAATCATTAGAGTCAGGGGAGTCAAAATGATATTGGTCCAATGGTTCGTGAGATGTCTTAATATCTTTTGAAGCACTTACTTCCTCAATTAAGGGTGATGTGGTACTAGGAACGCCAATTTGAATTAGTTGAAACCCTAGCCCCACGCCTTTTGGCCACTAAGAAAAAATATTGGTTCAATCCTCTCTTCTTGGTTTAAGCCTAAACCACTTTGTCCATCATATCCCTTGCTCTACATGATTGTGAAACCCTTTCCATATAGTCTATAGGAATGTGTGAGAGTGAGAGAGGTTCTTCATCATCTTCCCGATACAACCAGGAAACAACATCTTCTATATTTACGGCCTCTTTGCTTAATTCTCCCCATTTAATGAAAGTTGTTGTGGGAGGAACATGTATAGTGACCATAGACTGTCCCCTACCTGTTGTAGGTAAACCATATGACTTAGGAGGAATCAAATGGCTAACACAATAAGATGTCGTCATATAATACTCTCCACAACCCTTGTCTTGCATCTCAACCCTAGGAGTGGTAGGAATTGAGGGTGAAATAGATGTTCGAGTGAGTGTGGATGGATCAACATAGGAAGATGGATTGGACGATGAAGCCTCTTGGTTCACTGGCACTTGATGTTGGGGGATCTCTTTTAGATTGGTGCAATATTGAAATGGATCAGGATCACCATCTATAGTTATTTATGTGCCATTGTAAGGGAATTTAAGACACTGATGATATGTGGAAGGGACCGCCTTCATGGCATGAATCCATGGTCTACCGAGTAGAAGGTTATAAGGGAGGGTGAGATCCAAGACCTGGAACTTTGTCTCCATTACTGTAGGACCAATTCTAATAGGAAGTGTTACCACCCCCTTTGATTTTCATTCCTCATCATCATAAGCTTTAATGACAATACTTTTGGTCATATCTATGCATGCTTCTGAGATACCTAATGCCTTAATCAGTTTTAAAGTGCATAGATTTAACCCTGCTCCTCCATCTACCAAAACTCATCTAACTTTGGTATCATCAACGAGGACTTCTAGATGTAAAGGATCATTATGGTTCATCTTTTCAGTTGCATAGTCTTGTTTAGAAAATGTGGCATGATGATTATTGGTCAAGTAGCCCACCATTTCCTAGAAACGATTGACATCAAGATCATTAGGGACCGTGGTTTTCTATAAAGCCTTATCGAGAATAGATCAATGCTAAGGGGAAATACGCAACAGTTCCAAGATTGAGATTTGGGCTGGGGTCTTGCCCAACTGATCAAGGAGGTTATATTGTAACTTGGAAGGCTGTGGTGTTTGCTGCGATGGAGGGCCTCAGATAGTGATCTTAGTATGACGAGTATTGACCGTGCATTCGGGATTTGTATTGATAGTAATGGAATTAATATTCTCATCAAAAGCGCGAAGATGATGAATGATTTTTCCACCACTATAATCATGCTTGATACTCGCATAGTTGGCTGACATATTGGTCTTAGTAATCGAACTGGGAACAGTTCCTTTTCCATGGTCATGTAGTGGATCCGAAAAGACTTGATGATCAGTGTTTGATGACTTTGGTTTTTGTCCACCAACTTCTATAATTCTCCTTTCGACAAGATCTTGTATGATATTCTTCAGTTGTCGACAGTTTTGTAGGTTATGTCCCTTAGTTCTATGATAATCACAAAAGGAATTATCATCCCACCAAGCTATTTTAAATTGACCTGGATCATATTGTCTTGGTTCCTGCAACTGTATAAGATTATGTTGTAACAGTTGTTTGAATACAGACTCAATGGGTTCCCCTAAGGGAGTGAACTCACGTTTTTGAAATCTCCTTTGTTGTTGTGGACATTGAGTATTTTGGACCATGTTAGGAGGTTGATTGACAGCATTAAGCACGTTGGAAAAAGTATGAGGTCCTTATACTGTGATGAGTGGTCCTGCTTGTAGCGTTTTAGCATCAACTACCCCATCATTGGTGACATTTTTGTTGCGAGACCAAAATTTATTTCTGTCAGGGGGGGTGTTTTGCACGATCGGGTTTCTATTGGATGTTGATGTCTTAAGTTCACCCTTTTCAATGAGAGATCCTTCTCTATTATAACCCCTTTTTCCACTAGTTCTGAAAAAGATGTACAACAAGGTACCCTTAAGTTACTCCTGAGTTTTGCATGAAGGTTTTCTTGGAACATAGTAACTTTTTGTTTTTCGGGTATCTCTACAGGACACCTGCTAACTATAGTCCTCCATCTCTGGAAGAAAGCGACGAATGTTTCACCTTCGTCTTGCGTTGTGTGACACAAGGATGCTATATTTATCTCGTGGTCTATGTTGAAGGAGAATTGCTCCACAAATTTCTCAACCAGTTCACCCCAAGATCCGATACCAGAATCTAGACCCGAAAACCACTCTAGTGCAATTCCTACAAGACTTCTTGGAAATAGTCTCATAAGATACGTGGGGTCATAAGCGGCATCTATGCATATGGTAGAAAATTCTCTTATATGTTCTATTGGATTTCGTTTGCCATTGTACTTAGGGAGATTCAGTATGACATATCCGTGAAGGAAAGGGGTCATGTACAATGATCTATCAAAGGGAAATGGGCATATTTCCTTTTTTGAAAAGGATTTCTTAGTTGATATCGACATGTTATCCATTTGGGTTTGTAGTGCCTGCATTTTTTTTTGTAAGATGTCAACTTGGGTCAAAGATGTGTTAGGGGGATTATGCAGATCCATGTATGTATTCTGAAATCCAAAGTCTCACGATGGGTTTCGATTGAACGTTGGTATTTCAGGTGGGTTTGGATTCAGAATGTTGTTAAATGTGTTATGATCTAGAATCTGCATAAATTGGTATTGACCTGGGATCTGTGTTAACGGATTTTGACTACCAATCTATGAAAAAGGATTCTGATTCGAAATCCATGTAAATGGATTTTGATTGCTAGTCTGGACAAAGGGATTCTGATTTAGAATCTGAGTGAATGGATTCTGGTTGCTAGTCTGGGAGAATGGATTCTGATTGCCATATTGGAACAAGGGAATGCCTCCTATTTGTGTAATCTGTGGTATAGTACTAGTGACTTGAGCACTAGGTATGCCATCGATTATGGTATGGTGCTCGTGACACTGGCATTAGGTATGGCCGTTGAATGGGATATTGTACTTGTGACACCGACATATGGTGTAGAAGCTTATGTTTTAGGTCTTTTTCTCCCAACAAGACAACCAGAGGGAGTGGATGATGATCCACCTATAGTGAAATTAAATCCTGATGTCATGTCGGTTGTACCAAATGGAGATGTATGGACTATCGTACTCTGTGTAGGTGTGCCAGATGGCATAGTTGTGTTGACCTGAGGTATAGTAGTACTAGCAGTCGTGGTATTTGTCCCTTGTGTAGGTTGAGTTTGTAAGGTGTTGATATCAAATCCTGTAGGTAAGGTAGCACCTTCAGCTAGCAATTTGGCGAAGTATCGTTGTCGATCATTTGCTAGGTACTCATCTACGAAAGAGGAAAACTCAGGGTCCTGTGCAGCAGCCTCTATGTCTTCTATTGTAATGTGACCTTGAGTGTTTCTAGTGGTGAATTTGTCTAATAGAGTCTTGTGAGGTCTTGAAGAAAATGGATTGATGAATTCATTTGGGTTCGACATCTTTTCTCTCTCTCTTCTCTTAGACCTAGTTTCGACCATGTAAGATTAGCTCAATATGCAAGGAATGCAGAACTACATCTATGGATAGTATGACTCTAGTCTATGTTTTTGGGATTTTTTGAATGCAAAATAAGGAATGTTCTAGGATGACACTAGTCTAAAATCTAAAGATGCAAAGTCTAAGCAAGACCCTAAAGTGATCAATTCTATAAACCCAAGATGGAGGGACCAACTACCGAAAGTCTAACCAAGGTGTCAATTTCATTAAGTCAAGGAACCAATGTAGGACGAGGATCAAAGACAAGTCGAGTTACCTAACTAGACTAATGAGCTAGGAGGACTCTCTGTAAGACAAAGGATAAAATGATAAGACTAGATTCAATGACAAAGTTCATTGACGCTATGATTTTTCTGAAGTGTAGATGATGGACCTATCCTAAAGTTTGTAAAAATGACCTCCCTAAAAGTTTACTCTAAAGGAAAAAAGTATTCTAATATGAGACCCAACTCTGAATTAGGACAACTATGGTAATGACTGAATGAACCTAAAGGATGCAAAATTGAGCAAATCGTTGCAGGTTTCTATTCAAGGACTGTTTATGGAAAGACAACTGAAACTGATATAACCATGTTGACTAGACAGTGACCGTGAATTCTGACCTTCTGATAATCAGGCAAATGCATCGCAGGATTTCACATATGCGGTTAAGTTTACCAGTTGCGGTTAAATTTGACAGTTATGTTTCGTTGGTAAAGTTCAATGTGTGACTCTGACGGATGCGGTTAACTTTCTCACAGATGCGACTCGTAATGACAATTGTGACTCAGAATATAATGCATGCAGTTTTCAAAAATCAAATGCGGGCTAATCTGATAGATGTGACTCTACGCTAGACAGATGTGACTGATATGGACAGATATGACTTGAAGTTAAACATATGTGACTCGTAATAACAAATACGACTCGAAATTAAACAGATGCAATTCTAAAAATCAATTGCGACTTTTTGGTGAACAGTTGCGACTCTCTGTGAATTTTCAATGACATAAGATTTAAAACTGACTCTGTTTTCCATGATCAAATTCTAGCAAACAAGAACAATAATAAGACAAAGTATTTTTAGTTTGATTGTAGACTCAAAGAATGTTTAAGTTGACAACAGACAAGCACATCCTAATAGGCCCAAAGGCCTAGGGTTTGTATACTTGGTATAGCCCACAGAAATACCCTGGATTGGTGATAAACACCTTTCCTTCTCAAGAGCAGATAGCTTAGAAATTTGGTGCCATTGGCTACCCTCCACGGCTCATTAACGTCTTTTGAGCACACCAATTTTGAATTCTTTGGGAAATGACCTCCCAAGAACTACTATCTCTACTCAAGGGGATCAGTAGTGAGTGTCTTCGGGCATGATGCTATACCCTGCACTATACCAAGCAATGGCTAATAGAATGGTTGGACACTAAAACAAAAGGTGTTTAATATGGGCATTCCGTTCGTGGGGCATGATCCATGCAGTGAGAGTCCCCTTTCGAATCCATCTTGTCAGAACCACACTCGTGATTCCTGGGTTTTCCCCAAGAATCCACTTTTATATACCGGTTGGAAGTCCCTTAGGTTCAGGGTGCTACTGGTCTGAGTCATCCTGGGGTGAGTACTTTTTCCCACTAGAACAGGCCCAAGTTCTAGAGTTGGTAACCGTTTCTCTTACACCTAGGATTGCACGGATGCGTAAGGGGAGAGGATACTTTAATGTACCAAATCGTGAGGGTAATACACAGATGTTCTTTTGCACCAAACACAGTAAACACTTGTTAATTTTAATCCAAATGAAAGATTTGCTACACTACCAAACAATTTGTTTCAAGAAAATTAACTAAGGTCTTCGACATGCATTCTGCAGAAAGATTTGTTAGTAGTTTTCAGTATTGTCTTCATCAATCATCCTGCAAAAACTTGTTAACTCCAAAAACAAAAATCCCACACGCTGAAAATATGATATTAGTAACACACAAATCAATTGAAAACTTCAAATTTCTGAAAATAGAAACAAAGGGTTACCAGTCAATTGTGTCACTTTTTTCTTACCAGTCAGATGCGTTGATTTCCTCTACAATTGTGTTCTCGGTATTTACCAGTCAGTTGAGGTTCAGAAATTTTCAGATGTGTCGTAGTTTTTTGGATGCGTCGTTTCATGTATCAAATGCGGTTCATGAAATCAATTGCGTCACTTCGTCAAACTAATGCATCTATGAATTTCAATTGCAACATTTGGTCAAGCTGATGCGTCGTTCCGTATGAAAAAACCTGCAAAAATCAAAATAAAAGTCTACGAACACGTGAAGATGGTGTCTTCACATCGGGTTCATGAAATGTAACACCAAGAAAGTACAGAAAGATAAGATCAAGAGAAAGCAATGCAATCTAAATCTAAATGCAATCTAAGTTAAGCAACAAAGAACAAAGGAAAGTAAAAATGTAATAAACTGAACAATCTCACCAAATTGCTACGTATTTCCATGATTCATCTCGATTGCCCTTCTCCATTTTGCTTGTGTAGTATAATTGCCCTCAGATTTCTTGTAAGTTCGTGCAAGTATAGCCTAAGATAGTGATTTAGCAAAAAATCAAAGATTCAAGATAAGTGCTCTCAAAATTCATAAGATTTCGTGAGTTTTCGAGAGAGATTGGAATGATGAATGACAGATCAATTTATAGAAAATTGATTATTCGAATGACAGGCTAGGATTGAAAGATTAACGGACGGTTGAGATCAACTGATTAGTCATGCATTCTGATAACTGTCAATAGTGACATGAGTGATACAAATTAGAAATAGAATTAAAGATTAAATAAATGATTTAATCTTCCAATTCGGTATTCGAAAACAAAAGAATTATCTTTGCATGACAAAGATGTAGATGGATTAAAGTAACTCTTGTTCGAATGCATGCACAAGGTTTAATTAATTAAATAAGAATATTTAATTAATATGCATGTACACACAAATGAGTTAGCACTGGACGATTGAACGATTTGACGAAGAGATTACTCGAGAACGCCATTCAGACATTAAAGCAAGAGTTAACTAAGCGATTTGAAATAGATCTTTGAGTCGGGTAAAAGTGAATACTTAGATAACTCACACAATTATCTAAATATAGAGGAATGCATTAAAATAGAATTCATGAATTAAATAATTCATTTAATTCAAGATTTGATATTTGAAGAATAATTAAATAAATAAGATTTATTTAATTAAGTGATGAAGGATTTAAATGAATAATTAAATAAATAAATAAATAATTATTTAATTATAGTTGAAGTATGATAAAGAGTAAATTAAATAAGAATTTATTTAATTTGACAAGAAGGATAAGGTTAATTAGTAACATAATTAAATAAAAAGCGTTTATTTAATTAATCAGACAGAATAAAGAAAATGTGAATTAATTAAATAATTAAGATTATTTAATTAATAGAATAATTAAAGTTAAAGTGAATAATTAAATAATTGACATTATTTAATCATGACCATGAAGAATACGAATTATGAAGAATATTGAAGTCGCGGGCTTAGACCAAATTTCGGTGTCTACAGTATCATTTATAAACTATCTTAGGGACATGTACACAACTCAACACTACCTCTTTTAACAAGGATTTATATTTTAAGTTGAATTTCTAAACTATCTAAGGTGATACAAAATAGTAAGAAGCACCTAATTATATTAAGATTAAGACATAAAATATATTAATTGTACTTCATAGCTCTAGGTATGACATTTTCACATCATTATAACCATGCTCCCTAGCTTTCTTTGTTGGTGTCATATCCACCATGAATGAGGCCCATTTTTCTAAAGGTCCTATATATAAAAAATAATTAGATAAACCTTCACCAATGTTTGCATTTTAATTCTAATTGATAACCACTTTATACCTTTTTCCAATTTATAATTTCATATCGATAACTATAACCCTCATTGCAAGGATTTACCAATATAAAAACTTGTTGGGGAATAACTATAATTCCCCATTTTTATAAATAGTCTAGATTACCTAAGTTCCAATTGAAGTTTTGTTAGAGTGTAATATAATATGTTTAGCTCTAATCAATGGTTCTAGATTAATTGTTTCAAATCCCTCAAAAAATTATACTCATTAGAGAGGTTGTGCATTAATAAATCTTGCCAATTAGGGATCAAATTTGTATTTATACTCTCATACCACAATCATTAGCATAACTTATCAACCTCAATGAGGGAAATAATTACTATTATGGTTCACATTTTTATTTACCAATAATTCATTATTGTGGGTTGAAAAAAATTTCCATCCTGTACAAAATTATAAAGATATATGGTTATCAACAATAATTTTAGTAACAAATATAACCAAAAACAATTACCATGAACTGTTTGATATAATGCCTCAAATAAATCTATTAATGTTCAGGTAAGGCTTTAGAAACATTAAAGCAAATGCAATTGGAGGTGCCTTGGTAGAAATGTATGCAAAACATGGAAGCATAGACAAGGCACGTTAATTTTTTGGCAGACTTTAGAAATGGGTTTGTAAAATGTTTCAAACTACAACACCATTTATTCAACACTCCATGCCCATGCCAAAATTGGAGCTTTGGAATAGGGTATGAACATTCATCAAAGCATGATAGAAATAGTGTTTGTTTAAAAGGCTTTAGAAACTTTAAAGCAAATGCAATTTCAAACAAATAAATGTAGTTTTAAATCTACAAATTTGAAACATTTCACATTTCACATTTAGGGTTTAAAAATTTCTCAAACAAATGCAGTTTGAAATCTATGAAATTCAAAGTTAACCAACCTGCTGAGCTATGGAGGTCGGGATGATGAACTGTGGCTTGAGCTAGTGCACGTTTTTCCCCTAGAAGTTTTGTTTGTCGTCCAGTTCACTGTTGACATTCGGGTTCGTTGTTCGCCGCATACACAGAACAGAGAAAACGTATAATGTGACAGTGACAATTTCTTTTATTTTTAATGCCCTATTTCAAGGGGTTCAGTCAAACACCCATTCGAGTGAACCCCATAAAATATTAATTTTTTATTCATATGGTTGGGAGTTCATTCAAACAGGTGGTTCGACTGAACCCATGTGTTCGATCGAACACCAAATCCGGTTCGGGTGAACCAGAGAGTCCGGCCAAACCCCTTGACATTGTGGAAACACAAAAAAATTAAATTTCCTTCCTCAAAAAATTTGTAAACCACTATTGTGGCTTAACCCCTAGGGTAGATAATATGGTACAAGAGAATGAGACCTTAGAGAAAAATGACAATCAAATAAATCCTTCTCCCAATATCCCCACTATTGATAATCAGGGAAATCCAACCATTGATCATTCCCCTACTTGCGATGAAGTCATTTTGGAAGAACCAATCCTTGAATTTCAAGAACATTTGGTTTGTAGTTCTCCTAAAATCTCTCCTCCTAGGGAGAATATCATGGTGCAAGAAATTGACAATAACAGTAAGGTGGCTTCCTTAGGTGATGACAAACAAGTGATTCTAGATTTCCCTTTATTAGAGATACATCAAACCAAGACCGTCGAGGTTATGAATGTGCAAGTATTTGTTAGATCCCCTTCAATTAATGGACCTCCTACATATCCTGTGGTACATCCAAAGAATCCTCTAATCTTGTACCCCCCTTCACACAAACCGCAAACTCAAAACAAACTTGAACTCATCCTTTACCCACCTAAGAATAATGTATCACAACAGTCAAGTCATGATATTGTTGCTCATACATATAACACTAGGAAAAATTTGCAACCAAGACAAACACCTCCAATATCCCTCCCATTGCCTAACCCCATCTTAGCAGGTCCTCCTCGTTTATCTCCACAAAGTGGAAAGGAGTACAATCCAGTTGAATAACTTAAAAACACTCCTGCAAAGATATCCCTATGGGATATAATTCAGAATTCACCTAATTATCACACTATACTTCAAGCAGACTTGCAACAAATTCCTATCCCTTCTAATGTGTAACCGAATGACATAGAATCCATGATTCAAGGAATAAACATTGACATTTTTTTCCACCAAAGTGAAATCCCCCCTTTGGAAGTGCAAAAACAAAATGAAGCTTTCACAATAATACCTCAATACAAAAGAAAAGGGATAAAGAGAACCCTCGTTGACAATGGAACAACCCTTAATGTGTGTAGTGTAACCCTTCTGGATAGGCTTGGTGTGGATAAATCAAACATTCAACTAGACTCTTTATCTTTTAAGGGATTTTAAAATGTAGGAAAACAACCGCTTGGTGTGATCACTTTGCCTATTACAGTTGGGAAGGCCACATTGGAAAAAATGATCCATGTTATGCTACATGATCTCTCATATAATATTCTCTAAGGCAGATCGTGGATTCATGCAATGAATGGGGTGCCTTCTACTCTTCATCATAAAATGAAGTATATCTATAACAACAAAGTGTACACACTCAAAGCAGACCTAACCCAAACAATTGTTTAAACTTTGATAAAAAAGAAGTAAAATCCTTTGGCCACATTAACACCAACTACACAAGTGGAGCTCATGCAACAAAAAGACAAATAAAAAAATATCAAGGAAGTCATGAAGCTATTAGATGATGATTGGGGTTCCTTGGATTTCACACCTAGCTTTGACAGGCAACTAAAGATCATACTAAAGAAGCGTGAAAAAGAAAAAGTGGTAATGTCAAAACAAAACTCGAAAGCCCCTTTGAACGCATCCACCTCAACCACTTTAGAAGAAAAAGAAAATTGCACAACAAACTTTGATAAACTTAATCATGAACAACCACTAAATCCAAAAGAGATGAAGAATCTTTATGGAAAAATGATATGAAAGGATTAAACAAATAGGCTACAATGGAAAAGGATGTGGTGCTAGAGAACAAGGTATCAGTTCCCTATAGATCCTAGCATGCAACAAACAACTCTAGTCTTGGTTATTGTCCTTTCATAGAAATCAACCCATCAAACAAGCCTTCACTTAATATCAACACTATCACAAAAGATTCCTTCAAAGAGAAACAAGAAACAAGGAAATCTTTGCTTAATGTCAATGTCATCACACAAAACACTAATGATTTTAATTTGTTAGATTTTACACCCTCCTATAAAGGAGAGAACAAAATCTTGTAATCTGTAGAGTCTTGTGTAGATATGACAACTAATACTAAGCAAGAAATATCTTAGCACAAACTACAGGCACACATTCTACCATTGATCAAGAGGGTATCTTGTCGAGACTCTTCCAAGATCACTTGATATCCCTTCCTCTAAGAACATGAAAGAAATTTTACTACAAGAATTCATTTTGCGCATATCATAGAGTTCATGGTCATTCTACTTGTGAATGTAATGCTTTAAGAAAAAAAATTCAACATCTCAAGGAGTTTCATGCTCTTCCTTGTGTTGAAGCACCTAATTCCTCTAGCTAATACTTAGTTTCATCCTATTTGGCTCACCCTTGTCCTACACTAAGTGGGGGCAAGGGGTTAGTTATCCTTGCCCTCGTATGTCACTTGTTGTTGCCTCTTTTGGCTAGTTGATCACCTTTCATGAGCATATAAGAGCAAGCTTGGGATGTGGATGACATTCCTTAAGTTGGACTGCATGTGACATACATTCATGATATAGGTCAACTCAGAAACATATGACTTGGCATAGGGATTTCCAAATAATCTCTCATATCTTCTTCTACTTTAAATCAATTTGTCACAATAATGGTGTTAGAAACCACTTTAAAGTGGGGGCATATAGCGACACTCATCATGTTCCATTGTGTTATTTTCTTTATTCTTGTGATGTGTCCTTTTATTGGTGGTGTCATTGGGCTTGATTTCTTCCAAGAGCATGATATTTCTTTGACTTTTCTTCTCTTGGAGACATTAGTCACAATGTTCTCTAAGAAGAGACCTTGCATGAACTCAGGAAAATCCCTTTGAACATACCTTGCACTATGTTGCATTTACAATTTCTATGAGTTAAATGGATACAAAGTTTTGCTTGCCTCATGGAGCTCGAAGATCATTTTTTTGTGGCTCCTTATTAAAGTTATTAGGAGGTATAACTTTGGTATGGTTTGAGTGGGAAGCCCAATCTGAGGCATGACTTTCCCCATAGCCACTTGTGTGTGTGTGTGAGTGCATACCAACCATGAGTGTATGTTTCTCACCTTTTAGGACTTCTCACCTAGCGAACAGCGAAGAGTTTCATCACCTCAGAGTGAGTATTCTTTTTTTTTGGACAAACAACCTAGATCTGATCCAAATCGTATTAGACAAATGGTTGAAGCTTGATCCACCTTTCTATTTTTACGTATTTTTGTTCTTCTTTCTTCTATTTATTTTCATTGCATGATTGTGTACATCTTGTTTTTTTGCATATCATTCACCTTGTGCATGTCCTTTTGTGTATAAAAATGTTTCCTTTTCTTGATATGGGAATAATTTTTTATAAATTGAACTTAAGGTCACCTTGGTCTAGTGTTGTGAAGTGTTTTACACATCCACATTAGGTCTTGGGCGCTTTTTAAGCTGAATTAACTTAACTATGCCTTAATTTAATGTTGTAAAATGTATTTATCTACATTTTCACATTAAATTTGGGAGGCTTGTAAATCAAGTGGACCTAATCTAGTGTTGTAATGTGTTCTACACATTCACATGGGATTTAGGGCCCTTCTAAGCTAAATGGACTCAATTTTTCCTTAATTTAGTGTTGTAAATTGTGTTTATTTACACTTTCTCATTGGGTTTTGGGCCCCATTGAATTTATGACCTTTGCATCATCATTAATAGGCCCATATGACCCCATGTTGTGCATCCCAAGGCATGCCTTCAACATAAAAGCTTTAAACACTCTAGAATGAAAAATAGCCCCTAAAATTTTCCACCTTGTGATTCCCATCTAGGTTCATTCACCTAGGATGGCTAGTCCCATTTGGCCTATTTTTAAGGCAGCGGGAAAAGTTTTTTTAATTCAAATTTCTTCAATGTTAGCCTTGGGGATTAAATTAATGATCATGTGAGTGGATTGCCTACAATCCTCATTTCACATAAGAAATAACAAGAAACATAATCCTACATGTTTTCAAGTCAAGAAAGCAAGGGTTAAGCATTCCATTCAAGATGCTTTCAAGATCAATTCTAAGGAATTCGGAGCAAGATTCTTCATCAATTGTTGTAGCAACTCAAGATCCATCATCATTGCAAGGTTCTAATTGTATTACTTCATGTTTATGCTTCATTAGCTTATTTCATCATTTGGATTAATTACCTAAAAGTTTGAAAGGTAAACCCCAATTCCCTAACAATCAACACTTGTGTTCTCTTTCCTTGTGTGATTGCAAAACTAGGTGCTTTGAAGGCTTGGAGATGATTGAAGAATAGGTTTCAAACTTGTTGGAGTCATCTCCCTTTCAATTTTTCCTTAGGACCCTTTGGTAGTGATCATTAGAAGTTCATCCTCTCACTAAATGAGGCAAAATTTATTTGTGTCAAAAAAAAATATAGGTCTTTTCTTGATATCTGTCATGGATGCTACATAATTAATGATTTTTTGTGATTCAAGTTTTTGTGAAGTGTTTTACACATCAACATTAGGTCTTGGGCGTGAGTGCAAGCTTTAACTTAACCTTGCCTTAATTTGTGTTGTAAAATGTATTTATCTCATTTTCAAAATTAAATTTGGAGGCTTGTAATCAAGTGGACCTATCTAGTGTTGTAATGTGTTCTACACATTCACATGGGATTTAGGGCCCTTCTAAGCTAAATGTGTTTTTCCTTAATTTAGTGTTAGTGTTTATTTACTTTCTCATTGGGTTTTGGGCCCCATTGAATTTATGACCTTTGCATCATCATTAAAAACATACATAACATAAAAGGCCCAGGAAATGAATTCAAAGTGATGAAGTGGCAGACATGAAGTCAAGAAAGTGATGATGCATCCCAAGGTGCTTAGGTGTACGTCTACTTGCAAGGTTTTCTGCTCAAAGACCTAATCATCCCACTCAACATAAAAGCTTAAAACATTATGTCTTCACTTTCCAAATCAGTTTTGTAGCCTTTTGTTAAAGGCATGTTTTAAAAGCACCTAGTGTTTCCCAACAAACATTAAGAGTTTGTATGATTGCAGGTTGGAAAAAAATAGTGGGTGGTGAGTGCATGATTTATGAAACCTCCAACCCAGTAAAACCATCTACACATTGTTGCCAAATGAAATTCCTCATTTTTCCCATCCTTCGAATTATGTCGACATTTTTTTGCTTGTGCAAGAAGCTATCTGTGCACCGTAGGTGGGAAGGTTGACTTGACTAAGACATGCATCTTAAATTGTAACAAGTATTGTTATTGGAAAACACTTTATGTTGTGAGTTATTTCATTCTACATGTTTAAAGCTGAAGGTTTGAGAGCATGGGGTGGAGTTGTAGGTCAGGGATATATAAGACTATCCAAATTCACCTAAGGGGTGAGTAACCAATTGGGCTGTTACTTGTAAAGGGTTTGAAAACAGTATTTGGGTTGCAGGTTTCATAACACCCAATGTTTTCAAACCTTCAATTACACATAGACAGTATGAATGTAATGAAAAAAATTGGTTACTTACACAATAAGAACCCAATTGGTTGGTCACACCTCAATTGATTTTGGATACTCTTATGTATCCTCCATTGGAAATTATATTGACAATATGAATGTATTCAAAAAAAAAATTTATTTAAACAAAAAGAATGTATTGAAAGGCACCTTAAAAATTTATCACAAGTCTTAGGTAGACTAAAAATTGTGTTTGAAATTCCTCTTATGATTTGAAAAAATATATGCTTGATTACAACATAAGATGCAAAAATATTTGGAACTTTAACTATCTATAATACTTGCAACTTTTTTACATATTATAGCTAACCACAGATACATCATTTCGTTGTGTGTATATTATGTGCATTCTATTTATATTAATATGAAATATACTAGTAGGAAATGCCACCTGATGTCTTATTGTTTATGGTAGCATGCTTATAAATGAAAGAAAAGGGTTGGCATTTAAATTGTTTGATCTCAAAAAATTTTAATATAGTCGTCAATGGTATTCAATAGAGTATAGCAATAAATGTTTTGTATGTATATATGTGGAAAAAAAAAATTCTCATCATGGATACATTCAAATGAATAGTGGTATTAAATTCTATTTGTAACAATAAAAATGGAATTTCACTATCTTCATCTAATTGCAACAAAAAATGCTCACATTATTTGTAGTGTTGGAAAACACGTCCCATGTCAGCTATTTCCTTGTCAAAAAAAAAAAATTCCTACTCACCAAGAATGTAATGAATTCCACCTTAAAATTTTGTTTCATGTGATTGAAAAAATATATGCTTTCTTATAGTAGACGGTGCAATAAATTTTGGAACTTTAACTGTCCATAACACTTGCAACAACACTTACAAATCTTTTGCTTATTACAACCAACCATGAATGCGTACTTTAAAAGGGAATGTGCTTCGTACAGTGACGAATGTTGTTGAGGTGGCCAACACACCTGATAGGGTGTGTAGTGGTGCATCTCCTTCGGGATGGTCACATTCAATAGATGTGTAGGTAAGATCCACCTCTGTACAACCTTTTTGACCTCCTAGTTGATTTGAATCTTTGACAAATAGTTATGATCACTACATAGTCAAAATGCTTTACAATTTCATTTAGAAATTTTCATTTCTGTTACGAATATGTAGATTTTGATAGTATATTGTTCCTTCAATTCAGGTCGCCCTCTACACCTACTTCCTCTTCAATCATGGACAATGACATGAGCGCAATCAATTCTCATCAGAAATGTTGTACAGAGGAGGTCGCCTCATTTTAGGAGAATGTTGAGGCAGTCACGTGTTTGGTAATTGATTGTGAACTTCCAATTACTCTTTCCTTCCAATGCATTAGTCAGAATGCTTTATAATTTCATAAGAAAAACTCATTTCTGTTTGAATATTTTGATTTTGACAGTATATTGTTCCTTCAATTCAGGTCGAGAATCGAGGAGACTATCACACTAATGTTGCAGTTGAAAATAAAGAGGAATAGGCTACAGAGGGTGACCCTAAGTATGAGGAGGGTGTGAATGAAGCATGGGGTGATGTGGAGGATGGAAAAGTAGATATAATGACTCAGATTAATGCATTTTTGGCTGTGTATATAGGTTGTGCATTAATAGTATTTTAATATCAAATATACCTGTAGGCGATGCCACCTAAAGTCTTATTGTTTATGGTAGCTTGGTTGTTGATGTCACATTATTTGTAGTGTTGGAAAACACACTGTCCCCTGTTTTCCTTGTTTGTTTATGCCAAAATTTTGGCATAGTTGCAGCAGTGTTGGATTTCATAGATTGTAATGAACTACACCTTCAAATTTATTTGTATTAGGCATTTCACTATCTAACAAAAAAAATGTGGGTTTGACCAAGTTTCATATCTAACTCCCAATTCCCATAAGGATGACTAATCAACTGCTTTAATGTGTTACTCAATTTTCCTTGATAAAATAGCCCTTGACCTTATTGACGACAAAACTAGGTTTCCTTCTCATCTATTTCCAATTGTATTTGTCCTAGGCTATATGATTTCATTCTATATATATAATTTTTTTACGGAAGTTGTCTACGTTTTCTATAAGGTAAGACTTTCAACATCTCTCCCCCCAACTGAAAATGTGCTTGGATTTCAGAAACCTTTTTCATCTTTTCCTTAAACATCCTATACGTTAATTGCGACTAAGGAATATGTAGGACTTGGATGGTCCAAAAGAATAATTTTGCATTTGGCATTTGATCACAATTATTGATAATTATGGTGTGAATTACATTTTTATATTTTCAAACTAAAACTTTTTCTCCATGACAATTGTTAATTGTATTATTAATCTTTCCATCAAGAGAATCCCACTGGGTGTAGTTTTTGAGTTTATATTGGGGTTGAGGTCCCCCATTTGTGACCTCACATTCATAGCTCCAAGTCAAAAGCATTTACCCCTCTTAATTAAAAAAAGATAAGACTATGTTCTTGCAGATTTCATATGACACTTTTTGTTGCCATACAAAATTTCATTATAAACAACATCACCCTCTTACTTACAAATTTCTTTTTGTTCTGTAGACTGTAACAAAACAATGTATTGAAGTTCACCTTCTATTTATAACAACCCTTAGTTTCAAAAAACATTCCATTTTAATATCTTCATACATTTGGAGCAAAAAATGCACAAAATAATTTTAGGATGGAAAACATAGTGGGTTGTGACTCACTTTTCAATTCTTGTTCAATGAGTACTTTCTATTATGCAGAGTCTAACAAAATAATATATTGAAGTTCACCTTCATATTTTATAACAATCCTTAGTTTCAACTAACATTCCATTTCAATATCTTCATACGTTTGGAACAACAAATGCACAAAAATAGTTGCAAGATGGAAAACACATTGGGTTGTGACTCACTTCCCAATTCTTGTTCAATGAGCACTTTTTGTTATGCAGAATGTAAAAAAACAATGTATTGAAGTTCACCTTCATATTTTATAACAACCCTTAGTTACAACAAACATTCCATTTCAATATATTCATATGTTTGGAATAGAAAATGCACAAAATAGTTGTAGGATGGAAAACACACTGGGTTGTGACTTACTTCTCAATTCTTGTTCAATGAACACTTTTTGTTATGTTGAGTTTAACAAAACAATTTATTGAAGTTCACCTTCATACTTTATAACAACCCTTTTTTTTAGAAAACATTTCATTTTGATATCTTCATATGTTTGGAATAGAAAATGCACAAAATAGTTGTAGGATGGAAAACATAGTGGGTTGTGACTCACTTCTCAATTCTTGTTCAATGAGCACTTTTTGTTATGCAAAGTGTAACAAAACAATTTATTGAATTTCACCTTCATATTTTATAACCCTTAGTTTCAGAAAAAATTCCATTTCAATATCTTCATACGTTTGGAATAGAAAATGCACAAAATAGTTGCAAGATGGAAAAACATTGGGTTGTGACTCACTTCTCAATTCTTGTTCAATGAGAATTTTCTATTAAGCATAGTGTAACAAAACAATGTATTGAAGTTCACAAGGTCGTATATTATAAAAATACTTAGTTTCAACAAACATTCCATTTCAATAAATTCATACGTTTGGAACAAAAAATGCACAAAATAGTTGCAGGATGGAAAACACATTAGGTTATGACTCACTTCTCAATTCTTGTTTAATGAACACTTTCTATTATGCAGAGTGTAACAAAACAATTTATTTAAGTTCACCTTCATATTTTATAACAACCCTTAGTTTGAGTTTTGTGTTGAAATCTCCTACATGTATAAATATGGAGCCTTGCAACATGAGCATGTGTATATGGATTGTGTAGTTTTCCATGTGTTGTCATTGAAAAAACATGGAGACAATTGTATGGGAAATTACTTGTTTACCAGAATTTGTTCTCTACTGGAAGTGTTCTTTTCCGATATCAAGTTATTCATTTTTTAGTCTGGAATAAACTGCAAGAAAAGATATGACATAATATCTTAACTGTGTTATTATGTTTATTCAGACAACTATATCCTAGATTTGGGAAGTTTTATGTGTGAAATTTTATCATTCATAGAATTTAGATCTAAATTCAACTATTGTTTCTCTTCTAAACATTCAGATGGGAAATCCGCTTTTCCTAAGGAGAATGATGTTGTGATTCTAAGGGTAATCTCTATGATGGTGTGTGATGAGAAATTGACTGTTTGGAATTTACACTTGGAAATTTAGGTTAATTCCTAGTCTTGTTTTGGGGCATACATTCCCTTATTGAACTACATGGCAAAAAACTTTAGCATCATCTTAGATATATAAGATTCTTTGAAGAGAAATAAATGAGTGTGTGGTGAGGATTTCCTACGGTTGTGGAAGCTCTTCCCTGAAGATGTGGTTTTGAAAGGATAATTTTATGTGAGTGAATAGAGCCTTAGATTTAGTTTATTTAAATATTGGTTTATTTAAATTAGAAAAGAGAGATAAATAATTTAATAAAACAAACTATAGAAGTTGTTTATTAAATTAAATAGAAAGAATATGATAATTAAATTAAAGATTTTAGGATATCTTTTTTAATTAAGAAGAAATGTGATGAGATAATTAAATAATAAAACTATTGAAGGTGTGTATTTAATTTTAGGATAGAATTATGGATAAAGTATAGAAGAAATAATAATGATAATAATTAAATAAAACAAAGTATTTAATTTTGTTTATTTAATTAAGAGGAAAATAATGTGATAAAATAGAAGAATTAATAGTGAACTTGATATAAATAAATATTTCTATTTATTTACTAAGTAGATGAATTTAGGATTAATTAATCAAATAAATCATATTTAATTAATTAGATTCTCTAGACCATTTTTAGGTGTCTACAATTGGTATCAGAGTTTGGTTCCTTTGAAGGAGCCTAATAGCTTGAGGAAGGTCCCAGAATTTGAATATAAGAGATTTTTTCCTCTAGAAGTGATCTATGTTGGATATTCAGAATAAATTGAAGATCTCAAGAATAAGATGAAGGAATCAAATGATTGTATCAAGGATCTAAGGAGAAGATATGACTATTACTGTGATCAATTGAGAAGAGAACATGATGAGGTCACTGAACTGCTACAACAATTGGAAGAAGTAAAAATAATTGAAGTCTGTTAGCAAGTTGAAATTCAAGAGAAAATAGATGAATGTGTCAAGCTTGAGCAAGAAACATAAATCTTGAGATTAGATTTGGAAAAGGAAAAAAGATTTGAGGATAAATCTAAGGTAAGCTCTGCAATGCGTGATGAGTTGATTATTTCTTAGAGACTAGAAATGGATTAAAGTGGTCTAGGGTTTGAATAAGGTTAGAGTTCCAAAGAGAAGCAATCTCCTGACAAGAAGTCTCAACACAAAGATAGACAAATCAAGAACTTAAGAAGCAATACTGGAAGGACTCCCATCCGACAACCTAATTCTCAAAGGTACTTTTCTTTTCATGGTGTTTGTCATTCCTACAAAAAAAATCATCATAAGGAAAAGGACTGCAAAAGTAGAATGAATGATACTTTGTCATCCTTCGGAATGTTTTAAGTGCAAGAAGTTTGGACACAAGGCTAATCAATGTGAATATAGACTGAATAAAAGAAATTATGGAAGGAAGAATGTTGTTTGTTGTGATTACAACAATCTATAATATCTTGCTAATAACCATAAAAGAAGAAAAAAATAGCTATCCAGCAAAGAAGCATGAACCAATCATTGATCTGGCAGAAGTAAGAAAAGAGACAAAAAGAATTTGGAGAAAGGAAGGAGAATTCAAGCAAGTTGAATTAGAATCATCAGTCTTATATGTGTTGACTTCTGGTGCAGATACACCCATCAATTTTTAAGTCTGGAAATCACTAAGGGGTAGCAATCATTAGAAAATACAATAAACCCCCTCATTGATACTTATGTGACATCATGATAGAAGTATATTTAATATGGTAACAAATTCAAGAAATCTTTCAATCGCATGTGTGAAGAATGAAGTTTGTGAAATTTTAAAGGATGGAAGCACACACAAATTTTGAGGGGATCTTATTGGAGTATGATACCACTAAGAGGGGGAGTGAATCAATGGTATGAAAAATTTAAACTTAATTCAAATAATATCTTCCAATTATTTTGAACATATGGAATGCAGATTTCAGATTTGATCATTCATCAAATAAAAACAACATGCTTGTAAAGCCTTCAAACTTTGAATGAAAAAGAGCATAATCAGATCACACAAACTAAATATACCATGACATAATTTTTATGAGTGGAAAACCCTCATAGCGATGAAAAACTACTCAGGAAAATTGCCTCACTGGCTTAATAAAATTTCCCTGATTACAGAGCCTCACTGGAAAAGCCTCACTGGCTACACAATATGCCTCACTGACAAAGCCTCACTGGCTACAAAAATGACTCACTAGAAAACACAACTACCTCATTGGAAAAACACAACATCCTCACTGGAAAAACATAGCCTCACTCACATTTAATGTTGTTATAGCCTCACTAGCATTTCAAGTTAGCAACTTCCTCACTCGTAAATAATCTTTTCACATCAAAATTATTTTGAAAATAAAAAGACAGGGTGAAATCTCTATTTCGTTACAAAGAATTTCTTGATTGTCTCATTTTCATTGGAGACTCAAGAATCTAAATGTATAAACAATTACAATTTGCACTTAAAGTGCCTTCTTCCTACTCATTAAAAACTTCCTTGTCAAATGCTTACAACATGATATAACAGTATGATTCATATAACATGGCTATGTGATATCAACATGATAATCAACCAATCAAACTATATTGTCTGAGAACAATTTATAAAATACAAATTTCCTCATAACTGAATGAACCACCATACAGTGATAACTTTCACAAAGATACCTGTCATTGAAGACTTCCAATGCAAGATGCATACCAATATCGGCTAGGTTAAGACAACTAAAGCATGGTCAAAATTATTCCACAAAATTGGGTATACAAAATAACACCAAAGAAACACATAAACCTTAGTTTATATCTTGTAAATAGCAACATATTTGTGACAGGGTAGTGCCCTAGCAAATACCAAATGCAATAAAAGAACCCTTTCATGGCATGCCCTAGCAAGAGGTGTGAAAACACAAAACAATAAACACATGTATGACATAATGGATAAACCCTTGAACCTTTTGAAAGAGATAAACAATAATGCATATAGCGATACCTAAGGTTGACAAATATCAAAAACCCTGACAACAATATAAACCCTTTGCATTTACAAACACAAAGCAATGACACAATAATGTATGAATATACCTTAGCATGGTCGACTAACATAATAGTGAGAAAATGAATAAACAATGGTTCAATGAAAGATGTTACTAGTTTGATCTTGATTCAAACTACATATGGTAGTTGAAAACACCTAAAGAAAAATTGAAACCACAAACTCACTCCCTGAAAACAAATGCTTTGTAGCCGCAATACCACCACTATGAGCTTTGTCAAGTCATTGATGCAATGATGATGTCGAACCCTAATCACTTTCCAGGATTCATAAACAAGCTCAAGAATATTCTCACAATAATGAGTGAAACATTATAATATGTGTAATAATGAGCCTAAAAACATGCCCTTGTCAATTTCAATAATGTGAACATCATGTTCTTAATGCAATTATAAGCCTTCGAGGTATCCCTTTTCAATGATGAATAAAAAAAATATATTGTATGCCTTTCAATCTTTTCGTATGCTTTGACATCCATGCCAAAAACAAGATTTTAATAATGTCAACCTTATAATCACCACTCAATGCCAAGGTCAAATGAGGAGGGGTCAACAAACTCCCCCTTTCGCATTGATGCCAAACATAATGAAAACCTAACTGAACACAAAGAATGTTTACCATTATATCCACAACTTTATCAACATTTCTCAAATCAAATAACCACATTTCCAAAGGTGTTTACCAGTATACCTGAGCAATCATTAAAAATTGTCACCTATATAAACATAAAAACTGCCAAATGTTTGAATGTAATAAGTATGAAATAGCAATATCATCAAAGTTATCTTGCTGTCAAAAATAAGATGAATTTGAAATAGAAAACTATCCATATATCAATAACCAAAGTGTTGTCAAGAAACAAACTAGAATGAGTACCCAAATGCATTGAAGTAGCCAGCTTTCCAAGTGATCAATAACCAAAGTGCTAAATCATTCTCCCCCTTTTGACAACAATGCCAAAGGTCAAAGGGGTGCATTCTGAAGAAGATAAAACAAACTATGAAGGCAATATGTTATCAACAATATAACCTCTATCAAAAACACTAGAGCACGGTACCCTTGATTGTTGTGTGATCTTACCAAAACTCTCAACAAAGAAAGATCACGACCCAAAAGATAACACTATCTAGATTAAACATAACCAAAGGATATCCAAATTCCCTGTCATTGTATGCATATGTTAAAGCAATGCACCAACTGTGCAAAAGAAAATACCAATTCAACAAAGCAATTATCACTAAAGCCATAAATAACCATGAACCAAAGAACCAACTGTCAAGGCTTCTGTGCAAAGGATGAACCAACTATAAAGGCTTTTGTGCAAAGGATAAGAAGGAAAAAATGATTGTCATGTCATCAAGAAAGAGCTCATCACCAAACTCCCCCTACAAAGAGACTCCATACAAAGATATATCAATGTTTGGTATCATGCATAGTGTACTGCTCCAATCAATATTAAACTTCAAAAACAACTATTAGCATTGAGTGTGAGCACTGCATATCATAACACTACTAGAAAACAAAGAGTTATAAAATTTCATTGTCCATGTTTTAACTGCACTATCATTTCACAAATTCAAACCTTTCCACTAATCCAAGTCTTACAGCTTATAGTCACTGTCCTGCCACAATTTCATTAAGCAAGTTTAAACTTCAAACAAATTCATGTGTAACCATCATGTGTAAAAACATCACTAATAGTTCAAAGTATCACTAACGCTAAACTAGAATCACTATTGACTAACATTCACAGGTGACACAGTCATCAAATATAAGCAAAGATGGACTCACTACATCATATAGTATGTACTATCCAAATGATTGTTCACAGTTACATCATTGAATTCACTATCACTAGCATGAAGTAAACACTGTCACAAGAAAAATTACCATACAACAACATCTGATACAAATTAAAGAAATACCAAGATCACTGTTACCTGCCAATATTGCCAATTACCATTAATTCCAATATTACCATTACTTCCAATTACCATTAATGCCAATTAATGTTCTATCCACATAGATGTATTGAATACTCAATCATTTACACTGTATTGTGTCTACATCAAGGTATAATGCTACTTGTCACTATCAAGAAACAAAGCATATGTGATAGCCATGGCACATCTTCATACTAGCATTACACACCTCACTACACTATGTATTAAGAAGTGAGCATTGCACTTTCACAAAACCAAGCAACTATTGTGAGATAAAGACTATCATTGTCATATCAAACATGACTATCAAGCATCTTAACATAGCATTAACTTAGCTCAAGCATCTTAATTTAGCATATTTTAGCACTGTCAAGCAATGTTGTATTTGCAAATATTTAGAGGCACTGTTAGTACACAATGTGCCAATGTTGACAGCACTGTCATGGACAAAGCAAACACATTCCACACTCTACAAGCGTTGTTCACTACAAATATCCAAAGAAGCTAGCAAAGCATGAGAAGGAAATGAATAAAGTTTACCACTGTTCAAGAATGTTCTTTCTGCATGTAAAGCATGTTATCAAAATAAGAGAGCAATGTAATCAACCAAACAAACCATTTCCTATCATGATCACTATTGCAGCACTGGAAAACAGTGTATGACTTGTATATAAATGGAAAAGACATTGTCTAGGATTTCACTAACAACTTCAAGAGACTGTCTACTTGTAAACTAGTCAACTATTATTCTTGATTGCAAAATACTTGCATGAATTTTGATAACTGTGATATATATTCCAAGACTGCCTTTCAAGCCTTGAAAAAATATGTGAACCCTACACACCTTGATTTACCTGCTTTCATCTCCTTTTAAGAATTGGTGATTGTCAACTTGAAATAGGATGTAGATTTATTGTGATACAAAGTTTTCATAAAAGAACAAAAACTTTGTCAACTCATCAACTTAACGCCAATGTCTAGACAAACAACAACCATTCTGACATGGAAAGCATGAAATGGAAGAACATTACCTTTTAAATCATCAAGTAACATCTTGCTTAATTCATGAGCATTATCCCTGACTGATAATATAAGCACAACCAATACTATTCTTGTGAGCAAGAAAATATCACTTATTATAAAAACTTCTCAAGCATCATAATATTAGCATAATACTATCACATGGTATTCCAAACTAAATGAAACCAAGCAATATCACTGCATATTGTTAAGAACTCTCATCATTATCTAGGATTACCAAGAGTGTGGCTATTACCCCATCTGCAAGACACGCTGGCTTGAAAGGAAAGTGTAGCATGACAAGGAAAAATGCATTCATAGCTATTATTGAGAGCATCAAGCACTCTGGCACCTTGTGCATCTATCACTTGCATTTGAACTTACCTTGTCTCACAAATTCTTGGTGAACATCAAAACCAAATCATGTGTATTAGAGCATCAATACCAAAACATTAATTCCAAAGTGACAAACTCCTTTTCAACTTGTCACTTGCTTGAACGGAAAAGAAACATGTACCATTAAGAAACACTTACCAAGCTTCTTTTTTACTATCCTGACAACTCATCAAGCTATAAATCTAGTACCAAGCCAAGCACCAATTCACAGTCATAAATGACTATGCACAGAAGGAATACCCAACTCTAGCATAAAAAAATGTATCTTGGAAATTTTCACACTCATTTGGGTCTTTCTTATGGATGTTGGCCTAGTTTTTCCTAGATTTAATGTTGTAATGTGTTCAACACATTCACATTAGGTCTTGGACCCTTGTGAATCAATAAAAACTTTATGATGCCTTATAAAAGTGTTGTGAAGTGTTGTAACACATTTTCACACTTTTATAGGACCTTATTAGTATAATTCACTTAAATAACCCCTGTTTATCACTTACCAAACCTTATTTCAAAGTTTTGTAAAGTGTTGTAACAAACTTTCATGTTTTTCAAGGCTTTCCATCAATAATTTAACCCTTTCTTGCATTTAAATGGCCCCTTTATACACTTATAGGCCCTACTCAAGTGTATTTTTGAGAATAATCTCATTAAACATCATTTAATACACTTTAATTATTGAAACCCACTTAAATTTCCCTAGTGGAACAAAGTCACCACTAGGGACGACTTAGTCCCACTTGGCTCAAAAATCAAAATTATTTTAAAATTCTGGCAGGATATTATTTTCTAAACCTTGAGGTCAGCCTGTGATGTGGTATTTTCAGGAAATTTTGTATAATCATGTATAAATATAGGGTTTTCTCTCATTTTTCATCTCCTAATCTCCTTAATTGACCTAATCATCCATTCATCATTCATCATCTCTCTCAAGTCAAGCAAGCTAGGGTTTTAGCATTATAAGTCATCAAGATAGCTTTCTAAGGCATTCAAGGGCTAATTCTTCATCCACTGTTGTAGAAATTCAAGATCCATCTTCATGGAAAGCTTCTAATCCCTTCATTTCATGTTTATGCTTCATCTTATTTCTTCATTTGGTTTAATTACCTAAATGGGGTTTGACCAAGGCAAACCCCTATTGCCTAACATTCAACATTTCTCTTTCTTTCTTTGTGTGTTTGCAGATTTAGGTACCTTGAAGGCTTGGAAATCATTGAAGAATAGATTGAAAAATTGTTGAAGAAATCCCACTATTTGCAAAGCCAAAATATCCACAAACACTTTCAGGCCCAAATTTCACAATTTCAGATCCAGACACCTGGAGGAACAGAAAGTGCAGACCGAGAGCTTCTGTTTCCACTTTCAAGTTTTCAGAAAAGCCAAAGTGAACTAAGTTGCCATGAATGGTGACTTAGTCCCACTGTACATGTTTTTAGAATTTTTTCGTAGATTTAGATACCCATTTGGCTAAAACGAGCTCTGGTGCAGTTTGCCAGATCTGGGACTAAGTCGCCCAGAATGGCATAAGTGTCCTAGTAGGTCAAAATTCCAGAATCGATTGCATTTCTATTCTTCATTCCAATCCTCAGCACATTTCTAGGTGCACACATTTAATTTTACAATTTTTTGTTTAGTTTTTTTTTTGCATTTCTAGGTCATTTATAAGATGCTTGCATACTACAATGTGTTTTCAAACACTTTACATTTCTCTAGTTTTCATTCATTATTCAATATCTTTTATCAGTTTTCAGCATTTAGGTCATTCTCCTTTGATATATTTCAATCATATTTGCATTATTCTTGAGTAAACCACCTAGGTTGTTGGTATTTTTCTCTCCTTTTAGGTGTAAAACCCTAGAAGTGTAAGAGAGCCTCCTATTCCAAAAATCTATGGTTCACCAACATCAAAGGTATTGTAACTAGATATACCACATTGTTGTGTAAAGAAAGGCACACCCCATGAATACAAAACCATAAAGACATCACATAGCATTGTTCTCCAAAACTTTCTAAGTGTACTAACACCAAGAAACAAGTCACTACTATCATTCAATTACTTTGTAGAACTATTACTCACTACCCAAGCACTGTATTATACCAAGAAAAAGAAGAGAAATTACTATCACTATCCTTTAACACCATTCAACATCTATCAATACTTGCAAACATTACTAATTCCAAGATTCCTATCACCGTTGTGATGAAACATATAGTTGTCATAGCACAATACCAGTGCCTCTTTGTTGCTTACTATAGGGTTTGAAAGATAAAAATATAAGCATCTCCCCCTAACTTCATGCTTCTCTTTAAGAACTAATGGAAGTCACTGGTGTTGTATGCACAAGTTTAGGCTCAATATTTTCTTGACTTTTTTTTCTTCTCCAAATCTTCTTCTGTAGTTTCTTCTTGTCACTAGATGCTCGTGACTTTATATTTCTTTTATGTAGGAAATAATTTATTCTCTCTTGTTTTACAAACCTAGTTCTAAAGAACTTTGCAACATGACCATGATTATGACATTTATAACATATTACATTCCTATTCCTAGAGAATGCATATTGACCTCTTTGAGACCTTCTTCTACAATAATTTTCTTTATGCCCATAACCATTACACAAATAACAATGACCAGGAAATGAATAATTATACCTCACTAATTTATCTGGCCAAGTAGGTGGAGATCATGTGAATTGGTTGGCTCTACTTCTTCTTCCTCTATTGAATCCCTTGAACTGTCTACTATCGGCAGTCTTAATTTTTTATTTCTTCTTTTCTTTAGTCTTAGGGGCAGTAGTGTGATAATTTAAATCTATCTTTGTTCTTGGTGTTTTTCTAAATCCAGAACTTTGTCCTTCTATAAATCCCACACCAGTAACGTCCTTGTGATGTTTCTTCTTTCTTAACATCTCATTCAATTTTTTGGTGCTCTCATCAAAACTCTAATTATTTTCTAACTACTTCCTAACACTCTCAAGATCTTTCCTTAGAGAAACTATTTCTCCTTCAAGCTTTTGGCATTCAACTATTTTGAATTCCAAATCATACCTTGTCATATCTACTATCCTCTTATTTTCTTCAATACCTAGTTTCAAATTGACAATCAACTTATATTTTATAGTCTGTTCTTTTAACAGAGATTTTTCCTCTAGTTGAGTTCTTAGAGACAATAATTCAACCTCTATCTTTTGACAATCTTCCATTTTCGTTTGCAATTTTAAGCTGGTAACTCCTTCAACTCTTCTAGACTCTACTAGTTGCAACTTGATATCCCAATTCTCCTTTCTAAGTTTCTCAATCTCATTAATGGAATAAATAAGTTCACCTTCAAAATCAATTTCACACTCATCATCAACATACTCTTGTTCAAAGTCACTCACAAAGTGATCTTCTTCTTTGTCAACACTCTTCTGGTTATTTCGTTTTCCTCTATTTCTTTTGCTTTTTTTTTCATAATGAATACTCCACTACTAGGAACCCCTAAGTTGTTTAAAATTATGCATGGGTATGGCTCTAATACCACTTGTTGGAGTATGATACCACTAAGAGGGGGGATGAATCATTGGTATGAAAAATTTAAAATTAATTCATATAATCTCTTTCAATTATTTTGAACATATGGAATGCAGATTTCAGATCTGATCATTCATCAAATAAAAATAATACATGCTTGTAAAGCCTTCAAACTTTGAATGAAAAAGAGCATAATCAGATCACAAAAACTAAAAAATACCATGACACAATTTTTATGAGGGGAAAACCCTCATAGGGATTAAAAACCACTTGGGAAAATTGCCTCACTGGCTTAATAAAATATCCCTGATTACCAAACCTTACTAGCTACATTTTATGCCTCACTGGCTACACAATATGCCTCACTGGCTACAAAAATGCCTTACTGGAAAACACAACCGCCTCACTAGAAAACACAACAACCTCATTGGAATTTAATGTTGCTACAGCCTCACTAGCATTTCAAGTTAGCAACTACCTCACTAGCAAACAATCTTACAACAGCCTCACTAGCATTTCAAGTTAACAACTGCCTCACTGGTAAACAATATTTTCACATCAAAATGATTCTGAAAACTAAAAAGATAGAGTGAAATCTCTGTTTCATTACAAAGCATTTCTTGATTATCTCATTTTCATTGGAGACTCCAGAATCTAAATGTATAAACAATTACAATTTCCACTTAAAGTGCTTTCTTACTGCTCATTACAAACATCCTCATCAAATTCTTACAACATGATATAACAATAAATGTGATTCATATAACATGGATATGTGATATCAACATGATAATCAACCAACCAAACTATAATATATGAGAACAATTTATAAAATATAAATTTCCTCATAACTGAATGAACCACCATACAATGATAACTGCCACAAAGATACCTGTCACCGAAGACTTTCAATGCAAGATGCATACCAATATTAGCTAGGTTAAGACAACTAAAGAATGGTCGGCATTGTGCCACAAAATTGGGTATACAAAATAACACCAAAGCAACACATAAACCATAGTTTACATCTTGTAAACAACAACATATTTGTGGCAAGGTCATGTGCTAGCAAATACCAAATGCAGCAAAAGAACCCTTTCATGGCATGCCCTAGCAAGGGGTGTGAAAACACAAAACAATAAACACATGTATGATAGAATGGATAAACCCATGAACCTTTTGAAAGAGATAAACAATAATGTATATAGGGATACCTAAGGTCAACAAACACAGGTCAACAAATATCAAAAACCATGACAACAATATAAACCCTTTACATTTGCAAACACAAAGCAATGACACAATAATGTATGAATATGCCCTAGCAAGGTTGACTAACACATAGTGAGAAAACGAATAAACAATGGTTCAATGAAATATATTACCAGTTTGATCTTGATTCAAACTACATATGGTAGTCGACAACACCTAAAGAAAAACTGAAACCACAAACTCACTCCCTGAAAACAAATGATTTGTGACTGCAATACCACCACCATGATCTTTGTCAACTCACCAATGCAATGATTATGTAAAACCCTAATCATTGTCAGGCTTCATAAACAAGCTCAAGAAAATTCTTCACAATAACGAGTGAAACATTATAATATGTGTAATAATGAACCTGAAAACATGCCCTTGTCAATTTCAATAATGTGCACATCATTCTTAATGCAATGATAAGCCTTCGAGGTATGAATTTTGAATGATGAATAAAAACATTATAATGCATGCCTTTAAAAAATTTCTTATGCTTTGACATCGATGCCAAAAACAAAATACTAATAATTCCAACCTTATAATCACCACTCAATGCCTAATCAAAAATAATGCCAAGGTCAAACAATGAGGGGTCAACAGATCTATCTACAATTTGAAGAATTTATTGCAAAAGAATTCAGAATGAAAGAAATAAATTCAGATGTATCAAGGAAATTGTATTCAAAAGGCATATGCATCTTCGGAGAGACATGCAAAGGAAGTTTGGAGAAACCAGAGCAATTCAGAATTTTAGGGTTTGAATGGAAAAGAGGTCGAAGTGGATTCAAGCGAGCTCCAGAAGTTGGATATCTATCCTATTCTTCATTGGTAATTATAGAGGTATTTTTTCTTGCACAATATTTCAACTTTTTTTGGCTAGGGATAATTTGAAGGTTGTGAAAATTTCTGATAGATTGCAAGTCAATTTGAGGAAACATTTGAATTTTTTTTTGGAAGAATCAATTGGCGTATTCTCTTGTATTCCTCCTAGAGTGTTGCCCACTAAAGAAATCTATGCATTAGTCTATACTAAGATAGAGGAAATGTCACCAGTTCAGTTAAGTATCCTATGGAAGAATGAATTGGAAGAAAATCATGCTGCTTACAAAATATTAGTTGAGAAGAATTTGGATGTATGGCAGAAATCCCCTCTATTTGAATTTGAAAAGAAGTATATTTGAATAGTTTTGAGCAAGATTCATGATGAATCATTGTGGATTGATAAGCACATTTTATTACCAAAGAATCAATTAGATATGTAATTGGTTTTTGTTCCTCCAGACCAGTTCCCAAATGAAAGGATGTGAATGAACAAGAGATAATTGAGGTGACTAGTGCAACCCTTGAAGGAAAAGAACTTGTTTTAAGAAAAAATAAAGATTCGGTCATTAGGTATGTTGCAATGGTTATTGGTCACAAAGGTTTCCTACCTAGTAATGACCTCACAATCTCTATTGATGTTGTTCACACTGCTATTGATATGGTCTGAAGAGGTATGGATTATGACCTATGTGAGCTACTTTGAATACATCTTTTGAAAAACTTGAAGGAAATCAAGAAGAGCAAGAAAAATACATTCTGGTATGGAAATTTGATTATCTTCTTACTCTTTTACGTTTTAAAAGAGTTACTAGTAATAGGAAGGATAGAATGGATAAATATAGAACCTACTACCCATCAGATTAGGAATTTCATGATAAATCTTGGTGGTTCGGATGTTCAAGAGACTACTCTTGCTACATTGTTTGGAACATTTCAAATGAGGATGAACAAAAGATCAAGGATTCTAGAAAGTGTAACTGAAAGGTACTCCAAAAATATTAATTTCCTAGTTTCTATAGATTTTTGTTAAATGGAAGCAATTGATTCCAGATTGGTGTGGATATCTAAGTTAGATTATGAATTGAATGAGGCTAAGATCGATCATTATGCAAGAATTTTTTTAGAGAGCCCTAAGAATCCCAATGAAGAAGAAGCCTTCGGTAGTGCAACCTAAAAAGGGAAGAAGAGAAAAAGTGTTGTCAAACAAGAAGTCATAGAAGGAAGTGAATCAGAGAGAGTTCAACATGAGAATGAAAGCATGAACTTTCAAGGAGCTTTAAAAGAATTACATAAGATAATTCCCAATGCTAAATTTGACTCATCTGTATCAATTGTGAAAAATCTTAGAAACATGATTAATTCTTTTAAATTCCACATCTCCATACTAGAAGTGCATGCTAGAATTAGGTCTATAGGAAAAAATTTAGAAGATATCAAGAAGAAATGTGCAAATGCACATGGCAGAGTGGTGAAGCAATTGGAAAGTGTACAGGTTTATGAGGAAGAATCTCAAGAGCTGCTTTGTTTATGCCTAAATTGGTCTGACAATACACTAAATGTAAGAGATGAGATAAGGAAAAGTGAAACTCAGATGAGTACTCAAGCAGGTATGTACAGTTTGGTAGAAGATAGAGATAATCAAAGATGGTCTTACATTGTGCAACTTTAGGACAAATTATTTTCCCTACAGGATCAAAGAATAGAAGTGATTAGGGAGTTTTTGGCACTTAGAGATATGGTAAAACTCAGGCACATTCTTGTTTCTAGTGCTCTTGATAGTATTCGTAATTTATCAAAGATTAATCTTAGTACCAATACTTTAACATATGACCTATAGAGTCTTTGACTAAGCTTGAACTATTACATAAGACTCTTGTAAGTTTGAAAGATGTATGGGAAGAAGAAAAAGCTTCATGGAAGGGTATCCTAGAGAATCTCAAAGGTTCCTCATCTTCAAGATGATTCAACTCTTTATGTTCATATTCTTTTTGGTTAATTCTTGATGCATACACTTATATACCAAACCCCCATCCTTTTCCATCGATGTCAAAGGGGGAGAGATAGATATATATAGAGGGAAAAAAATTGTGAGAAGTTTTTGAAAGGGGGAGTATTTAGTTGCCTTATATCAAAAAAATATTTTTGACATGCATGTTGCCATCAATGCCAAAGAGGGAGATTGTTGGAAATATGGAGCCTTGCAACATGAGCATGAAGTGTATATGGATTGTGTGGTTGTCCCTATGTTTTCATTGATGTCAACATGGTGGCAACTGTATGCAAAGCTTACTTACTTTATCAGAAGTTGTTCTCCACCGAAAGTGTTATTTTTTCATGAAACAGTGTGTTGGTTTTTGAGTCAGGAATTCACTGCAAGAAAAGATATGACTCTAATATCTTAACCATGTTATTATGTCTCATTTAGATAGCTATATCCTTGATCTTGAGAATTTTTGTGTGGTGAGCAGAAAGTTATCATTGATAGATTTTAGCTATGTATTCCATTGTTGTTTCTTTGCTTAGCATATCAATGTGGGAGACTCTGCATTTTCCTAAGGAGAAAATTCTAATGTTGTGATTCTAATGGTAGTCTCTATGATGGTAGTGTGATGGTAAATTGATGTAATATCAAATCTGGAAGTTTTTTGCTTTGAGGATTCTATGTTGGTTTGGAATTTTTGTGGTTAGGTCCTAGTCTTGGCCAACCTAATGTATGAAATACATTAAGAATACTAGATATACTTTGTGAATATTCACCAACTTGATATAATGCACTACATGAAAAAAATGTTTTCAAATCATATATGGTGCCGACAAGAGTTTTTTTCATTGTTTTTCTTTCATCTAATTAGGCTGATCTAATTGGTGAATGAGATATATATATATATATATATATATTATGAAGAGGAAAGAAATGAGTGTGTGGTGTGTGGAGAAGAAGTGAAAAGATGTGAATATGGAAGGAGAAGAAAGAGAGATGTGGTGAAGCGTGAAGATGATCAAGGGATGTGTGAAGATGCAAGACTAAATACTTTATTAGTTGAGGATTAGAATAAAATTATTGAGTGACTGTTGTGAGAGGTAGTACTTTTTATTCAGAGATTCATTGGAATTGAACCTGCACACAGAAGGTGTATTCTATCAGTTCATACTTTTGGAAATGAGCTATAACCTTTGTATCTTGGAGGTTAGCCATCTTCTATATCTAGGTTGTGAGCCTTTCAAGGACAATGAGTCTTGGCAATGAGCCCTGTAATATATTGTATTTGGATATAATATATTGTGAGTTAATCCTCACTATGGTTTTTTTCATTTTGGGTTTTCCACGTAAAAATCCTGGTGTTTGTGTGTGTTGATGCATTGATTTCTATTCATGTTCGAGCAGGTGCAAAAAGATGAGGAGCCAAATTGTGGAGAATATTTTTTAAAAAAATTGATAGGCTATAATGCGAGCATGTTATAACATGAGCATGTTATAACGCGAGCACATTATAATGCGGGCATGTTATAACACGAGTGCATTATAACGTGTTTGCACTATAACACACTCACATTATAATGCACTCACATTATGGCTTGGTGTGACCGAGCTTAAGGCTCAGCCACATCGAGCCTATAGCATGCTTGCATTATAACATGAACATGTTATAGGTTATTAAAACAAAACAAAAAAACAAATTGAATTCATTTTTATTGTGGATGTTATTTTTGCTACCCACAGCCAAAAACCCTTTTTCTTGCACACTTACATTTTTGAAGGATGTTTTTTTTCATTTTCATCATCAATTTGTTGTAATTCCATCACCAAGATGCCACCACATCGATGGGGAGGTCGAATAAGTAAGGATTGTTTGTTTTTTGTTGTGATTTTGTTAATTTTAGGTTATTTTTTATATTCATTTGTTTAATTTCTAGGAAATGATAATGATCCTAAAAACCCTATTGAAAACCCTCTTGAAAATCCTCAACAACCAAAGAAACAAGAACACGAAAAAAATCCTCAAGTTCAACAACCACAACAACAATCTCCTCCACCAATTCCTCAACATCCTCCTGGCACTCAACAAAATTTAATGGGGTAATTGAAAACAATAAAAAATAGATTGAGGAGTTAATCATGAGGTTGAACGATCCAGTAAGTTCAACCATGGAAAGAACACTTGCCAGTTCACTTAAAGAAATGTTAAAACATGTAGATGCAATCAACAAACAATTAAGTGGTTGGGCAGATAGGAGGCAGGCGGAAAATAATTTTTATGTAGATAAATTATCATATAAACAAGTAAAAGATGAAAAAATTGCAAAATATCATTTGTGCTCATTATTCACCAACCCACGCACAAACCAAAATATTGACCTTAATTCCAAGAGGTTTCCTATCCATTGATGCCACCACCAAGGGATCAGGAACAATTTTTGGGATAGGTGGTACATGGTTTTTGACTACCCACCATGCAACAATTATGAAGCCCCTCAATATTTCTTTAGGAAACTCTACTGTGAGTTCATCCTAAACAAAATCCCTAATTATTTTGATATGAGGGACTTCCAAGGGAGAGGTGGGGGGTCAGCAGAAGATAGAAACGATGCACGATGGGATCCTAAGCGGCAAGCAAAACGAGCTCTCACTAGGTTGGATCATGAGCACATTTTTATCCCTTCCATTGTGAAGGAGAGTACCAAGGTAGCCACTTTGCAGTCTATCAAGTCTTTGACCTAGACTTTCATCCAGCACGCTAGTCCTATAGTACAACTCCATCGAGGGGAGTCTTCGAGTGGTAGGCTTCCACCCCATTCATGTCAAGTTTGCGAGGCGACTTGTACATATGACCCCACTTACACTAAGGAGGCTGCTACACATGATACGTCTGCAACTACAGAGATGGTGAGGGAAACTACCATTTTTAATGAGGCTTATGGCATTAATACTCAAGTAAATTTTAGCATTTTCATTGAATTTAATTTATTAAATTTCATTTTTGAAATGCAAGATTAACTAGTTTAGTTTTATGATTGTAATAAAATTTCGAGGTCACAATGTTGATACTAGATACACCGGACCTACACTTGTTTATTACTCCACTACATCTACCGCTAAGGTATGTATCTATTAAACAATTATAAATTTATTACATGTGAATAGCATTGCTATATGAATGGTATTCTACTATTTTATTTTGGATGTTGAATATATTAATATTGGAGGTTTCGTGGGAACACCTCCTAGTGTCAGTGGAGTTATAGAAACCTACACACGGGTAATAGAATAAAGAGTTTAACTAATGAATTATACTTAATAGATTTGTGTAGTTTATATTCATATCATTGGTTACATTGCATTGCACATCTTTCAAACTCAAAGCATTACTTCACATTCCATGACTAATAACTAGATGTTGATAGATGACAAAATTTCAACTACAATATAGTTGTTTAGAAATTCAACATAAGAAATGATGCAATCACTTCACATAGCATAAGTAATAACTAAGAGCAACTGCCAATTGCATTTGCTTGTCATGGCATTCCATGAGACCACTTTTTACTGAGGAATATTTTCAAAAAGTTCACTGCCTTGTCTATGCTATGGATGCTTGGAATAAATATATGAAAGAAGAATAGTAAGAAATAGCATAGATAAGGCAATGAGTTGTTTGAAAAAATGCCTCAAAGAAATGTGGCTCGTCACCTTTTCTATGCTATCACATTTTCCATACATGTCTACCAAAGCATTTTATCAAATAGTTCACTTCCTTGCTGCTATGGCTAAAAGCCTATAAAAGGGTGCTTTCCAACAAACTATGGATTCTTGGAAAAAAATATATCAAAGAATAATAGTAAGCAATAACATAGACAAGGTAGTGAGTAGTTTGAAAAAATGCCTCAAAGAAATGTGGTCTCATGGTGATGGAATTCCATTCCATCACCATGAGACCATATTTCTTAGAGGCTTTTTTCAAACAGCTCACCGCCTTTTCTGTGCTACCACATTTTCCATACATGTCTACCAAAGAATTTTATCAAACAATTCATTTCCTTGCTGCTATGGCTAAAATACTAAAAAGGTTCTTTCCAACAAACTATTGGTGCTTGGAAAAAATCTATCAAAGAATAGTAGTAAGCAATAGCATAGACAAGGAAGTGAGTAGTTTGAAAAAATTCCTCAAAGAAATGTGGTCTCATGGTGATGGAATACCATTCCATCACCATGAGACCATATTTCCTTGAGGCATTTTTTCTTCAGCTCACCACCTTTTCTATGCTACCACATTTTCCATACATGTCTACCAAAGCATTTAATCAATCTACTCACTTCCTTTTTGGTATGGCTAAAAACCTAAATTAGGTGCTTCCCAACAAACTATGGATGCTTACAAAAAATATATCAAAGCATAATAGTAAGCAATAACATAGACAAGGCAGTGAGTAGTTTGAAAAAATTCCTCGAAGAAAGGTGGTCTCATGGTGATGGAATTCCATTCCATCACCATGAGACCACATTTCTTAGAGGCATTTTTTCAAACAGCTCACTGCCTTTTCTATGCTACCACATTTTCCATACATTTCTACCAAAGAATTTTATCAAACAGTTCATTTCCTTGCTGCTATGGCCTAAAAAAGGTGCTTTCCAACAAACTATGGATGCTTGGAAAAAACCTATCAAAGTATAATAGTAAGCAATAGCATAGACAAGGCAGTGAGTAGTTTGAAAAAATGCCTCAAAGAAATGTGGTCTCATGGTGATGGAATTCCACCACCATGAGACCACATTTCTTTGAGACATTTTTTTCAAACAGTTCACTACCTTTTCTATGCTACCACATTTTTCATACATGTCTACCAAATTATTTTATCAAACTAATCACTTCCTTACTGCTATGGCTAAAAGCCTAAAATGGGTGCTTTCCAACAAACTATGGATGCTTGGAAAAAATCTATCAAAGCATAATAGTAAGCAATACCATAGTCAAGGCAGTGAGTAGTTTGAAAAAATGCCTTGAAGAAATGTGGTCTAATGGTGATGGAATTCCATGACAAACAAAATTTTCATGGCATTCCATCGTACCATGAGACTGCATTTCTTTGAGGCATCTTTTTTACCACTTCAGTGCCTTCTCTATGCTACCACATTTTTCATACATTTCTATCAAAGCATTTTATGAAACAACTCACTGCATCGCTGCTATGGATACAATCCTAAAATAGGTGTTTTCAAACAAGCTATGGATAGGAAAAATAGTAAGCATAATAGTAAGAGATACATAGTTCAATAAGTACTCAAAAATTTGTTGATTATCTCATACATTATAAGTCATGACTTGCATCACTATTCGGCTTTTGTTGATTGAATAATTTGTTTGTAATGGCATTCCATCACCATGAGACTGCATTTATTTGAGGCATTATTTTCAAATAGTTCACTACCTTCTCTATGCTACCACAGTTATCATACATGTCTACCAAAGCATTTTATCAAATGGTTCACCACCTTGTTGTTATGGATAAAATCCTAAAAACAAGTGCTTTCGAATAAGCTATGGTTAGGGAAAATAGTAAGCATGATATTATGAAATATATAGTTTAATAAGTACTCAAAAATTTTGTTCATTATCTCATACATTATAAGCCATGACATGCATCACTATTGTAGTTTCCGTGATTGAATAATTTGTTGTTTTATTTTCAATTTTTGGAAGCCAATACGCCTCCACATGTTCATAGGGCAATGGAGCTTTGTGTTTCTTCTACTATATACTCCTGAATGCCTCTCACAAAGGTATGAGGCAGTTTACTAAATTTCAATTTACATTCATTGCTATAGCTATTAGTTAGTGATAAATCAAACCATTATTGATTCATAGTTTAATTTCTCTTTAGATGGTTTCTATAGGGCTTTAGCATGCCATAGCATGGGCATGTGAATATTTCCCTTGAGGAGAGAGATCGTCTACTAGCAGTAAGTGATTATTTTGTTAAATATATCATTTTTATAATGTAATTTCTATATATTAATGTCTTTACTTGTTATTGTAACAGATACATATTGACTAGGAACTAAACCCTAGGAGGAGCACTAGGAGCACTCCCCGACCTCAAAACAAATGAGTGACAAACTTATCACCATCCGACCGACAAACAAAGGGCAAGAATTTATTTTGAGAGCATGGAGAGCAATGACTTTTGATTCCAGAGCCCTTTGTTGTATGCCTATATGGTATTTTTGTACATATTTTGTATTGGATATATTTGATATTGTATGCCTATATGGAATTCTTGTAAGCCTATATGGCTATTTTTTATGTATTTTATACTTATATTAACATATATTGATGTATGCCTACATGGATATTTGGTGAATACGAATCTTTCTTATCGATGGTGTCCATATTTGCATTATAAATCCACGGTTCAATAGATATGAGTTACGTGTATTCAAGTGTATGCTTTGTAAATTACTTGTATACTTTGTGACTTATGTGTTTTCATGTGTATACCTTGTATTCATGCATATACTTTATATTAATTTATGTATACTATGTATTCATGTGTATACTTCAAGGCTTATGTGTATTTGAGTACTTGTGCTTCCCTTATTCACATGTATACTTGACTTATTCATGTGTATACTTATTAATTGGTTAGCCTTAGCATTGATCATTGTTGTCCTTCATGGTTTTTCTTGAATATTTATTGATTGATACTAAACAACTTCAATATTTCTAGGAATACTAGTAGAGTTACAAATTACAAAATTGCACAAATTGAAAAGAAAAGATTAAATGTAAATAAATTCACTAATTATTAACTTGATAATTGATTAAGAATGAGTATAAATATATATCAAGAGATGAGCCTTCTACAATGGCAACTGCCAACTAGAAAATAGGCAAAGCATTCCCAATACTTTGAAACCAATAATCCACACAAAATTGCAATGGGAAATAAGGAAAATGAACACACATAAACATAACTAAATAAAGAACAGTTCACCCTTCACAGCTTGGTGAAACCATTTCCAAACTTAGAAGATCTTAAAGATAAAGAAGAATTATGATCTATATAATATAGAATTAGTACCCACTTTGATGACTACAAAATTTTCAACCATGGGCTTATCATGCTTTTTCATATTTGGTAAGAAGGCTTATTTAAGATCCTTGAGCAATGTATTACCTAATGCTCCCTTATTCTTACATATCTCAATTCAGTTTAATTCAAATATTTCCATCAAATGTTTTATCTAAAAGCAAAAAACATATTTTCCATTGGTATTCCATGAGATGTTTCATAAAAATATTCTAGTATATTTAATCTTTTGATTGGAACAACTCAATTAAGCAAAGGATACATAATCTTCACAACACTTGCAAAACATAATATTCATAGTAGATGATGAGTAGTTAACTTCTTGACACATTATCATACAAACATTTATCTTGAATAGTCTCTAAACATTTTCACAACATAATCCTCATAGTACAGAATGAATTGCTATGTTCTTGATCCATCACCATATAAACATGTCAAAATATGTATATGTCAACTTTTTGCAATATTATTTCCTGTATAGGAAATGGACTTAGGAGAAAGATTTATAATTTATAATACAAATAAGAAATGGACTTGGCTGGAAATTTTATTTATCATACCAAATAATAAATGTACGTGAGAGCATCACTTGTTTCTCTTAGACTCCAATTTTCAAGCATAGCAAATCATTTCAAATTAAAATGACAAAATGCTTCACAACCAAAGTTGTTAGTTGAGTAAAAAATAAAATGTTTCCAAGTTCCACCATTGTACACATTTACAATTGGTTGTATATTGTTGTAAGGGAATGGAGGATAATTAAAAAATGTCTTGCACTTGCTAGACTTGAGGATGATCATATGATTTTTGTGTGGAAAACTCGAACTTCTCAATTGGCATGTGAATGTTTCTCTTTTTTATTGTTTTCCATGCCATCATAAGGGATCGATCTGATTGAATGTAGCTCAGAGTGATTTCGCATATTTGGGTGTGAAAGAGGGCCATTCCTAGCATAAACGTACCAATCGGGGCATGTTGGAATAGTTTGTTTGGTCACACAAGTTGTCGAATGAAAGTTGCACAACTTTGCAACTTTACACTACTTGCATTTGATACTTTTCCCATCAAGTGAAAATTGGACACCACGGGGAAATGATTTTGAGATAACAAAAACCAAGAGAGGTTATTATACAGGAGCCCAACATGATCCCATAGTTTTAGATAGATATTTCTTAAGCGTCATGGTTTTTGAGTAATAGCCCGTCAAGGATTGCAACCATTTTGCACTTTGGACCCTTAAGTGATCGAGCCAGTTGAACATAGCTTGGAGTGATTCGGTGTGTTTAGGTGTGAAAGAGGAAAATTCCTAGTATAAACGTACCCATCTGAACGCATTGGAATAATTCTTTTGGTCACACAAGTTGCAAAATGAAATTTGCACCACTTTGCAAGTTTACACTCCTTGCATTTGACACTTTTTCCATCAAGTGAAATTTGGGCACCATGGGAAAACAACTCTGAGATAACAAAAACCAAGATAGGTTATTGTAGTGGAGCTTAATACAATCTCGTAGGCTCAGATGGAGAGTTCATAAGCATCACGGTTTTCAAGTAATAGCCTATCAAATATTTCTGCCATTTTGCACTTTGGACCCTTAAGGGATCGAGCCAGTTGAACGTAGCTCAGAGTGATTCATCATGTTTGGGTGTGAAAGAGGACCATGCCTAGCATAAATGTACCCATCCAAATGCATTGGAACAGTCTGTTTGGTCAGATGAATTGCAGCATGAAAGTTGCAACACTTTGCAACTTTACACTACTTGCATTTGACACTTTAGGAAAATGGCTCCGAGATAACAAAAACCAAGAGAGGTTATTGTAGAGGTTCCCAACACAATCCTGCAAGCTCAGAAAGAGATTTCATAAGCATCAAATTTTATGAGTAATAGCTTGTCAAAGATTGCAGCCATTTTGCACTTTGGACCCTTAATAGATCAAGTCAGTTGAATGTAGCATGGAGTGATTCGGTGTGTTTGGGTGTGAAATAGGACTATGCCTAGCGTAAGCATATCCATCTGGACACATTGAAACACTTTGTTTGGTCACACAAGTTGTAGAACGAAAGTTGCACCACTTTGCAACTTTACACTACTTGTAATTGACACTTTTTGCATCAAGTGAAAATTGGACACCACGGGAAAACAACTCTGAGATAACAAAAATTGAGAGAGGTTATTGTAGAGGGTCCCAACACAATCTTGTAGGCTAAGATAAAGAGTTCGTAAGCATCACTTTTTGCGAGTAATATCCCATCAAAGATAGCATCCATTTTGCACTTTAGATCCTTAAGGGATCAAGTCGGTTGAATGTAGCTCAGAGTGATTCGACATGTTTGGGTGCAAAAGAGGATCATACCTAGTGTAAACATACCCATTCAGATGCATTGGAATAGTTTGTTTGGTCACACGAGTTGCAGAATGAAAGTTGCACCACTTTTCAACTTTACGCTGCTTGCAAATGACACTTTTTCCATTAAGTGAAAATTGGACACCACGGGAAAACGACTCTGAGATAACAAAAACTGAGAGAGGTTATTGTAGAGGTTCCCTATTTGATCTCAATGCCTCAGATGGAATTCTTGTAACTGACACATTCTCTAGGTAATAGGTCATCAAAGATTGTTTCCCTTTTGCAATTTGGACTCTTAAGGGATTACACTGAATGAATTACAAATGTTTGAAGGTAGCAATAAATTTCAAAATTTGAGTAAATATCATTACAAATGTTTATGTGAATAGATGGTATGCTATATTGATATTGATATATAATCATTAGGTTGATTTGTTTTAATAAAAGAAATTTTTATAATAAGTTAGTCAATTGGTGCTAGTTATAATAGGGAGAGAATAAAAGAAGAAGAAAAATGATTGGTAGCCATCAATTGTTATTACACTCACTATATTAATAATATGATGTTTACAATAAAATGAGATTTATTTGACAGTCTTAATTCTTATGTTTTTGCTACAATTGTCTAATATGCTTCATACACCATTTTGAAACCCAAGTGCTTGTACTTGTAGGCACAATGCTTTCTCAAAACTATCAAGTGGTAATACAAAATCATGAGAAAAAAAATCAAACTATATGAATTCCAACACCCCACTTAAATCAAATATTGAATCAATGTGCCCCATTTTCATGCACACAAACTCAACTTATAAGATTCTCTCATAATAACCAAAAATACAATTCAAGAATTCCTTAGGTACTCCGTTCTCATAGATATTTTACAATGTCACTCATACATTTCAGATGCTCTTATAATATCTACATCATAGGTGCTCATGATGAGGTTAACTTCAAATGAATAACTTGAAATTCCCTTGCTAAGCTTCACACACACTTTTATAATGGCTTAAAATCAGAATAGAGATTTATCAAGATCATCAAAATAAGGATGTTGCATTGCTTTTTTTGCTGAGATTCTCTTGGATGGCTCATAAATCAGCATTTTCTGCAAGGAGACACCCATCAATTTTTGGTATTTTACTTACAAATAGGAAAAGTAAAAGAAGAAAAACAAAGAGCATTCAAAATGAAAATGAAATGAAAATAGATTGAAGGCACTTACAGACAACAAATCCACACCATTTGGTTCCAAGTTAGGAACAACAAGGCTTAAATCTTGATACTTCCATTGAGGATAGGTATGCTAGTCTCTCAACTTAGTCACTCCTGGCCATACATCTTCATTGGGAGTTCCAAGATACCTATTGCACACAACAGCCTCTCATGAATAGAATAACTTGAAATTCTAGATGCTCTTATAATGTCTACATCATAGGTGCTCATGATGAGGTTAACTTCAAATGAATAACTTGAAATTCCATTGCTAAGCTTCACACGCACTTTTATAATGGCTTAAAATCATAATTGAGATTTCTCAAGATCATCAAAATAAGGATGTTGCATTGCTTTTTTGGTTGAGATTCTCTTGGATGGCTCATAAATCAACATTTTTTGCAAGGAGACACAAATCATTTTTTAGTAGTTTACTTACAAATAGGAAAAGTAAAAGAAGAAAAAGAAAGAGCATCCAAAATGGAAATGAAATGAAAATAGATGGAAGGAACTTACAGACAACAAATCCACACTGTTTGATTCGAACTCAGGAACATCAAGGCTTAAATTTGTATGCTTCCATTGAGGATAGGCATGTCATTCTCTCAACTTAGTCACTCTTGGCCATACATTTTCATTAGGAGTCCCAAGATACCTATTGCACACAAAAGCCTCTCATGAATAGAACATGAATAGAATGTCACCAAACTATTACTTTCCAACCTTTTGGAAACATGTAACCTATTATAAAAACAACATAATTTAATCTTCCACTTAGTTTACTAATCTATAGAGAATATCCTACATCATTTTTTTGCATAGTTTTTAGAAAAAATAAAATGCCATTGAACTTTGTATCCTTTTCCATAGTTGTAAACATAAAGTGTGCTACATTTTCAAGTCTGGTAACTTTATCAATCACCTGCATACATGATATAAACATTAGATGATAGCATTGGCATCATACAAATTAATGTGCATACTTAAAAATTAATAAGAACCAATATGCATACTTACAAAGTAATCCAACGAACCATCCAGGTCAGCTCTACTCTTTATTGTGTTAAGTATTTAATCATGGTCAGACTTATGTACCTTCCACAAGGTCTTGTTCAAAGGTCTACCCACGTATTTTTTCAAACAAACATTGGATGTCACGATAAGGTTCAAGTAATGAAGAATCTTCCGATGCGTGTCAAAGTCCCGAAACAATCAAAATTTAACACTCTTATGTGGGTACCTTGTAAGCCGAATTCTAGTAACAACAACTAAGCCTGTAGGGTATTCGATGTTTTCTCCATCTATAACTGAGGCCTCCAATTTCTTTTTGGCCTCAACACAACACAAGTAATAATTTGTTCCCTCTTCATTGTCTTCATCTGCAATAACTACATAAACATGCCCTACATTGATATGTGCAACAAATTAGATGAAATTAGTCAACATTACAAATACACTACAAAGTAATAAAAAAATAGGAATTTCAAAAACTATGCAAGTAAATATATTACCTGGTTGAACTAGATCTGATATGTGGTCAAATTCAACTGATGATTCCATCTGTGTTAGTTCCAATGCCATTGGAGGGTGATACGTGTGAAGTGGGCTAAGATAACTTAACGACCATTTCTCAACCCAGTCCTTTGACTCACAATCATCCTAGGCTTGCATTGTACATGAACAAAAGCATGCCATCTTCCATGTATGGATACTCCATGAACCTACATTTGAGCTAAGGAAAGAGTGTAGCTCACTCGATCCTGTTAGTGTACAACAATCCTTATATGGTGCAATGTTAGTATCATCCATCAACCAAAAAAATATATGAACTAAATACGTACCTTCATTACCTAGACCCATTGAAGCATTACATGACTCAACAATTGATTTTGCATCTATCAACTTTGCATTTTCTTTATACTTTAACTCTTCTTGTGCTAATGCTCTTTTGACACATGCTCCTGCACCATCATGCTCCCCCTTTCCATGCCTGGCCTCACAAAAGTTACACATATGTTGAACACCTGTAATGACATGCATCCTACTCAACCAATAGAACATGCACGAATTCTTGAACTGTGTTGCACAGTTATCTGACCATATTATATGTTGATCGTATGATATGCCCCTCTAATCCAAATCACTATAGAACAACTGGAAGCAACCTTGCACGAACTCTGGAGAATGTGTGAGATCATCACTAATATAAAAGTGATACTCCCTCAATACCTTCCTTTGGTCCTACGTACTATCAGCTGCATGAATGAATGATATGTGCACAAATATCAAAACTTGTGTGGAGTTGTAATATTGTGACTACACCTCACGTTGTGCTTGCAAAGTATAGTTCTCTGCAAATTTGACCATTAAAACTATGCTTCCAACTGGAAAGGTGTCCTTACATAACTTGAATTGTGTGTCCAACCATCGAGCTCTATGGGTACACCTTGCATACCCATACACTATATTGTCATGAAACATAGACATAAATTGATACACTTGAATCTTCTGAATAACCAATTCACACTTTTTTTCTTGATTACCATATTTTGTAATGTATGCCACTATTTTATACTTCCTGAACTCTACTAGATTTTTCCCACCTCATGTGTGCTTTCCATATGTTGACATACTGGCATACATTGCAAGCCACCGTAATGCTGGCATGAACCATCCAAGCATAGTTTCATGTAGAATATTTGGCCATCCTCTATTTCACATAAAAAAATTAATAAGAACTCTCTTGAAGATGTTGGTGGGGAATGTATGCCACAATCTTTCAAAAAATCGTTAGTATGCAAATCTAAACATATAGAATGATAAACATTATAATGCATAGAGAATTCAATATGTAGTCTACAACAACAAGTAGTGTTTGTGTGACTTATCTTGACATAAAAATATTTAAGCATTTCAAAGTATCTTTGAAAATTTTGAATTTGAGGATAATCCTGTTGAAATTTATGAAAAAAATTGGCTTTGAGTTGTATTCAAAAAATGCTTTGGATGTGGCTCATAGTTCCGACCACCAATTCTCCTTCTTACCACATACCTTTGATTCGGAGATGGCCTTGTGTTATTCTTCCAATAGTCTTCAATTAGTTTTCTCAATGCTTCAACAACTGGTTTATATTTTCATGGGATTCTCCCTGAGAATTTGCATAATTCATTTGAATCGGTTCCCTCAATTCTTTGTCAGCTTTGAATGGTTCTTGATAAAAAATTTCTATTAATTCTCAATTTTTCACTCATCCTTCTAATGAGACGAGATCTCCTTGTTTGACTACTTGCCAAATTCAATGTAATGACATGTCGAGTGACATTACTATCCTTTGAGCATGAGGTCTTACCCACACTCTCATAAGCATCCATTAGATTCTTCACAATAGTGTTTTCACTTGAAGCAATTGATGTTCTCAACCCAAGAATCTGCATGATGTTTATATACTTTATACCTTTCATCAATTCAACAAATAGTTGACATCTTGCAGTCACTTTTACCCTTTCAAATAAAAATTTCCAAATCTTATCATCATATCTTCTACAAGTGTGTGTTGGAATCTTACCTTCCATGTGCTTCAAAACATCCTCATCAATATTAATCAAATACTTTTTTCTTTCTATGCAAAATTCTAGGTGGTTTTCTCCTAGGTACATACATCTCAACATTAGGAATTTCATCAATATTTATGTGAGGTGGGCTAGATCGCGTACCTTCGATCGAGGGTGGAATAGATGACATACCTTGAGGTTGGCATGGGGATGATGGCATACCTTCTTTATCAAATCTGAGTGATGATGTACTCTCAACTTGAGATGTGGTGGATGGTGTCCTTTCATATTCACTTACGGTAGATGGTGTTCTTCCATATTTGTTTGCGGTAGATGGTGTACCTCCATACTCACTTGTGGTAGATGGTTTCCCTCCATATTCACTTGTGGTTAATGGTGTCCCTTTGTATTCACTTGTGATAGAGGGTGTGTCTCCAACTATGGTATTCAAATCTATTTTAGCACCATGCTTTCACATTCATTCCTTTTGTGCTGCCAATGCCTTTTCTCTTTTTGATGGTTGAGGTTCCTCTTCAATTGGCTTTTTTCATCAATTGTATCTAATTTCTTCTTCTAATGATATTCCCTCATCCATTCTTTATTTTTTTCTTTATTAGTTTCATACTCTTCATCTGTTGGTTTATTCCTTCTTTTTTTCCTTGGCGTGGAGAATAATTTTACCTGTATCATGGTAATGAGACAAATATTAGATCCTAAAAAATGAATCCATACAAATAAATGAAATATATGCCATTCAAGGCTTCATACAAAATACTTACAATCATCTTGTAGAAGAGTATTTCTAGCATAGACAAAGGTCACAAGAATTTTTTTGGATGGAATTCCTTAAAGAAATGTGGTCATGTGGCATGCCATGGTTGCAAGATAGGCTCAAAATGGAATCATGGACAAGGCATGTGAATTTTTTGACAATAATGTTTTCGTAGACATGTATGCAAAATGTGGCAGCATTGACAAGCTAGTGAGCTCACTAGCTGGTCACTGCAGTAGTGTTGACAAGGTAAGGGTAGCGTGAAAAAAATCCTCATAGAAATGGGGTCTCACGGTGATGTACCCCATTTCTATGATGCATTTTTCACGCTTGCCCTACCTTTTCAACCCTACTGTAGTGACAAGCTAGTGAGATCACTAGTTTGTCAATGCTACCACATTTTGCATACATGTCTATGAAAACATTATTGTCAAACAATTCACATGCCTTGTCCATGATTCCATTTTGAGCCTTTCTTGCAATCATGGCATGCCACATTACCACATTTCTTTAAGGCATTCCATCCAAAAAATAATGTGAGCATTGGCAAGCTAGTGATCTCACTAGCTTGCAAATGTGGTAGGGTTGACAAGGTAGGGGCAGCTTGAAAAACTTCCTCATAGAAATGGGCACTCATGGTGATGTAAATCACCGTGACTCCCCATTTCTATGAGGCATTTTTTCAAGCTGTAAATCACCGTGAGTCCCCATTTCTATGACACATTTTTTCAAGCTGCCCCTACCTTTTCAACCCTACCGTATTTGCAAGCTAGTGAGATCACTAGCTTGCCAATGTGGTTGGGTTGAAAAGGTAGGGAGAGCGTGAAAAAATGCCTCATAGAAATGGGGACTCATTGTGATGTAAATCACCGTGAGTCCCCATTTCTATGAGGCATTTTTTCACAATGCCCCTACCTTTTCAACCCTACCACATTGTCTTCATGTGCCATGCCATGATTAAGAGATACGTTGCACCTTTCCCCATGTTGCTAACTTATCCCTGAATAAAGAGTCTTGAAACAATGGAGAGAAGGGTTAGAATCCCTTGTAGGTAGACTAATCAGGGAAATATTTAAAATATATCACAAATTTAGTGATGAGGTAAGTTTAGTGATGAGATAATTTAGAAATAGAGATGAAAACCAAAATAGATTCAAATATCTATCAATGTGGGAGGAGTATATTCCAATTTTGTAGACATGTATGGAAAATTTGGTAGCATAGACAATGCAATCAGCTATTTGATAGAATGCACATCACCATGAGACCCCATTTCTTTGACATATTTCTTCAAATAGTTGATTGCCTTGTCTATGTTTTTTATAGACAAGGCAATCAACTACTTGGTATAACTGTTTGAAAAAATACCTCAATGAGATATGTCATTGTGGACTAGAATGATTGCAGGATATGCACAAAATATATTTATTTAAAAGGCTTTAGAAAATTTTAATAATTTGCAATTTGTAGGTGTAAAACCAAATTCAACTACATTTACCAACATCCCCCATGCCTATACCAAAATTAAAGCTTTGGAGAGTGGTATGCATATCCATAGTAAGGGATTGAGAAATGATGTATTATTTTAATTACTTATAACTTATATCATATATATGTGTATACAAAATGTGGAAGAATACACAAGTAAGTCAATTGTTTAACAAAATGCCTCAAAGAGATGTGGTTTAAAAATGTAATTGGAAAGTATAAAGAATTGAGCAATTTAAAATATGCATTGACAAGCTAAGGTTATAATGAAAAACAAACAAAGATCAACATGGAATATGCAAAATAACAAAAATCAAAGCAATCCAAAATAGAATGAAATAAAATGTGTAAAGACTTCACATACCTAAAAAACCAGAGTTTCAAATGGAGGAGTTCTACCCAATTATGTAGCCTTTGCTTCTTTCTTCAAACTCCTCAAAAATTTGACTTTTTCAAAAGCTTGTTCCCCTCCAAACTTCAATTGTATATCACTCTTGAATGGAATTCAAACTTCAATTGATATTATATTCCTTTCAATTTGAAAACTCTACTATTTCATGCAAAGGTGGTGGAAAGATCATGAAAAAGGTGGTGGAATGTGAAAAACTTGCATGAGCACTTCACAAAATCGTCAAAAAGCTTTTTTTTGTCAGAACATGTGCATAACCAGGAGAAAATGCATAATGTGGGCCTTGAGATCACGAGTATATTTATTTTTTTACTATTTTTAGAGCAAGAAAAAATGTGTTCATGTTATAACGTGAGCACGTTATGTCTTGCTAAAATAACGACCATATCTCTACTACTTCAAAATGTGCTCGCGTTATGAGAAAGTTGGTTTTTTATAGGTTTCTTTTCTCTCTCTTTCTCTCTATCCTCTACCCTCTACCCTTAAACCCTTAAACCCTCTACCCTCTAACATCTATCTCTCTCCCACTCCCTCCCTCTCTCTCTCTCTCAAGTCTCTCCATCCTACCCCCTCTCCCTCTCTCAAGTATCTCTCTCTCACTCACTCACTTCTATCTCTCTCCCCTCTACCCTTAACCCTCCACCC
>VDFB02075321.1:242271088-242328148 GCA_007258455.2 Sequoia sempervirens | reverse complement strand
CTCTCTCCCTCTCTCTTAGGTCACTCCCTCCCACACCCTCTCCCTCTCTCAGGTCTCTCACTCTCACACTCCCTCTCTCTCACACTCTCTCTCTCTCACACTCCCATTCACTACCTATCTCTCAATTTTCTCCCTTTCACCCCCCTCACACTCTCAAGTCTCTCCCTCTAGCACCCTACCTACATAAATCTCTCTTTATCTCTCTCTCTCCCTTTCTCTCAATTCTCTCTCTCCCACCCCCTCTCTCTCTCCCTCTCTCCCTCTATCCCTCCCACCCTACCTAGCCAATTCCATCTCACTCCAACCCCCCTCTCTCTCTCTCTCTCTCTCTCTCTCTCTCTCCCACCCTACCTAGACAACTCTCTCTCTCTTAAAGTTCCCCTTCCCTCCAAATACTACATAAATACATATATATTTACATACATGCAAGCATGCATGTACATATGTACATACAATCTCACATACATACTGTGAACCAATATTCTATACCTGCAAGAACACAACAAATAAATAGATTAATAAGATCAAATGCAATTTATAATAGAGATTCCTCAAAAAATCCATTTGAATGTGCGAGAAAAGGAATGAAATGAAGAACACAACACACTTAAAACAAAGATATCAAATATCAAATCCTATTCTAAAACAAAGCAAACTCTTAATCTCTTAGGGAGTTGGTGCCATTTTGATGTGAAAATTGGCCCTTTCCTAACTCCAATGATGTGGTGAAGATGATTGATGATGAAGAGTGATCCACTTGATGAAGACCTCCAATGTGCTCCAAGATAAAAAATCTGCATAACCTAGCTCAGATTGGATGAAATTGGATGAAAGTTGCTATGAATTTGAGCATAGTAAGTTTACTCAAGTTGTGGATGATAACATGAGGAATGAAGCCTCTTATTTATAGAATGTCAAGTTGAAGAGATGTCCAAAATGGAGCAATGTGGGACTAAGAATCAAAAAATGGCAAGGTGCCACTTGTCAACATGTGAATGGATGGAGGATGTGCAAGTTTTGGAGAATGTGTCAATAAATGCATATATTTGAAATTTGAAATTGTTGAAATGACATGTAAGAGGGAAAGAAGGTGCATTGAATGTCACTCGGCTCAAGGAAAAAGGACTTTTTAGGTGGAGTAAATGCCTTGTTGGAAGGAAAAAGTCCACTTGGATTTTGAATTCAAATTTGAGGAATATTCCTTTATTTTTCCTTTTGAGAGAAAATAGAGATTTAATAAATGAATTAAATCTATTTTCTTGTGCAAGTTGCAAAAGTTAGAGGATGGGACATGAGAAGAGATTAAATTAATCAAGGTTAATTAATTTAATGAGAGATCAAAATGATGTGACATATTGATTTAGATTTATGGATTGATTTAAATCAAATATGAGAAGAATATGATTTCAAGATTAATTAAATAAAGATTTTTGTTTTAGTTAACCAAGGAGATGAAGTTAGATTTAAACTAAATAAGGTTTTAATTTATTTAATTTAATGGATGGACTTTAGAAATTTAATCAAATAAAATTGATTATTTAATTAAATAGGGATAATTAGATCAAACTGATTGATTTAATTAACAAAAAAGGGTGACTTAATTAGATAAATGATTTAATTAATTAAGAGAGGAACATTGATTAATTTAATTAAATAAAGGTATTCAATTAAATGGTTACACTGAGGGATGATTTAGGATGAAACAATGTTAGTGGTTAGGATTAGATGTGCAATGTCGATCAGTACATTTTTATGTCTACATTTTTTCCCTCGTTGAAGTAGTGCACTCGTTGCATTGGTTCAAAGAAATAAACGATCTCCATCAAAAGCCAAAGAAGTTGCTAGCTAGCTTGCTAGCTCATTTTCTGATAAGTTCATATTGTGTTTTCAGCCCTCTGGTCGTACGAACACCAGCGCACCTGAGAGATGCCAACATGTCATGCTATCATCCCAGAACTAGGCTCTCGTCCTCTAATAGAGAGCTATTTAAGATACAATATTGAGCTCAAAAACTAGCTCGCCTAGCATCACTTCGAATCTCGGGATTGCAAAGTGGTTGTAGGACTCCATCATCCTCATCATTCTCATCCTCATACCCCAAACATCCCACTAAGCTGAGGTAAGTTAGGGCATCCTTCCGCATATTGGCCCTCTATGACCTGGGACCTTGCATGTGGAGGTCCCCCTACCTTACATTTTGGTGATCCCAACGTGAACCATTTTGGTTATGTTTTTGCGATATTGATAGTTCATTTCCTCATACTCTAGGAGTATTGTAGGTGTGAGTGTTGTACTTGGTTGTTGCCTTGCAACCCAACCTGTGACCCTTAGTTGGCATAATTGGAAGGTTTTGAAGGTATTGCATGATGAAACCTTAGTTGGGTCACTATCTTATCATTGTTCCTTTAGGGACTCTATGAAAGCATTGTCTAGTGTGTGTAATGGCCTCCTTGCATCAACCTATCCCCTCTATGTAGCCTGTGGATAGTGGTACTAGCATAACCTTTACTTCACAAGACCTACCGATGGGTTTTAACAAAGAACCATCTCCTCTTTATACCCCACACAGATCAATGGAAACATCGTATCGGGTGTTCTCGTTGATCCGATGTCACAAGTAAACACAATCACTGAGGAGATTATTTTGATCAAATTTTTACATAAACATGGGTATGATGCACCCGTGAGTACCATCCATACACATGACAGGATTTTTCGTGCCCCCTTTAGGTAGTATTGTCATGTCGGTCCTAGTGGGACCTAAATCTATGAACCTCTTATTTGACATTATCCCTAGATCTGAGCTCTTTCGGGTGAAATTGGGTATCCCTTGGTTGGTGGCGATGAATGCAGTACCCTCCGTCATGCATAAATGTCTAAAATTTATCCACGGGGGCTCCGTACGCATAATCCATGACACTGGTTATAAACCACTAGTTCCACGTGGTAGCTACTGCTTGGACTACTATTGGCTTGTGCCCCTTGGTCCTCTCCTACCTAGGATAGACCTTATGCACTAAACGTATCAGAACTATAAGAAAGTTTGTTTAATGCCGAAAGTGAAATACCCTCCCTCACCTTATGCTATTTCACATAGGGCTTGCCCAAAGGCTGACAGTGATACCGCTAAGGCTCGAAAGAAGGAAGAAAAGAAGCGGTCTTGTGATGCTCCTTCTTCCCCTTCCGCTAGTTAGTATGATGCTTCTTCTTGCTCTATTATGGTACCATCTAGTTCTACTCCTCGTTTGCAAGAGAATCTTATAGTGCCCACTTGGAAAAAGCTTAAGAGTCCTGCATTTGAGCTTCGTGTTCTACCGACAGAGCCTAGAACCATTCGGTATGATAGGAAAAAGGTCTCTCGAGGAGAGTCCTCTTTGTCTCGACCTTCATGGCCTCCTACCACTCATACTCCCAAGGTAGTGAGCGGGAAGAGGCCCACTGCCGAGGCTCTTGAGCTGACTCCTCCCACTATCCCGCAGCCTATTTCTCCTACTTCCATTCAGGAATTTGTTCCTCCCCTGAAAACGGCTGTAGTGGACATTCCTATAGTTGAGCAAGAGCCTTATGCTCCTTCACATCCTCCGGCCTCTAGCTCCAAGAGCTAAAGAAAATGCCTTGCGCACAAACACAAGAGTCGATGAAAGGATATCTTAGTTGAGCAAGTTGCCTCGCAAAGGAGGGAGGAAGAAACAACTGCCCCTACTTTAGGGACTCCTACAATGTCATCCTCTTCCCTTCCTTATGCTTCTCTCTAGTCTGGTTCTACGATGCTTTCGGCTTTCGCTACGAGTGCAAATGCACCTAACCCCAAGGGGGTACAGGTGTTCATCACACCTTCAATGGATCTACCTTTGCTGATGTTTTTTCTAGATATTCAGCCTTTCCCAAAGCCTGTAGATATGGTTAATACCTTAGTTGTATCTGTTGTGGTTCTTTCTTCCTTTTCCTCTTCCTCTGCGCCTCTAGCCTCGTCTATGGGGAGTTCATCTCCTCCAATGAAGCAAAAGGTGGAGTGTGGTCCTTCTAGCAGCGAAGGATGTAAGAGGAACCTACCTTATCTACAAGGTGGCCCTACATTGACTTGTTTTTTCTTAGTGACGGAACCAATCTCGACTTCCCTTGAGTTTGTCACCGCTCCTAAGTCACTCAGCGAGCCTAGAGGTGAATCTGAGGCTTAGCTTGCCCCATCTACTGAAGTTAGACATGGTGCTCCTGTGGGGTGCATGTTTAATTTTGTGGATGAAGTTCCAGACTTGTTAGCAATCTTTGAAAAATCATTGACCTTGACTCCACAAGAGGTCGGTGGAGAGGACCTCGAGGGGCCCTCTTCCTTAGCCCTTGTTGCAGGAGGGCTAGACGCCCCTCCTTTTAACATCCCTCCACTGCAGGCTCATCCTTCTTCCTCCTATGATGATCTAGAGTGGGAATCAGACAACCTCTTGGATGTTAGGAGGAGGCCTCTTCTTGATCTTGTGTGTGTGTGTGTTTTGTGATGTGTTCCCCAGTGATCATGCTATGTGTGTCCGGATGACCCTTGTCACCCCTATTGGTGCTTGGATACAGGCATGGTTTTTGTGTCGTAAACCTTCTTCTATTTGTATCATAATTATTCCATGTTTGTGCTTGATTTTAGATAAATTGGGTTCGATACAAAGTGTTGGGGGAATTTAGGCTTCCCTTCCATGTTGACCCAATTTTTTATTTTTATCTTTACTCTGTCTTCTCGTGCATTCTTCCTGATCTAGTTGGGGATTGATGATATTTCTCCTTGCACTGTGGTTACCTATTATTATGAGCTTGGATAGATCTAACCCCGCTAAACTAAATCCCCCTATGCCCTTTGTTTATATTTTCTCTCTCCTTTGCTTACTCTTTATCTTTCTCTCCTATTTGTGACAATGCTTTTCTTCAATGTCTCAATTTTTAGAAAACACATTTGTTGCCAACGAATCTTTTCTCAAAAATTCTCGCAAACCTTTCTTCAAAATCATATTCTCAGCTTGAAACCCTAACAGAACATGTTTCCTTCATCATGGGTTTGTAAAGATAGGACTTAAACCTTCTTCCGAAGCGAGAATAACTTTAATCTTCCCCTCACGTGGGGGAATATTCTTCCTTTTGAATTCCTTTATGAAGTTAACATCTTTCAAAAGGATTCCTTGATGAAGGATCGATTCGAGAGAGAGAAAATCTACTTCTGAACTGTGCGTCCCTTGAGTGGACCCTCTCTTCACGGCAGGTTCCCAAGGGACCCCTTCAAAAAAATTCAAAACTATCAACAGTCTATGCAAGTGTTTTCTCACACGCCTATGTGGCCGCTTCTTGACTCTACAGAGTTTACTTTCCTGGGTTTCCTCCATGTGAGAGATCTTGGGGGATACCTCCCTGTAGGACTGAGATCCTGCAGGGTGCTTCCTTTGAGCTTCCTCCATTTGAGAGATCTTGGGGGTGGCTCCCCTACAGGACTAAGAGACTGTAGGGCGCTTTCTCGAGTTTCCTCCATGAGAGAGATCTTGGGGGTTACCTTCCCTATAGGACTGAGAGCCTATGGGTTGTTTCCTTGGGTGTTCTTCATGCTTGGGTTCATGGAGAATACCTTCCCTATGGGACTGAGAGACTGTAGGGCACTTCCTTGGGTATTCTTCATGCTTGAATTCATGGAGAATACCTTCCCTACAGGACTAAGAGCCTATAGGGTGCTTCCTTTGGCTCTCCTCCATGCTAGAGTTTTTGGGGGACACCTTCCTTATAGGACCAAGAACCTGTAAGGCACTTTCTTTCTTCAACTTCATAGTTTTGAGTAGTTGTGGATTCCTTCGCTTGCCCTACACCTTTAGGTATGCCTGACCAAGCTCTGCTTCCTCGACGATTTAGGCATACATTTATAACCTTACACTCTCCTTGATCTACTTTACCAAGCACTCATTAGTATTCGTGCTTGCTAAAGTGGGGGAAAAATGTATAGGAGTGAATTTGCACCCCATGTGTAAATTCTGCTTTTTTCCCTCTCGACTTTAGAAAACCAATTTCGAAGGCTTAATTCCACCTAAGCCTGCTACTTGCATCCCACTTGGCACTTTTTTTTAGCGTTAATGGAGGTGTTTCTATCGGCGACGCCCGCGTAGCATGCTTATGTCCCTTGCAGATTCCTGTAGCTAAACTTGTAGAGGCATTATATTTCTCATTGGGAGTCAAGTTGTAATGCCCCCTTCAGTCGACTGACCCAAATCTATCCATTTCTTTCATTCCTTCTTCAAATTCATTCCTTCAACATGCATTCTAACTTCTTTTAAGCTTCTTCACAACTTCAAGCACTCACTCTATCACTTCACAAGCTCACTTTCACTCACTCCAAGCATGCAAGCTCTCCATTACAGCAAACACAACACTCCATCACTTTGGTAGAACAAGTTGGGAATGAAACACCATTGCAGCAAAGGCTTGAGTACTCTCATTTTCTCCCCCAAGTAGCCTTCAGCGCTCTTGGTGGAGGTGGTAAGCTTCCCTTTCTTTCCTTCTATCACTTGGTTGAGTTAGCACTTTACTATTTTGTAGTGCTTGTGCTCTTTACTATATTACTTTCTTTATCTTGTTTCCTTGGCTATCCATGGAGGTGGATACACCTGAACGGGGGTCTAACTAAGGCAGACCCCTATATAGCCACCCAACATTTTCCTCTCTTTCTGTGTGTATGTGTGTGTGCTTTGTGGAGCTAGCTGGCGAATAGCCTCTTCTATGAAATTATCTTCATCACCTTAGCTTTGGTATATTTACTTTATCACCTTCGTTTATATTTCTCGTATTTCATAGTGTTATTTTTCTCTCTTAGAAGTTGCTAGCTAGACTGCTAGCTCATTTTCTGATAAGTTCATATTGTTTTTTCAGTCCTCTAGTCGTATAGATGCCAGTGCACCTGAGAGACGCCAGCGTGCCACACTGTCATCTCAAAACTGCGCTCTCATCCTCTGACAGAGATCTATTCGAGATACAATATTGAGCTTAAAAACTAGCTCGCCTAGCCCCACTTTGAATCTTGAGATTGTAGAGTGGTTGTAAGACTCCATCATCCTCATCATTCTCATCCTCATACCCTAAACATCCCACTAAGTTGAGGTCAGTTAGGGCAGCCTTCCGCATCTTGGCCCTCTGTCACTTGGGGCCTTGCATGTGGAGGTCCCCCTACCTTACACATACATAGATACATACAGGCATACATACATACATACAAGCATGGATACATACATACATACATACAAGCATACATGTACATACAAACATACAAATATATAAAAATACATTCAATAGAGTGGCATTTAACATAAAGAAAGACATAATGTGAGCATGTTATAATGCTCTCGTGTTATGTCTTGCTAGACATGTCTCGCATAAACGCAAAAACTATGTCAAAACTAAGATATAACGTGAGTACGTTATAACACGCTCATGTTATATCTTGCTTTGGGAATCCCCAAGCCTTGAGCTTGGTATTTTCCTTAGAATACCAACCCAAAGGCTTGGAGGGCCTTCCCAACAACCAGAGATGTGTTTTCACAAATTCTACAATATTTCACATAGTCGGGTTCTTGCTCACTGTCAGGATTGCACATGTTTCAATGTCGAACAAATTGAACACCTGGGTAATGTTAGGTTCTCTCTTAGCTATCCAACGATGTAATTTTTTTCACGTTTTGGCAATGTTAAGCCTTTGATCTATAATTTATTTTGTTTGTGTGTCTCTTTTTTGGAAAAAAGCAATGTTTGGTTGTTTTTTCGTTATAAATTAACCGTTCATCGAATTTTTAAATAAAATATATTTTTAGAAACTAGACTCCATTCTACATATATTAAAAAAAAAATCAATTAGTTTCCAAAATTTGTAGGGGTAGCACGGCCAAAATTCTATTTTTCAGGAAGTGTACTTTGAAAATTAGTAAAAAATAAAATATTCATTAAAAAATTATCAAAAAAATGTGCATCAACTACATACTATTAGCTAATTTCTCGCTAAAGCGATTTTAACAAAACTAAAAAAAAGTTCACCGTGCTACATTCCCAAAAAAGTTTCTATGTTATGTTTTTCTGACAAAAACAACACCAATTTCTGTGGACCCCTCTTTTGAACCCCTTACTCTCAACCATTTTCAAAATAAATTAGTAGTTTAGAAAGTAGACTAAGAGCACTACAATCCTTGTTTTTGTTGCATCTCAAAATTTTGAGTGTAATTATCCTCAATTTCACGTCCAAGGTCAATATTTCCTTATTTCAAAAAAAAAGTGGTCACTTAACCCCCCTTTTTGGCCCCCCATATTTTTGCACTCACCCGTTCTCTCTTGATGATTTAGTCAGAATTATGATAATGCTTAGATGGATTTTATTAGAATGGTTTTATGGAATACTGATTCACTCCCCCCTCTCAGTATTCCAAATATTCAACATACATTTGGAACAGAAGATGCACAAAATAGTTGCAGGATGCAAAACACATTGGGTTGTGACTCACTTCTCAATTCTTCTTCAATGAACACTTTTTGTTATGTAGAGTGTAACAAAACAATGTATTGAAGTTCACCTTTAGATTTTATAACAACCCTTAGTTTCAGCAAACATTCCATTTCAATATCTTCATACATTTGGAATAGAAAATGCACAAAATAGTTACAGGATGGAAAACACATTGGGTTGTGACTCACTTCTCAATTCTTGTTCAATGAGCGCTTTTTGTTATGCAAAGTGTAACAAAACAATGTATTGAAGTTCACCTTCATATTTTATAACAACCCTTAGTTTGAGTAAACATTGCATTTGAATATCTCCATACGTTTGGAACATAAAATGCAAATAATAGTTGTAGGTTGGAAAACATAGTGGGTTGTGACTCACTTCTAAATTCTTGTTGAATGCTCAAGGGTGTAGAGTTTGGGGTGGAGTTGCAAAACATAAGAAGGTAAAGAAAATGCACTGAATAATTGTAGGTTGGAAAACACAATGTGGGATGTCAGTAGATGCTTTTATGAAACCTGCACAGATTCCAAACATCTCCTCATTTATTCAATATGATGGAAGTTGACAGACTTCTCCCTTCTCCCGATACAAGGGCCATGGTAGAAAATCCTAGCTACTGCTCTCTTATTCATATGTAAAGCATTACCTTTTCATATGTTATTTCCAACATTTTTCAAATATTAATATTTAAAATGAAACTATTATCTTTCATTTCCTTTTGAAGGATAACAAGTTGAGGAACAAGTGTATTGTGATGTTCATCTTTTGTTAACACTTCGAGCTTGCACATTTGTAGCCCTTTTTCCACTCTAGCAACCAATTTAGTCAATGTATGGTGCTCATTTTTGTGATTTCTATTTTCAAAAAGAGAAAGATCATAGGACTTTGGGTGTAGGCGAGATTTCAAATGTGAAAGCCTATTTTCCAATGGAAACCATGTTGCAATTTCTGCTTCAATTCTTGCTAGCATGTTTTGACGAATAACATGTTGAGACTCTTCCTGATACAATGCATGAAGGAACCTTAATAATTCAACTCCTCGCATGTGACTCCCACCACTAAGAAGAACACTTGGTTGAAAAATGTCCCCTTTGTAGCATTTGAATTGCTGCAAACTCATGCACTACAAAATAAAAACTCCATACCTACTTCAATTTCATCTTCATATGCAACAAGAGATAGTGGTAGCCTTGCATTTCCATTGCTCACCAATTTGGTTGTTGATTTTGTTGATTTGTTGAGGAAATTGTATGGGATTGGATTTTGTTTAGAGGGATAATCATTACTCCTCTATGTAGATGTCCTATTTGAAGTGGGAGCTTTCCTGTCTGTTTTGTATCCACTACCACATTACACAAATTCTCTCCTCCACCAACCTCCAATGCATTTATTATTATGGAATCTTTAACTTTTATAAGTTGTGCAACAACACCTTTTACTTTTGACCTATCAAAATTCTTTGTAGGATTGGGAAATGTGTTATATTCTTGGAAACACTCATTTTCTAATTTTTCCATGTGCCCTTATTCATGGGCAACACCTTCCATTGTTGTCTTTGTTCTCTCAAATTCCTATCTTTTAGATTGCAGCTCTCTCTGAACAACATTAAGCTCCTCTTCTTTTGACCATGACAACTTCTTCTTGTGTTTTAATTCCTTTTCTAATTGGTTAATTTTAGTCTTCAGTTCACGTTCAACACTTCCAAATATTTATTTTCCATCTACAAATTGACCATCGATATGTTTTTCCTTGTCACCACTCCTCTTACCTCTTAACACCCCCTGCTATTCCTTTTCATGATCTTCTAACTTATTTTTCATATCTTTTGCTTCAAGCTTTAGATAAGTTGCTCCCTCATTAGCCCTTAGGACAGAAACATCCCTTTCTTGGATAGAGTTTGCAATTTATTTAATACTTTAATGTGCCTTTGTAGCTTCTTTTAGGTGAGTTTTTGCAGTATCTTTATCATTAGAGTATGCAGGTGTTTCTTTTGGAAAGCTCATTAGAGAACGTGTCTACCTTTTTAGATAATACTTTCATGCCTCCACCCAACTGATTCTCTTTTTTTACACTTAGATCTATTTGTTTCCTTTTCCTTATCATCCATTTCTAATTGTATTTGTTCCATGGAACTACTAACTTCAAGAATTCTTGGCTTCATTTGTTCAACTCTACTTATAGTATCATCTCTCTTTCTTTGCTTGCACAAATTCATATGCAATACAAAACCTTTCGAGTTAATCCACTTTTGCTTTGCCATTTTCCCCTTCCAAATACTGCACATGCTCCTTCCTCAACTTCTCATGAGAAGGAAGAACCTCTTCAGTCAATACACTATCTATCTCATCCACTTTGGTATGCTTCTTCCCAAGTATTTTTAGAGAAGATTCCTTTTTCATTACATACTTTTCCAGTACATCCTCTTATTTTTTATTATTAGCATCTCATATAATTTTCATAACAAATACTTCTGGGATTTTATCTAATTTGTTGCAGGCAAAGGGATAGTTTTTGGAATTTATTGAATACTTTTATGTACCTTTGCAATTTCTTTTTTCCCAACTTTGAGAGTGTATTTATGATTACATAATTCATATGTTTCTTTTAACAAGTTATTTGCAACAAGTTTATTTATGATTACATAATTCATATGTTTCAGATAAGACTTTCATGTCTCCATCCAACTGATTCTTTTTTTCTGCACTTAGATATGGTTTTACAATAGTAAGTGGGTTGTAGTTTTTATAACACCCAGTGTTTGCCAATATGTAGTTTTAAAATGCAGTATTCATGTAACTGAGACCTTTTTTTTCATAAATACACTATGATATTTATTTATTTTCAAAAGTAGTGGATAAATACACCCATCCATCCTATTTCACCAAAGTAACACCAAAAGTCACCCTCAAAGGAATACAATACCCGATGCAAAATCCTATTTCACAAAATATTAGTCCTAGTCTTCTAGTTCCACCCACTTTCACCTCATCCATCCCATGTTTATCCACCTCATCCATTTCATGTTTTTCCACCTTCATAGCACCTATAGAAATTCAACCATGTCACTCACTTGACCTCACTGATCCAAATCATGACATCATAGATCCCCCCTTATGTGAAGATCAAAGTACTCCCTCTCATGATCCTAGTCCATCTCATGGCTCAATTCCATGTCATGACACCATACCATCTCACGATCCAAGTCTCTCAACTCCATACCATAATCCTAGTCCATAAATTCATTCAATAAAGCTTTCTATCCATTAAATAAATTTAAGACCCCCAAGGTATAAGCATTTCCCTCACATCACATGATAATCCTAATCTTTCACAAGATCCCATTCATGAATCACAAACATATAAGATTAGTTCATACACCTTTATAAAAGTCGGTTTTCTCCTACAATACCACACACCTTCATGAGCAAGGTTTACTTGAACACCCTAATATTAAAACACATCTAAATTCTTATGGCCTTGGCTTCATACCTCCTTCTCAAGACGTTGGTAGCTCTTTCAAACCCAAAAGGACTTCCTTTAGATCAATACGTCCACCTCCTCCATCATCTTTACCATCTATTGTTGGACCCTATCGATCAACCCTTCCATCCATCTTGGGTCCATATGTTACTAATGCATATCCTTACATTCCCTTTCAAGAACAAAAAAGGCACATACCCTTGAATTCCTTCCAAAACCTTCCAGTTCGAAATCCTCTTTTTTCATATAATCCCTCTATGGCCTCTCCAAGAAATACATAAATTGAAGAATCCACAAAAACCTAAATATCATCATGTCTCACTAAAAATACATGCCCAAATAAAGAAAAATATGCTCCAAAATCAAAATCAAAACATTTCCAAGAAAATGCAAAAGCTAATTAAGAAAAAATCAAAAGGCTATAATGAAAAATCAAAAGTGAAAACAATGTGGGTTCCAAAGTGAAAGAATCCATGCATTCAAATAAAAAATCCAAATTGGTAATACCAACTAGCTAATCCAAAAGACGTCATTATTCAACCATCATCCAATCCTCCATCTAAGTATATTCCATCTCATAAGCCAATCAGAACTCTTTCCTCATCCTCCAAATTAGTTTTGGGTCCTTATATGCCCAAGTTTATTATCCCAACCTAGACTCAATCCTTCAACTTTCACCACCCTTCAAGGTGTGTTCCAATGTTGTTCTTGCCCACATTCCCTCATAATGACTTGATTCCATACTTTCATCCAACCTTCATCCCTCATTCCATAACTTTAATCCAATCCTTTGCATGAATCCTTAACCCCCTTCTGCCTACCTCTATCCATTCCATTATCTTTACCAATTTTTCTACTAATGTCTTTGAGTGGAAACATGTTAGCCATGGTCTATAAGAAACATTTAGTCAATGGGGTACTATCTTCCACAAAGAGACACTTGAGTCCTCCATTCATATCCATAAACCTTCATCAACTTCCATTTCGATAAGATTTCATTTCCATTGTCATTCATATTCATTTGTATCCACTAGCTTTCACATTCATCCATGTACCCTTGTTTGTACACTTGGGGGAAAGAATTTTCCATTCGTACGATACATTATTTATTATCCTATTTTCACTTAGCCATATAATATTCCTTCATTTATATTCCATGCTATCCACTTTATCCATCCACCTTCCTTTGATCTTGCATAAAGTATTGGGGAAAAATAACAAGAACAAGTATCTAATGCATGCTTTATAACATGTGTGTCTTCCATCCTCCATATCACTTGTCATTCATCTCATGTTTCCTTTCATATCCATTTATCTTCCATATCTATGTCTTGTCGTTATCACTTGTCATACTTATCCCTTGTCATACCTCTTAGTATGGGGGCATGTTATTACTTTGACATGCCATCTTTGGAGACCTCTATAGGTCCTCTATTTATCCTTTGTATAAGACCAAACATTTTGGGTTCCCTTGTCATTGGTTCCCTCCACCCATAGCATTCCATATCTTGATCCATCTATCTTCATCCTCCATCTAAGGTGTATCCTTACATGTCCTATCATTAACCCATATCATTGATCCATATCCATCCATATCTCCTTTGGTTTTCAGCTTGACTAAGGAATAAGATCTTGTTTATCATTATTATTTAAATTGTTATTTATCATTGAGTTATCATTGTTATGAGCAACACATTTAAAAAAACCATAAACTCTTTAACATTCTAAAACATTGGGTTTTAGTGATTCATGACCCATTGTGTTTTCCATCTTACAACTATTTTGTGCACTGGTCCTTATCATATGCATTAGCATTTTCATTTTTCATTATCATGATCTTGCATATTTATCGTTATCATATTGCATGCATGACATCTTGGCCTTTATCTTGAGTTTTGTATCCTTTCAAGTCATCAATATCATAATCTTTTTATATCTTTTCTTTTCTTGTCACATTTTGAGGAAGCTTGAGGATCTCTACACCTTTTTGTGTATGAAGGAGAGTGAAGAGTGGGGCATGAGTCTTTCTTGTGTGTGTGTATTGATTCAATCCATCTGATGATGATTACAAAAATCATAACCAGTAAAAAAGAGGGATTTGTTCCACTCAATGATGAAACAAATGATCACTTCATAACCTTTCCATTCCATTCATTTCCATATTCAACCTTTCATATCCTTTCCTCCCATATCGAATACATTTCATAAGCCATTTATATTATTTTCTTACATCTAATCAATGTGTTGCATTCCTTTCTTCTTTGCATCCACCTAGGTCATTCACATTTCTAAATCTTACATATCATTTTATATCTATAGCTCAAAAATGATCACTTCATAGCCTTTCCATTCCATTCATTTCCATATCCAACCTTTCATATCCTTCCCTCCCATATCGAATACATTCCATAAGCCATTATATGTTTTGCTTGCATCTAATCAATGTGTCACATTCCTTTCTTCTTTGCATCCACCTAGGTCATTCATATTTCTAAATATTTTGTATCATTATCTATTTACAGCTCAAACATACTTTCATCTATCATATCAAGATTGACACCATATCATATCAAGATCAAGATCAAGGAAATATCAAGGTTATGCAATCAAAGTCTGAGGGAAACAACCATATCAAGAGACCATGTTCAAGGTGAGTTTGTTTCATTTCATGCATGCATTATCTTCTAGATCTTAGACACAATTGAGGTTTACAATTGGTGTTTATAGATCTCAAGTGTTAACATGTTCATACATGTAAGTCTGAATATGTCTCTTCTTGGTTGAAAAGTGTTACAAAAGTGTTCAGTTGTTGTGACTGAAAAAATTATGAGTTACAGTGTTTTTTTTCTACTTGTAGCAACTAAAATTGAAAGAGCTAAGTTAAAATTCTAGCTTGGGGGTCCTATATGTAATCACAACCATAGGAGAGCATATACAAAGTATTTTTTACTAAGTTAGAAGGCTGAAAATTAGGCCAACCTCTTTTACATGCCGAAGAAGCTTCCTTGTTTGGCTTAGTCTCTTCAACTCCTTGAAATGTGCTCTAGTTGGTGATGAGGCTTCTATATTTGTGGAAGAAGTTGAATTACCCCAAGATGCTTGTACATTTCCCTTAGAAAGCTCAAACCGATCATTGATGTCCCGGCTGCTACTAAACTACCTTGACTATTCCATAATCTACTCCTACATGCTTTCTAGATGCTCTTAACAAATCATTATTTTTCCAAACTATTGGCACATGATAATGGAGCATGTTTCCTATCTTTCTCTTCCATATGGCATAGAGAAATCCTTATATTTATGATAATTCTTCATTTGTTAGCTATAGGTTGCTACCCTAACCTTCATAGCAGATCTATTGACTGTGATTAGGTCTATATAACACTTTTAAAAATTCCCATCCCTCGTTCAAGGTCTTAGGGCTGACATATAAGTCATCTCTTCTCACTATCAAGACACCTTAATTGCCAGCAACAGTGACTATCTACCTTGTCTATTAGAAGGTTAGCAATTGTATTCTTGACATGATTAACACATTCACAACTTATTGGTCATTAACTTTCAGATTCTACCATATTTGGCTTTCAACACTACCCATAACATGTTATCTTTGATAGTTGAATGATTATCCTTGATCATGGTGGTAATCCTTTTGGAATGATCGTCTCATGCTTACATTTAATTTTCTCCTTTTTGTCCTTGAGAATGGTGAATGTCATGTTGATTTTGAGAGCCAACCATTATGATTTTTTTGTCTCTTAATTGTTCTTTGAAAACCTCACCTAACACCTTCTCAAACTCTACCCTAGCTTCCTTTGTAGGGACTATCAACATCATTATTTGACCGCTATTTTTGTTATTATAGAAAAACTACCTTTTCAATAGTCATATGACACCATTATCATAGGTCTGACTTTCCATTTAAATACTTTGATATTACATAGTCATTTACTCTTTTCATCTCATTGACCATACACCTTTGATGATGAAGAGTGATTCTCATGACTATCTTTAAGGTTGTTACTCCATCAAGCATTTCTTTTCGTTATGTTCACCTTCAAGATACTATTGTCCTTGACTTTATTGTCTAATAAAATTTTGTGCTTTTGACTTCCATAATGAATTTCATTGATAGGACTACCCTGGAAGCAAGGCATGTACTCTTTTCATGGTTGTCATCGTAAGGGACTATCATAGATTGTCAAAGGTTTCCTTTTATAACTTTTTCCTTTTTGTCCTTATGATGATTATTTATTACATACCACTGTCATATGTAGGTATGATCTACCTTCTACTTCACCATAGTTCTTGGTTGATTCATGAATGTATCACTGTCCATGACTAATTCATGCCCCTTCTCATATACTAGATTGATGTTATAACCATTTCTCTATAACCTATTGAAGCAATCACTGGTTTTCAGTTTGTTTATCTTCATATGCTTGTCCAATAATCTCAATCTTAGTAATACAGGCTTCTCCTTCTTCACTTTTAACCTTCAAATCTTTTGTAGTTGCCCATTATCATGATGAATACTCTATGTGTGAGTGTCATTAAGCTACCTTTTAAGGGGTACTTGATTGATTTCATGTGACTGGATTTTTGGACTGTCATTAATAGGTTTACTATGTTCAATATTTTACTCTCATTTCTCAGATTTTCTAGCACCTTCATTGTCATTTCACTTTGGGACTGTCATACTTCCACATTATTCAATGTCAACCTATCAAATCAAGAAAGTTGCAAAGAGTGAATCCAACACTCATTATTCTCTCTATCTGTACAATCACCTTCATTATAACTTCTATCTGATAGTAATGTTAGAAGTGTGACTATAGTTGATTAATACTCCATCAAATTTGTGTATACTATGTCAGGAACCTGCTCCTTTGATCAACAAACATATATGACCATTATTCTTCCTAGGATTTGTAATGTTTTTTTATGTACCTGCACATAGAGTAGTACCACAACCTTTAGTAAAAGGGCTATTGGGTTACTTTTAGCTTGAATTTGATATGCAAGAACCTTGCCATAAGAATACAAAACTGTTCTTTCAATGAATTCACTATCATTTGTCATTTCTAAACTATTGTCTTTTCTTTGTGATGGCTATCTCTTATCATGTACCATCAAAAGACAACCAAAAGAAATATAGTCTCATGGAGATGGAATGCCATGACAATTCATATAGCAGCAAGGCAACAATATTGATTGTCATGGCATTCCATCACCTCGAGACCACATTTCTTTGAGGCATTTTATCAAATAGTTCACTGCCTTGTCTATGCTATTGCTTACTATTATGCTTTGATAGATTTTTTCCAAGCATCTATAGCTTGTTCAAAAGCATCTGTTTTAGGCTTTTAGCCATAGTAGCAAGGAAATGAGTTGTTTGATAAAATGCTTTGGTAGACATGTATGAAAAATGTGGTAGCATAAACAAGGTAGTGAACTGTTTGATAAAATTCCTCAAAGAAATGTGCTCTCATGGTGATGGAATGCCATGACAATCCATATAGCAGCAAGGCAACAATATGGATTGGCATGGCATTCCATCACCACGTGACCACATTTCTTTGAGGCATTTTATCAAACAGTTCACTGCCTTGTCTATGCTATTGCTTACTATTATGCTTTGATAGATTTTTTGCAAGCATTTGTAGCTTGTTTAAAAGAACCTATTTTAGGCTTTTAGCCATAGCAGCAAGGCAATGAACTATTTGATAAAATGCTTTGGTAAACGTATGAAAAATGTGGTAGCATAGACAAGGTAGTGAACTATTTGATCAAATGCCTCAAAGAAATGTGGTCTTGTGGTGATGGAATGCCATGAAAATCCATATAGCAACAAGGCAAAAATATGGATTGTCATGGAATTTCATCACCATGAGACCACATTTCTTTGAGGCATTTTATCAAATAATTCGCTGCCTTGTCTATGCTACCACATTTTTCATACATGTCTACCAAAGCATTTTATCAAATAGTTCACTGCCTTACTGCTATGGCTAAAAGCCTAAAACAGGTTCTTTTAAACAAGCTACAGATGCTTTCAAAAAATCTATCAAAGCATAATAGTAAATATGGATTGTCATGGCATTCCAACACCGTGGCTAAATAGTAAATATGCATTGTTGAAAAAATCTATCAAAGCATAATATTAAAAATGGATTGTCATGGCATTCCAACACCATACCAGTCTTGGAATGCCATGACAAGCCATAGACAAGCAATAGAAATAGTTCATTGCCTAGCGTATGGCTTGTCATGGCATTCCAATCACCATGGTGTTGCAATGCCATGACAATCCATATTTACTATTATGCTTTGATAGTAAACACCCAATGTTTTCAAACAAGCATATACATGCACAATATGATTGCAAGTTGGAAAACACAGTGTGAGGTGAGTATATGTCTGCCAAAATATGGTGGCAACCCATAGATAAGCAATCATACATAGAATCATTTAATTTCCTTGTCTATGGCTTGTCATGGCATTTCAATCACCATGGTGTTGGAACGCCATGACAATCCAGATTTACTATTATGCTAAATGATAGTAAACACACATTTTTTCCAACCATATACATGCATAGTATGATTGTAAGTTGGAAAACACAATGTGAGGTGAGTATATATCTGCCAAAACATAGTGGCATGCCATAGATAAGCAATCATACATACAAATAGTTCATTTCCTTGTCTATGGATTGTCATGGTATTCCAATCACCATGGTGTTGGAATGTCATGACAATCCAGATTTACTATTATGCTTTGATAGTAAACACACAATGTATTCCAACAACCATATACATGCATTGTATGATTGCAAGTTGGAAAACACAGTGTGATACATGAGTATATGTCTGCCAAAACACAATGGCAAGCCATAGATAAGCAATCATACATACAAACAATTAATTGCCTTGTCTATGGCTTTTCATGGAATTCCAATCACCATGAGACCAAATTTCATTGAGGCATTTTTCAAACAATTCACTACCTTGTCTATGTTGTTGCTTACTATTATGCTTACTAATATGCTTTCATAGACAAGGCAGTGAACTGTTTGAAAAAATGTCTCAAACAAATGTGGTCTCTTGGAATGCCATGACAAACAAATACAATTGGCAGCTGCAATTATCACTCTAGTATGAATGAATTAATATCTTTGAGAATAGTATTTGGTTGCATAGGTGGAGTACCCTATAGTTTTGGGTATAGTTTTAGAATATATTGTTGATACATCTACTGAAGATGACATATATATCTGCAAGCCAAACTACATTGCTTGTTAAATAGGGTGTTTCCAATTTTCTAACAAAATTTTGTTAGGGGTCTCCATCTACAAATATCACTCTATTTATCATCATATATCTACAATTATCACTCTAACTATCTGCAATTATTTTGGAAAAACCAGTGGGAGATGAGTATATGTCTGCCAAAACATAGTGGCAAGCCATAGATAAGCAATCATACATAGAAATAGTTCATTTCCTTGTTTATGGCTTGGCATGGTATTCCAACCACCATGAGACCACATTTCTTTGAGTCATTTTTTCAAATAGTTCACTACCTTATCCATGTTGTTGCTTACTATTATGCTTTCATAAACAAGGTAGTGAACTGTTTGAAAAAATACCTCAAACAAATGTGGTCTCATGGAATGCCATGACAAACAAATGCAATTGGTAGCTACAATTATCACTCTAGAATGAAGGAATTAATATATTTGAGAATAGTACTTGGTTGCGCAGGTGGAGATCCCTATAGTTGTGGGTATAGCTATTAGCTATGCAATGTGAAGTAACTGCATAACTACTTTTAGGTTGACTTTGTATAAAAAACTATATTGTAATTTAAATTTTGTCATCTATCTATCGACATCTACTTAGCAGTTATGCAATGTGAAGTAATGCTTTCAGTTTGAAAGATGAGCAATGCAATGAAATGGAAAACACTGGTGTTTATAAAACTGCAACCCACATCACAACATACCCAAACCCTTGTGGTTTTTAAGCATGTATATGTACGTGTGCATTACAAATAGCAAGAACACCAATTTCTTGTCATTATCGCCAATAATGAATAAATTTGTTTAAAGTGGTGAAACACAGAGTGTTAATGGTTCTTGGAAAACAATGGGTGTTTATAAAACTGTGCCTTTCATTACATTTCTAAGGTCTAAATAACAAAAGTGTAAGACATTCATTCTGTTTTGTAAAATTCTAAGATGCAAAATACTAGGTTTTACATAACCTGCAACCCACTTAATGTTTGAAAATAATTTACAAACAAAAACCCTCATAATGTTTTAAAACCATTTACAACTAACAACCCAAATGGTTAGAAACCCCTCACCTCACTTTAGATGTGTTAGTGTGAAAAGAGACATTGTCAATCTAGTTAGCTATTAGTATACTTAGTAGATTCATATTCACACTACACTTAAGCTCACTTGAGGACATGTAGAGGTTTGTCTCACCTCATGTGGTTGAGACAAGTGTTCTCAGTTTGTGAGACACCTTTACACCTCTTGTGTGATCACTTGCCACTCACTACAACACATGTCATGTGAGTTAACAAGTGTTCAATCTATGAAGGGTTAGCCAGTCATCGTGTTTCACATGACCACCTTCATCTCCTTGCCTATGTACGCAAGCTTTGTACTCATTATCTCTTGGGTCAACTAAATACAATATTGCATTGTTCATGTGCTTGTCTCTTATCTCCTAGATCTTCCTAATTCTAATATGGTATCAGAGCTTTAGGTGGAGATAGGACAAGCAAGGGTCAATTAAATACAATCTATGCATTGTTCATGTGCTTGTCTCTCATCTCCTAGATCTTCCTAATTCAAATATGGTATCAGAGCTTTAGATGGAGATAGGACAAGCCAAGGTGAATGTTATTGTATTTTGTTGATGCCATTGTTGTGTGCAACCAGCTGCAGAACGATGGTTAGGCGTTTCTAGAGCATCCTAGAGCACCGTTTGGAGTCAACCTACAGATCAACTCATAGCAAGAAGATGTCAAACCCACCCCTGAGGCGAATCTCTGCTCAGTAAAATTGACGCGCAGCTGAATGCATTGGAGGATATCTCCACTCATTAGGGCATCAGTATACCTCTGCCATCAAACACCTCTGTTGAGAGCCTTTGCGCAGTCATTTTCTGCAGCCCCTGTGGCATTTGAGATTTGCCGGTAGCTACACCAAATCGATTCATCCCTTGCACTTTGATTTGTAGGGCAGTATTTGCTTTGGATGAGGTGGCAATATGGCGCAATAAGTTCTGTTGCCCTCTGCTATTGGTTGCAACAGAGTCATTTGGCATCATTTGTGTGCACAACCGTGTGTTTTGGTCTGCTATTTTTCATGCAAAGATAGTGACCATCTTTTTCGGGTGCTTCAGTACTGATCTTCCGGCAGCTATTGACAAAGTTGTGGTAGATGGAGTGAATTGTACTGTCGATATCACTCAAACGTGGAATAGCCTCTTTTTACAAAGACAATATTTCGCTGGGAGCTTCTGGGCAATTGAAAGAGTCAATTTTTGTGTCATGCTTGGTAGTGTTTCACTGTTGCATATGTGGAGGAGGCGTGATTCTCTTCTTGACTCATCGAGCCATCTTCAATTTTGCAGGCCGCACCCAAGGTGGGAAGCATTTGGACGCATCTCACATGGCCCTGTCAGTCGTGGCATTGGAATCTTCCATTACAGAGCCCTCACATGAATCCCACACGTATCTGCAACTTCTTGACTCAGTCAAAACAGTCTTGCAGGCAACTCCAAGCGCCCACCTGATCTGGTCAACATCCTGCTCATGGAGCACATCGACCAAATCGAAAAGGACCCTATTATTAACCGTCTCCAACACAGTTGGCGTAATTCCTCCTTTACTTAGTCTAACTTACACTTGGCATCCATAGCCTTGATCAATATCTCCCATAGGCATTCATATTTTTTTAGCATTAAATATTCGCATTTTATGTTAAAATAGAGGTTAATGTCTATATTAAGCATTTAATAGCATGGTTATTTATTTACCTAGCTCATTTAAAGCTTGTAAGGGAGGGGAGTTAGAATTTTTGTTGGCATAGTTAAAAATTTGTGAAAGAAGAATTCTTTTGCAATGAATGTAGCAAAAGAAAAGTGTAATAAGGGGAGATGAAATTAGTTGCCTTAGTTAAAAATTTGTGAAAGAGGAGATATTTTCTCTTTTACAATGAAGTTGGCAAAAGGGGGGGTCAAACTCGGGTTTTATTTTCTATTTCCCTCTCTCTAACTTCTTAAAATATTTGGTTTTCAATATTTGGTTTTCAAAATTTTGTAAATGCAATTTTTTTATTGGTGTAAATTTGCAATCGGGTGAAAAGAAAAATTTAAACTCTATTCAATGATGGTGATCTCGCACTAATATATAAAGTGCCCTTTTTCACCTTCATTCTTGTATGCAAATATATGCACTAAAATAAAGTGCCTTGAACAAAGTGGGAAATCAAAAATATTAAAAAGGGGGGTTGTCAAAGAGTTGTGATTAAAAATCCACTCCAAATTTCTTTCAATTCTCTAAAAAGCTGAAAATCACAACTAAGCATGGAGTCGAATCAACAAAAGGAGCCAAATGCAGCTAAGGATAAAGAAATACAAGGAGCAACAAAATCACAAAACAAGGAAAATATCAGAAGGTCCTTTTTTGGAGGATAGTTTTTTCCCATTGGGTTTTCTATCTTTCTCCATCATTTGTAAAATACTACATTGTAAATGAGTACCTTAGTGCTATGAGGTTTCCACAATCCATTTAGAATGTAATTTTATTACTTTTGGCTTTGATTGTGTGTGAGTTTTTCCATCAACATTTCGGATCACACTCCATACTCTGTGATCCATCATCAGGATAGAGAGCTAAAGAGGGAAATATGGATAAGTTACAGACCTAGCTAGGTTTAAAAAGAGGGAGATGTTTGAGAAAGGGAGAAGCACAAAACCCAAGGAGATTAACAAAATTAAAAATAATAAAACAAAAGGAATAGCAAAGGAAAACAACAAGAAAATGCACCAAGCAAGGAATTAAAATAAGAGAAGTAAAAATGAAGAAGGGAAAACTAGATATAAGAATAAACAAGTGTCGCGCAGTGGCTAGTACTTTCCTTTATAGTATGGTAATTATTGTTATCGATATTTGAAAAAAATTAAATGTAGTTTAATTAATGTGATTAAAACTTACACAAAATAATTAGAATATTGCATTTGAGTTTTATTGTTACTAAGATTCCAATATAAGTCAATTAAAAAATTACAGACAAATATAAGTCAACTAGAAAATTACACTATCTAAAAGGTTTACTTTAGTAAGGCAAGGAACTTCCGCATCAAGGAATATGATATATAAAAGTGGCATCAGATGGGTAGAAATTGCATACTTTTGTAAGTGAACCTAACTATTTAACATGTGATACAATGTTGTTCAAATAGATGCTAGAATTCCACAAGCTAACATAATTGTGATGTTAGCAAAGTAAAAAGTGCAAGATTTACATATGTAACTAGACCTATACAGATCCTGGGATTTTATTAGTGAACTAGCCATACAAGATTTTCTAGCTAAACTAGTTATTTGAGGGAACCTAATGGAAAGCCAAACATTTACAAGAACCTGATAGCAAACCAAACATGAAAGGTTTTCTAATTGAAATCACTACTTTTAGGAGATCATTAGTGAACCAAAATTTGTAGAGTTTCCAGTTTGAACAATATTTTCTACCTATGGATTTTTTTAGTTGTAACCACTTGACCTTGAAATGGCTCAAATTTTTGAGAGTCTAGAATATAAAATAAATTTTTGTAATATCCAAAAATTATTTCTTTTGGGAAAAGGAAGAAAAAAAGAATAATCAAAGAAGGGAATAGGCTTAAGGATTGAAGTGGGATTGTTCTTGAAGGTCTTCATGTATAGAAAAATTCCTAAATAATAAAGGCTAAAATTCATGTTGTAGTTGTCGAAGAATACCATGATGATAAGGCCTAGTATGTAATGAGAAATTGATATGTGGTTTATAAGAACCAAGAAATCCCTATTGTAGCAAGTTATTTTGATCATTTTGTAATGAATTTATAAAATGAATAAATCATGTTTTTTAGTTGTGCTAGAAGTGTGTTTAGGCTAGAATTGGTCGAGAGATCAGGGAAAACAAGTACATCCTTAATATAACCATCCTCAAGTGGAATAGTACATGAACCTAAAACTAAGAGTTGTGTAGAGTCTTGACTAGAATATGTGAAGTGCTACAATTTGAGAGGTATGTGACAATATCTAACCCTAACCCTAACCCTAACCTTAACTCTAACTCTAACAATAAATTCTAAACCATTATCTTAACCCTAGACCTATATCTAACCCTAACTATGGTCGTAACATTGTCCATAACTACAAACTTAATAAATAAATAATATATTTAATAAATGTTATATTACTAGTTATTATTAAATAAATTTTATAAATAAATTAAATATAATATATATTAAAAATAATGTGGGAGGTTGGGTGGGCTCCCCCTCCCCCCTTTCTTTATTTCTTCTCTGCATTGGTTTGCTAGGAGGGCCAATTGGGCGTCAAGGTGGCGAAATGGAAAGGGTTAAGGGGGACATAGAAGGGTGTGACAAGGATGTCGGTCACGTGGCTTTGGTGAAATTTATCTTCCCTGAGCTCAAGGATGTCGTAGGCATCATTACCTGGAGGCCACTTAATACAGATTAAGCATGGCACGTTTGGATGGTAGTCATTAGTAAGGGTGGCAGCAGATTGGTACCTGGCAGTAATTGAGCTGCAATGTTTAAGTTGGTAGTTTATTCTCTTTTCTTCATTCACCTGTGTTGCTTCGTTTGGTTCGTGGTGGTTTTAGTGGCGGATTTTATTTGTTCTGGTGGTGGCGCTCATGGCGAAGCGCTCTTGCTTCGTCATTGAGGTCTTTGTGGATGGAGTGGTGAAGTTTGGGGCAGACACACCAATCTCTCTGAAATCATTGGCTAGACAAGCCTCCTTTAGAGAAATCAAAGACCAAAGGCTGAAGCGGATTCTCACAAACAAGGATCCGCTGGTCTTGGTGGTGACAAAAATGATCCTGGGAGTTGGCCATTTGGCCAACAAGAAGTTCGGAAGAGACAACCTTCACATCTCCTCTCGGTTCCTGGCCTCTCTTCTGGATAATAGGGAGTCTAAGGTCGAGGCTAAACTGTTGTTGGTAAAGATGTTTCGAAAGGACCTGGTGGGTGGTTTAGACGAGGTGTTGAGCTTTGTTGTGGAGGGTAGAGGCGTTCCAAGGCCGAGTGACTTCGCAATTATTCGAGGATCGAACGAAGTTGTGAAGCTTTTTCCGTTCCTTCTTGACTTGAGCGGTCAGGCGTTGAGTAAACACAGAATGGTGGCGGCAGTGGCTATCGAATTCTTGAAATTGTTTGGTCTATTGGCGGTGGGTGGTCTCGAGTGGGTAAAGGTCTTCAAATATTTTGCTGCTTTGAACAACTTTCTGTGAGTGTCTTTCCTATTGATGATGGTTTTGGTAATTTTAGGTTTCCTTTCTTTGGTTCAATGGTATTCTCCAGTTGCGGGATTTGTAATTTTGGCCTCTTAATGGCCATTGTGTGAATTTTGGGTGCTTGGGTTATGTCTGTTCACGGATGGGTCGAACCTTTCTGGCCTTCCGGGTTGGTTGTCGGCTTCGGTGGTAGGGTGGTGGGTTCTAGAAGGTTGGTTTCTTGTTTTAATCTGTTCTATTTGGTTGGCTTTCTTATTTTGGCTTGTTTTGGCTTGTCTATGGGGTTTTTTTTGGAATAGGTGGTTGGGTTGGGTTTTGCTGGTGCTTGATGGCAGAATCATTTCTTGTGTTTGCAGACGATTGTACTCTCCTTTAATATATATAACTCAAAACTTGTGTATCAAAAAAAATACATATATTAAAAATAATTAAAAGTTAGATATTACATGTTGGCAATGTTTCTTCTCTTATTATTAATATAAAATTGTTATATATTAAAATGATTATTTATTACAAGTTGTTTATTTTTAATTTAATATATAAATATTAAGAAATAAAATATATTGTATTAAATTATCAAATTTGATTCGTAATAAACAAAAGGGCAACTAAATCTCTTCATTCAAATCAATAATTGTTAAATATTAATGAACCAATGATTATTTAGTAAAGAATTGTAGAGTGACATTAAAAAAATATATGAATTAATAAAATATTGGAGCATTATATCTATTAATCATATTTGAGTGATTTTTCTTAATAATATTTTATTTTTATTTTTATTTTTGAATAGTTCTAGCATAATTTTTACCTTATTCTTAATTCTATTCATATTCATAATTATAATGCTTTTAGGATTATAATAATTAATAATAATAAGATTAAAATTATAATTTAACTAATAATTATACTAATTTTAGTTATTTTAATTTAATTTTTATTTGTACTTATTTATGTTTTGAAAATAATTAAATTTGGAAAATAAAAAAAAGTATCAATGTCAAATAGTTTAAAATTTAATTTAAATTTTTATTTTAACTATGTAAAATCTAACATTTAGGAAGATTATTTTATATGTGAATCTAAATCTCTATAAAATAGTTAATTAATTTTTGTAAGACTTTCTTTAATAAAAAATAACAATTAGCACATAAAAAAATAATTTTAAAAGAAAAAAAAAAGATAAAAATAAGTAACATTTATTTATTTTAGAAAAGATTTAATGAAATGATTTTTATTTTAAAAAATGAAAAATCATTTTTTTTAAATAGTTTATCTTACTTTCTCTATAAATTCACCAATAACACACATAACTTTTTAACCAATCATATGCACAATAAATAATTCTTATAATTTGTAAAGTTAAATATTTTACAAGTTGACTTTACAAAATTGAATTTTATTTTAAGTTTTTAAAAATATTGTTTTTGATTGGTTGAAAACTAAATTATTAATAACTAGTTAACTATGAAAAGCAAAACTCATTGCAATAGTAATATGCCTCACAACAAGTACTAATAAACAAGCAACCAAATATAAACAAAATAAGACAAAAATGCAAACGTACTTGCAAATATAAACGAATGTATAACTATATAGAGGAGAATAAAAGGGTGCAAAAATGCAAACAATACAAAAAACCAACAAAGAGCACAAAACCACACAACAAAGTAAAAAACAAGAAAAGACACAAAAAAGCCAAAAAAATGTGAATAAAAGATTAACCAAAAATACAAAAGAAAGGGAAAAAATAAACAAACATTAAAAACAAATTACAACAAACAATAAAACACAAAAAACAAAAACAATCAAGAAAGCAAAAAGCAAAGATGCCTATAAAAGACAAATAAAATATAACAATAGCACCAATAAAAAATAATTAATAAAAACTTTCAACAATAACAAAAAATAAACAAAACAAAGAGGCACATAACAGAACACAATTTTTTTATAAAGGCACATACATACATACTGTACATATATATATATATATATATATATATATATATATATATATATATAAAAGAATAAATACAAAAAAATAAGCAACTAATATATATATAGGAAAATAAAAACCTAAAAACAAAAACACTCAAACATAAATACAAAAAACATTTAAGCTTTAAGAATAAATACAAAATAATTAAGCAATTAATGAAATTAAAATTGCAAATAATTAACCAATTACAAAAAACAACAACAAGACGAAAAAGCAAAAATACCTACAAACCAAAACACAAATATATATATGCAAGTGGGAATGTGTGTGTGTGTGTGGGTTAGAGTTTGTAGGGTGCAACTAACCCAAACCAAAAAGGATTTAGGAAGAAATGAAAAGAGAGGAAAGTAAAAATAAAAGACCTAAATACAACCAAAATAAGCCAACAAAGACAAGAAAGCACAACTACATAAATGCATCAAGATGCATTTTTAGTAAAAATAAAGGAAGAAGGGGGGCCAAGAAAACATTAAAGGAGAACAACAACGAGAGCACAAGAGAAGTGAGAGGGAAAATAGGAAACTTAAAGAGAAAAGAGGAACAAACATGTGGAAGAAAGAGAGAGGACGAGATACAAAGGAAAGGAGAGGGAGGATCAGGGATGAAAAGAAAAGGACGGAAGGGGGAGGCAACAAACAAGGAAGGGGGGGAAGAGGGAGAGGGAGGGTAGCCAATCCTAGGAAGACACTATCAAGGAAGGGGAGGAGGACAATGGAGGTTCCTTAGTTTAGACAAAAGAGGTTTCCAAGAGAGGCTTAAGCCCCACCCCTCATCACGGTTGAGGTTAGTGGGGTGGTTGTTGATTTCAATAGCTTCCTTTAGCTTCCTCTTGAAGAAGTTGTCTTCTTCAATATCTTCCTTTAGCTTCCTCTTGAAGAAGTTTTCTTCTTCAATAGCTTCCTTTAACTTCTTCAAGAGGAAGCTAAAGGAAGCTATTGAAATCAACAACCACTCCACTAACCTCAACCGTGACAAGGGGTGGGGCTTAAGCCTCTCTTGGCAACCTCTTTTGTCTAACTTGAGGAAGCTCCATCATCCTCCCCACCTTCCTTGACCATGTCTTCCTAGGATTGGCTGCCCTCCCTCTCCCTCTCTCCCCCCTTCCCTATTTGTTGCCTCCCCCTTTTGTCCTTTTCTTTTTGTCCCTAATCCTCCCTCTCCTTTCCTTTGTATCTCATCCTCTCTCTTTCTTCTGCATCCCTTCCTCTTTTCTCTTTAAGTTTCATATTTTCCCTCTCGCTTCTCATGTGCTCTCGTTGTTGTTCTCCTTTAGTGTTTTCTTGGCCCCCCTTCTTCCTTTATTTTTACTAAAAATGCATCTTGATGCATTTAGGTAGGTTTGTTTGTTTGGTTGCGCTTTCTTGTCTTTGTTGGTTTATTTTGGTTGTATTTAGGTCTTTTATTTTTACTTTCCTCTCTCTTTTCATTTCTTCCTGAATCCTTTTTGCTTTTGGTTAGTTTCACTCTGCACACTCTAACCCACACACACACACACATTCCCACTTGCATATATATTTGTGTTTTGGTTTGTAGGTATTTTTTGCTTTTTTGACTTCTTTTTTTTGTAATTGGTTAATTATTTGCAATTTTAATTTCATTAATTGCTTAATTGTTGTGTATTTATTCTTAAAGCTTAAATGTTTCTTGTATTTATGTTTGAGTGTTTTTTGTTTTTAGGTTTTTATTTTCCTTTAGGTGTATCTCTCTCTCACTATATATATATATATATAAGTTGCTTAATTGTTTTGTATATATAATATATATATATTAGTTGCTTAATTGTTTTGTATTTATTCTTATGTGTGTGTGTGCGCGCCTTCATAAAAAAATTGTGTTTTGTTATGTGCCCCTTTGTTTTGTTTATTTTTTGTGATTGTTGAAAGTTTTTATTAATTATTTTTTATTGGTGTTATTGTTATATTGTATTTGTCTTTTATAGGCATCTTTGATTTTTGCTTTCTTGATTGTTTTTTTTTTTTGTTTTATTGTTTCTTGTAAAAAAATTTAAATGTTTGTTTATTTTTTCCCATTCTTTTGTATTTTTGGTTGATCTTTTATTCACAATTTTTTGGCTTTTTTGTGTTTTTTCTTGTTTTTTACTTTGTTGTGTGGTCTTGTGCTCTTTGTTGGTTTTTTTTATTGTTTGCATTTTTGCACCCCTTTATTTTCCTCTCTCTAGTTATACAATTTTTTATATTTGCAAGTAAGTTTGCATTTTTTGTCTTATTTTGTTTATATTTGGTTGCTTGTTTATTTATTCTTATATCTAGTTTTCCCTTCTTCATTTTTACTTCTCTTAGTTTATTTCCTTGCTTGGTGCATTTTCTTATGTTGTTTTCCTTTGTTATTCCTTTTGTTTTATTATTTTAAATTTTGTTAATCTCCTTGGGTTTTTTGCTTCTCCCTCTCTCAAACATCTCCCTCTTTTTAAACCCAGCTAGGTCTGCAACTTACCCATATTCCTCTCTTCAACTCTCTATCCTGATGATGGATCACAGAGTGTGATCCAAAATGTTGATGGAAAAACTCACACACAATCAAATCTAGAAGCAATTAAATTATAATGAGTACCTTATCAGGGCTTGTTGTTAGGACTCATATCTTCAGTTTTTAGCTTACTCCCTAAGTATCGCTTAAGGGGGGGTATTAGTGTGAAAAGAGACATTTTCAATCTAGTTAGTTATTAGTCTAGTATATTCCTATTCACACTACACTTAAGCCCACTTGAGGACATGTAGAGGTTTGTCTCACCTCATGTGGTTGAGACAAGTGTTCTCACTTTGTGAGACACCTTTACACCTCTTGCATGATCACTTTCCACTCACTACAATGCATGTCATGTGAGTTAACAAGTGTTCAATCTATGAAGGGTTAGCTAGTCATCGTGTTTCACATGACCACCTTCATCTCCTTGCCTATATAGGAAAGCTTTGTACTCATTATCTCTTTGGTCAACTAAATACAATATTGCATTGTTCATGTGCTTGTATCTTATCTCCTAGATCTTCCTAATTCTAATAAGATGTTTTTTTGGTCTCCCACTGCTCTCCAACCTTTCACTCTCAACTTGCAGAATCAAAAAGCTGACAACACATAGTGTTAATGGTTGTGGGAAAACACTGGGTGTTTACAAAATGGTGCCTATCATTACATTCCTACGGTCTAAATAACAAAAGCCTTTCAAGACATTCATACTGTTTTGTAAAATTCTAGGTTGCAAAACACTAGGTTTTCCAAAACCCTAAACCCACTTAGCATTTGAAAACCCTTTACAGAAAACAACCCATATAATGTTTTAAAACCCTTTAGGAGTAACAACCCAATCAGTTACAAACACCTCACCTCACTTATGTTAGTTTTTCCTCTCCCCCACCTACAACTCCACTCTCCAACCTTTCACTTTCAACTTGCAAAATGAAAGAGCCGACAACACAGAGCATGTTAAAGTTTATTGGAAAATAATGGGTGTTTATAAAACAGTCTACATTTCATTACATTCCTACAGTCTTAATAACAAAAGCTTTTCAAGACATTCATACTGTTTTCTAAAATTCTAGGTTGCAAAACATTGAGAAACCTGCAACCCATAACAACACACCTATGTACATACAAAAATGCATGAAACCATACATAAAAGCATACAAAAATGCACCTATGTACATACAATCAATTACAAACCCCTCACCTCAACTCAGTTGATCATCTCCCTGCTTGCAATGCCCACTTGCTCTCCAACATTTCGCTTTCAACCTACAAAATGAGAAAACCCAGAACACAAAGTGTTTTCCACGAATAGTACTTGTTACAATTTAAAACACATGTCTTAATCACATCAACGCCCTTCTTGACTACAGTGAATGGATAGCTTCTTGCACAAGGCAAAAAATGTCAATGTAATACGGTGCGACGGGACACCTCCCCGCTTTCCTCACCGTGACGTTTCCTTCCATCTATTAGTTTTGTCACTTTTATCATCCGTCTGGCGGGCCCCACACTACGTTGTTTAGTCATGTTATGTATGTTTATGTGGATGTTTTTATGTATGGTTTCATGTGTTTTTGTATGTACATAGGTGTGTTTTGTCTACACATTAGTCATGTCCACTCGAAACTGACTTAATTAACTATTATATTCATTAAATATAAAATCATTTTATTTTAGACTATACTTAATACTAAAATATTATTGAAAGAAATAACCTACCTAAAACGATACACTATGCTCAACATAAAATATAATCATCTAGGGGAGAGGACCTGAGCATGTTTCAGTAGTTGTGATAGTAGTTGTTTATATAATGCCCAATATTTACGCCGAAGGCGTATCATATTTGGAAATAGCCAACCCAATTTTCACTATCAACGGTTAACAGGTAACTGCAATACAGTTAAACGAATCTCAGCCGTTCATCATTTTTGCAATTTTCTGTCGCTTTTTCCGTGATTTCGCCAGCTTATTTGAAAAAAAAAAAGCTAAAAATGCGAATCAATAGATTATATTAATCTGCCAACCATTAAATAAATCTCAACCGTTCATCATTTTTCATCATATTTTCGGCTGTTTTCACAGCTTTTTCGTTGCTTTCCCTGTAGCTTAAATATAGTACTGTCGTAAAAAGTACGTAGTCTGTATTAATGTTGCCAAGACAGAGCAGCCAACAGCAGATTGGCAGGAGATTTCCGTAATGAATTCATCCTGACATGATTTTGACCTGTGATTAATAGAGAAGCTCTTCCCATTAGCAATTTGGTGTTTGGCGGTGTGACAGAGGTAATAGGGAGGCGATGGGCAATAAATATGAATTCGTCTACACGCCTTCATTAAAGATCAGATTTGGGGGATGGAAGATTCCTTGTAAATTATTTACACAAAAGGAGATTCTATGACCTTGTAAATTCTTTACACAAAAGGAGATTCTTTTAAATCTTTTCCCTAAACCGTTTGCTTTACTTTATTAGGTAGTCTTACTGTATTTTTTTTAAGTTTTTTGTTTTGTTTTGGTCTTTCCCCGTGCAATACCTGGTGCCCCTCAAGATCTGATTTCACACCGTGTCAAGGGTAAATTATTAATTGTTTGAATGTTTGGAGTCTTACAAAGTGGTCTACTCCTTTATGAAAAAATTGATTATATTTGAAAGAAATTCTTTCAGTTTGAATAAAGCATGTAGCACTTTGTTTTTGAATTATCCATGGGACGTTCAGCCAATAGCAATGAGCAAAGAGAAAGTGCGTGGAACATGTCCAATTTCACATGTTTGAATGTGATTGAATCGCAAAAAAATATTATTTGTATGTGATTGAATAAAAAATCGATTTTCATAATGTATGTGTAATATTTGTTATTTTAATTTTTTAGAATTTATTATACTTATTATAAATAATTTAATTATATTTATTTTTATATATTATATTTTTAAATAAAACTATTAATTACATAAAATGATTAAAATTTATAATTTAATTATACTTATTATTATATCTAATATTTTTAAATCCAACTATTAATTACATAAAATGATTACAATTTATAATTATAATTATTATAGTTTTATTATGTTTACATTATATATACTATAATTACATTTTTAATTATATATACATTATATTATTTATTTATTTTGTTATTACAAGGGTCCCCACCATGTGGGTAACTGCAAATAATTTGCAATATGTTATTATGTTTATTTTTATAGTTATTATGAGGGGAATTTTTTTTTTTTGTTATTTTTTCATGAAATTTTAAGTAATAATTGCATATTGATGTGTACTTTAAAATACAATATTTTCTAATTTAAATATCCAAAATTATGATTACATTTATTATTACATATTTTCTTTTATATTATATAAATCTAATATAATATTTAACTAATATAATTATTTTTATTTTAACAATAATAAACCATATCTCATAGTTTAATCAATTTTTGGATAGAATAGGAGGAAAAAATAGAATAGGAGAAAAAACTATATGTATGTTAATATGTTAGAGAGTATGTGATGAATATAATAATTAATACATAAAATAAAATAAAAATATATAATAAAAATATAAAATAAAATTAATACTATAATAATAGTAATAATAATTATAATAATATATAAACAATATTATTTTTAAAACGACCTATCAATTGACCTCTATGCTACACAAATGTATGAAAAAAATAAGCCAATTTTTTTCCAATTCATCTTCCACACCTCTTCGGCGTACCCATTGCACACCAAGGTGCAATTGCTAGTTTTATCAATATTGGACCAATAGTTGTGACTTTAAAGTTGTTAGTGTTGATGGTGACTACCCATAATTAAACAAAATGTATTCTTTTGATCTAAAAAGCAACCAATCATTTGATTCCACATCAGCGCTCAATAAAATATGTTGTGAATGCACAAGTATTGGTCTCACTTTTTTTTTGGGCCTTTTTGGACACCTTGACAAAAAGCATGCTAATGTGGCATCATATTTGATGATGTGGCCCTGAAACCTTAGTTATAAGTAGGGGACTTGCCAAGTAAGCTACTGTAAAAAAATTGGGAGTGATTTGAAATTTTCATATAGGATAATTAGAAGCGCCAATTTAGGGTGCACAACTACTGGATCCTCTCCCCTATGAAAATTTTAGAGAGAACGTACAATACCCACAAGGCAATTACCACCGTCATTAAAATTCTGTTTGCTGTCTTACTTAAGTAACCTGCAAATTACAGATGGTTGCGATCTTGCGCACGCGGAAGATGGCAGTCGCAGACCTGTGCGTTATAATTCATGTCTGAAATCTGAATCGCAGCAAAACCAAGTCGAATGAAATACCATTACTTCCGCTTCGGTCTTTCCGCCTGTCACACTAAAAACTTTTGACAAGAAACTGCAAAGAGTACCCACTTCACTTTTTCCAGAGAATAAGCTGCAATTTTTTGGTTTTGCAGAAAGTTTCGTAAGTGGAGCCAAATGGGTGGGCGGGAGAAGCGAAGCGAAGCGAGGAATGAATTACAGAGAATTAACAAAGCTGCAGAGTGCAGGCATATACCTAAATCTTGAAAGATCCCCCTTCTTTCACGGACTCGCTTTTCATATCGATTACCAAGGCGCAACCGTCTCTTCTACCGCAAATAATTTTACAGCTCCCCCCGCATTCGCATTTTCATGGTTAAGCTCTGAGGGATATATTCCCAAGGTATTCGCCATTAGATTGCGTTTGACTTCAGTCTGTAACGGATAATCATTTAGGTATTGTCTCCTTCGATTTGATTGCTCGTTCTTCAAAGTCTCGTGAATTCAGTTCTTTTGCGCAAGGGTTGTGTTAGGGCTTCTGAATTACTCGGGACTCTTAAAAAGAAAGTTTTTGAATAGGTAGTTTGGATATAAATATTTTTGGATTTAATTGTGTAATATTTTATGTCTATTCATTGGCTCATTATTATGGTCTTTTAGAGGATAAGAGAAGAGAATGTTTAAAGAGATAATATACTATCAGTTTTGAGATTATATTTGAAGAAATAATTTGGAAATATTATCTCTTTAATTTAATGTAAGTTAATTAAAAAATACTTGTGTTTAGATTAAACAAGTATCTCAATAGAGTACTACACAATGACCAATACTTTCTTTTGAAGTATTGTAATGAAGGATTGTAATAATAGTATTTGTTTTGTAATTGAAAAGATTGATAAAAATATGATTTTAATCTTATATTGTGCCAACAATATGCATCCCAAACTTCAATTCATATATAAAATCTAATCCTTCAGAGGAGAGAAAATAGAATGCTTTGCTTTGCTATATACTACTTTCCACAACAACAACAAAAATTGCATAACAATATAATATGGTTTATGCAGTGATATGTTTTTATAATAATAAAAATATATATATATTAGTTTTTAAATTTATAATGCAAATAATTTTGAAGTTATGGTCTAGTGTGTATTTTTAAGACTTGTAAATGTTTTTACCATTTCATAGAGGTTCTAGAACTAGTGTCGGTTGCTAACAAGGTTCTCACAACCTTGTCAGAAGGTGACAAATTTTGAAGAACTAGTTCTAACTCTGGAGAAAAGTGCCAACACATATAAGAGAACCACAAGGAGGAAAAAGATGGAAAAGTTAAAAGATAAAGGTAGAAACAAACCAAAATAAGATAAATAAAGAAAGAGAGAAATTTAATATTGATGGAAGTTTTAAGAGGTTCTAAAACCTCTGTCACCTATTGACAAGGTTGTCACAACCTTATCAGAATTGGACAATATTCTCAAAACTAATCCATCCATTGACACCATCTGTCAACAAAAAAGAAAGGTCAATCTAGATAACACAATTTCCATTCCAAGGCATTCTTCAGGTTCCACCTACCACTCTGTATTTCCATTAATGCTCTTGCAATATTCACTAACTGCTAGATTTGATAGAGACCCAAAAAATATTATTTTATATTCGACCATATTTTATTCAATGTTATGGCCATCCCTTTTTTGACAATGTCATTCCCTAAGATATATTTTTAGTTTCCTAGGTAGATTGGATTTGTTGACACATCATAATGCGAAATAATGCTCCTTATGCCTCAATTGATCAAATTGGATGTACACATGTTTGCTTTTATTAGTTAATGTGGCAACTAGGGCTTCTCTCTAGCCTATCACATTTTCTGATAGTTTCTAGCATCTCCCTTTCAAAATAATTTATTTGCAATGCTCATTTGTAAAAAGGTTCATTCTTAGTTTCTCTACTAGAAAACTTGCATTTTCTGCAATTTTTTTACTACTGTAAACAAGCTCGATGTCTTTGAATCAATAAGATTGATTGTTTCACCTCTTCTTAGTTCTAATATGTTGTGCAAATTATTCTTACCTTCATTTCTGGATGAGTTTTACTAACTTTTTGGAGATATATTGTGTAACAATGGTTTGTAAGAACTATTTGTGAATTCCCTCTTCCCTCCTATTGACTGTTGAATCCCTTACCTCCATATTTATTTGTAAATACTAGTAAAATAAATACCTATGTAAGCATTTCTAGAAACTTTCATTGATTCTTGTGTTGTTGCAAGAAAGGAGGAAACTCGTTCAATCTTGATGCATTACCTTTTTTCCTTTTTTGCATTCTTCTCTCCCTTTTCATTGGCAAATCAGTAGAATGGTATTAGTTTGTACGTTTAATTTGTGTTGGGTTGGATCAACACATGCATCTAGGTTTGGGAAAGGATTCATTCTCTCAAGGTTTGATCTCATCTACAAGCATCTCAAACCTTGAGACCATTCCCATTGTGTCACTAGAATGTTGAATGGGTTTCAACAAAGGGTTAAAATTTCAGCGATAACATTAATTTGGGTCATGATCCTTGAGCTTTCATAACTCTAAGAAATCACTTGATCCTCTCCTACACAATCCAATGATGCATCAATGCAAACCATTAAATTTTTTGTAGGACTAGATACTTCAAGGATAGGTGCACTATTCAATCATTCCCAAAGAACCTAAAATATTAACTCACACTTCTCTAGCCAAAAATATATTCCCTTCCCTTTGAAAATAAGTAATTGTATGTGTCACTCTAGAGAAATCCATGATGAATCAATGATAATAACCCAACACAAATAATAGAACCACAAGGAGGAAAAAGATGAAAAAGTTAAAAGATAAAGGTAGAAACAAACCAAAATAAGATAAATAAAGAAAGAGAGAAATTTAATATTGATGGAAGTTTTAAGAGGTTCTAAAACCTTTGTCACCTATTGACAAGGTTGTCACGACCTCGTTAGAACTGGACAATATTCTCAAAATTAATCCATCCATTAACACCATCTATCGATCAAAAAGAAAGGCTAATCTAGATAACACAATTTTCATTCCAAGACATTCTTCCTTCAACCTACCACTTTGTATTGCCATTAATGCTCTTGAAATATTCACTAACTGCTAGATTTGATAGAGACCCAAAACTTATTATATTATATTCTCGACCATATTTTATTCAATGTTATGGACATCCCATTTTTGACAATGCCATTCCCTAAGATATAAATTTTTAACTTTTCCTAGGTAGATTTGATTTGCTGACAGGTCATAATGCAAAATAATGCTCCTTATGCCTCAATTGATCAAACTGGATGTACACATGTTTTTTTTTATTAGTTAATGTGGCAACTAGGGCTTCTCTCTAGCCTACCACATTTTATGATAGTTTCTAGCATCTCCCTTTCAAAATAATTTGTTTACAATTCTCATTTGTAAAAAGGTTCATTCTTAGTTTCTCTACTAGACAACTTACATTTTCTGCATTTTTTTTACTACTATAAACAAGCTCAATGTCTTTGAATCAATAAGATTGCTTGTTTCACCTCTTCTTAGTTCTAATATGTTGTGAAAATTATTCTTACCTTCATTTTTGAATGATTTTTACTAACTTTTTGGAGATATATTGTGTAACAATGGTTTGTAAGAACTATCTATGGATTCCCACTTCCCTCCTAGTGACTGTCGAATCCCTTACCTCCATATTTATTTGTAAATACTAGTAAAATAAATACCTATGTGATTATTTCTATAAACTTTCATTGATTCCTTGTATTGTTGCAAGAAAGGAGGAAATTCATTCAATCTTGATGCATCACCTTTTTTCCTTTCTTGCATTCTTCTCTCCCTTTTCATTGGAAAATTAATACAATAGGTTTAGTTTGTAGGTTTAATTTGTGTTGGGTTGGATCAACACATGCATGTAGGTTTAGGAAAGGATTCATACTTCTCTCGAGGTTTGATCTCATCTACAAGCATCCCAAACCTTGAGATCATTCCCATTGTGTCACTAGAATGTTGAATGGGTTTCAACAAAGGGTTAAAATTTCAATGATAACATTAATTTGGGTCATGATCCTTGAGCTTTCATGACTCTAAGAAAACACTTGATCCCCTCCTACACAATCCAATGATGCATCAGTGCAAACCATTAAATGTGTTGTAGGACTAGGTGCTTCAAGGATAGGTGCACTATTCAATCATTCCCAAAGAACCTAAAAGGTTAACTCATACTTCTCTAGCCAAAAAATATTTCCTTCCCTCTAAAAATAAGTAATTGTATGTGCCACTCTAGAGAAATCCATGATGAATCAATGATAATATCCCAACACATATAAGAGAACCACAAGGAGGAAAAAGATGGAAAAGTTAAAAGATAAAGGTAGAAACAAACCAAAATAAGATAAATAAAGAAAGAGAGAAATTTAATATTGATGGAAGTTTTAAGAGGTTCTAAAACCTTTGTCACCTATCGACAAGGTTGTCACAACCTTGTTAAAATTGGACAATATTCTCAAAACTAATCCATCCATTAACACCACCTGTCAACAAAAATGAAATGCCAATCTAGATAGCACAATTTGCATTCCAAGGAATTCTTCCTTCCACCTACCACACTATATTGCCATTAATGCTCTTGAAATATTCACTAACTAGATTTGATAGAGACCCAAAAATTATTATATTATATTCTCGACCATATTTTATTCAATGTTATGGACATCCCATTTTTTACAATTCCATTCCCTAAGATATATTTTTAACTTTTCTTAGGTAGATTTGATCTGTTGATAGGTCATAATGCGAAATAATGCTTTGTATGCCTCAATTGATCATATTGGATGTACACATGTTTTTTTTTTATTAGTTAATGTGGCACCTAGGGCTTCTCTCTAGCCTACCACATTTTCTAATAGTTTCTAGCATCTCCCTTTCAAAATAATTTGTTTATAATGCTCATTTGTAAAAAGGTTCATTTGTAGTTGCTCTACTAGAAAACTTGCATTTTATGCAATTGTTTTACTACTGTAAACAAGCTCAATGTATTTGAATCAATAAGATTGCTTGTTTCACCTCTTCTTAGTTCTAATATGTTGTGCAAATTATTCTTACTTTCATTTCTGAATGAGTTTTACTAACTTTTTGGAGATATATTGTGTAACAATGGTTTACAAGAACTATTTATGGATTCCCTCTTCCCTCCTAGTGACTGTCGAATCCCTTACCTTCATATTTATTTGTAAATATTGGTAAAATAAATACCTATATGTGAGTATTTCTAGAAACTTCCATTTATTCCTTGTGTTTTTGCAAGAAAGGAGGAAACTCATTCAATCTTGATGCATCACATTTTTTCCTTTTTTGCATTCTTCTCTCCCTTTTCATTGGAAAATAAGTAGAATAGGATTAGTTTGTAGGTTTAATTTGTGTTGGGTTGGATCAACACATGCATGTAGGTTTAGGAAAGGATTCATACTTCTCTTGAGGTTTGATCTCATCTACAAGCATCCCAAACCTTGAGAGCATTCCCATTGTGTCACTAGAATGTTGAATGGGCTTCAACAAAGGGTTAAAATTTCAATGATAACATTAATTAGGTTCATGATCCTTGATCTTTCATGACTCTAATAAATCACTCATCCTCTCCTATACAATCCAATGATGCATTGGTGCAAACCATTAATTTTTTTGTAGGACTAGGTACTTCAAGGATAGGTGCACTATTCAATCATTCCCAAAGAACTTGAAAGGTTAACTCACACTTCTCCATTTAAAAAATATTCCCTTTCCTCTAAAAATAAGTAATTGTATGTGCCACTCTAGAGAAACCCTTGATGAATCAATGATAATAACCCATTAATCCCATAAAACTACAAACATAAAAAAATATTTTTGGTTGTTGGCTAATATATAATTGCTTGAATGTTTGAGGGATCAACTAAGATACCATCATAAAATATAACATGACCCAATTACTTCACCTCTAACTAGAATAATTCACACTTTTCTAATTTTCCATTAAGTTGGTGCTTGCACAAACACTAAAGAAACTAGTACAAGTGGACTTGTGTTGCTCTATTGTCTTTGAATAAATAAAAATTTCATCCAAAAACATAAGGACAAACTAGTCTAGGTAAGTATAGAATATCACATTCATTAAACTCATAAATATTGAAGGAGAAATCATCAAACTGAATGGAACTACTCTGAACTTGTAGTACCAATAACAGACTTATTAAATATAGTCAAATAAATGTTTCCCTCATGCATGTGAAGTTAATAGTATCAGGAATTTAGGTAAATATTAGAGATACTCTGGCTCCCTTCATCCGGTAAAATAAATAACTGATCCTTAGCAAAGTATATTGATTCCTTGTCATCACCTTATTCAACTATTAGTAATCAATGCACAAGTGAATAGATCCATCATTTTTCATGAAGATAACTGGTGTACCCCAAGGGGCTACACTAGGATGATTTTTTTCCTTCTCCAAGAATTCTTCCAACTATAAATGAATCTCATTGATCTCCTAAGTGTTCATATAGTATGGTGCACAAGAGATGGTCTCTACTCCAAGAACAAAATCAATACATAAACCCAAATCCCACTCCAATGACATTCTAGGTACATCACTCAAAAACACATTGGAAAACTCTAAGATAATGATGATCATCAAGAGATATCTTATGGAACTTACTCATTAAGATAGAAAGCAACTAACATCCCTTATGCATGTTATATTTTAGCTACATGGTTGAAATCATGCAAAGTGATATGGATCTCTCTACCCATGCTATCTCTACTCAATGACCCATATTATCCATATACTCTAATGACTTACACCAACAATAAATTGTCACTTGATGAGCCTCTAACCAATCTATACAGATAACAATCCAATAGGATCACAAAGGTAGGTCATGCAAACAAATGGTGGTAGTGATGGTATCAAAATCTAACATATAAATTCTCATAAGGAAGTCTACAACCACCTTAGTATTGATAGATAACTCAACCTGCCACTTACAATTTTCTAACTATCACAAGCCCACAATGTGCGAGTAGGGATGGGGAAATAAAATGATTTGAAGCACTAGAATCAAATAAAATAGAAGCATGTACTTTATCCAACAAAACTAAGGTCCCCAAAAATATACTTTAATGGTTTTCCTAGAAATTTTCCACCACTGTAAATATTTTGTGATACCTAACAACATTCACAATATTTTCTTTCAAGCTACATGATTTTAACTACTAATTTGCTTAGACCTCTAAGGGTAAGACCTCTTAAAATGACCTTAACATTCATAAGAGAAACATGGTCCCCCAACTTGAGTCAGAGCTAACTGAGGTACATTTGAATACTAAAAGATCAAGTGAATGAAACTATGATAACCACTCTAGGATAGTTACAGTATCAACCAAAATTTATTAAGATGGTACATGTTTCAATCCCTATAGGGAAACCCTCCAAAACCTTCTCCACTTTGACGGGCCCATGGATAATTTTAAACTATTGTTGTTGTAGTGAAATGGTTTTAGGAGGTACTAAAGGCTCCCTCAAATATCCCATGGGTTGAGTTTGAGAACCCCTAACCCCCAATATTGAATAAGAAGGAAACACTACCTACACTCCTACCTAGCCATCAAATCCTCTAGCCAAATTCTCCTTGATCAATCAAGCTTTCTCTATGGTAACTTATAACATTTTTTGTTCAAATAAATGAACACCACTACTAATATGTGAATCCAAACCTCTCATAAACATCTATACTAACATCCCCTCACCCTCATTTATGCTTGCATTATACTTCCTAAGCTCAAAGAAGAATTTCTCATATTGATCCACAATCATGTCAAACTATCTAAGCTCATGGAAATCACTTGCACATCTAGGCCTAGAATGGTCAAAGAGTTAATGTAAATGAAACCTCACTATAAAATTTCTCCCAAGAGACTATGGAAATATATGGGTTATTCTTGTTCTCCTCATAGTGTCACCAAGTAGAATAAAATCTATGTATGTGCATGATGGCACATTGAGCCTTGCTTTTGTTACCATAGGGATGCATCACAAAACATCTATCAAGGATCAAGATCCAATTCTCAGCCTCTCAACCTCCTAAATAACCCTCAAAGGTATGTAGTTTTTTTTTAATATTATCTCTAATATTTCCTACCAACACACTATCCTCATCCACTTCCTACATATCCCATCGATAGGATAACTTGTGAAATGGAGCATTCTTGACTTTGGAATGATAAGAGCTCCTAGAATGCTCTCTCTCCATATTGTGTCTACTCCTCTCTCCTTTCCTATGAAGGATGGTAATTCACTTAATTTGATACCTCATAAAGAAGACCCAACATGTTACTAAAATTTTGTAAAGGAGGACAACCACCTATGGTTGACCTAGAGGATCTTCAAGTTGAATATATCTAGCAATAAGAGAGTTCTCACTGTGGATCTCAAGTGAATATTGATTAGGATTTAATTTTCCACTTTGATGAATGTGTTAACGTCTAGGAGGAATCCTTCCTTTAAAATAAGTTGTTTGGGTTAGCACACGCATAACCATCTATAATTCCATGCTAAGGAATAGAAGGCAATAAATCATGAAATTGTCATACAACCATACTTGCACTTAAGAAGAAACACATAAAGCACATTCATCTAGAAAGCACATAAAACAAATCTCCTATTATTAGAACATGAGATATAATACCAAGTTTAATTCACCAAGCCACGCAATCAATACATTAGCTAAGTGAACAAAAAAAAATTGAAGGAACAACATAAGAATTACTCTAACAAATAAAATACAACATTAACATGTTACACTACATGTCATGTCAAGCACAATCAAATGCAATACATTCCATGTCATGCACAACACAAGAATTTGAAAATTATTAAAATAAATCATCATTGCTCCAAGTAAGGTGGCACAAATGGAAGGATTACAAATCATGTGATGAATTCACCACAATGAACCTATGAGAGAGTGGAACTACACCATGATGATAATAGAGTCCTAACCCATGATGTGGCTGTCTTGAAAATATAATAGAAGGGTGGGATGATGGAATCATCTACCTCAAGTCCACTCCCTAAACACACTTAATGGAACTCACCACACCAAGATAAACCTATGCAAGTAGTGGAACAACTAGGAGATAGCCTACCTTGACTAATTGAAATGATCCTCAATTTTTTAAATGTATGACACACTTACCAATGAAAAATTGGAAATGTATTCCCTTTAGGGACACCAAAACACAAGGTAAAAAGATTCACAAGAGGTTACTCTAGTAGGAGGTACAATCCCTCCACCAACTAAAATCATAAATGGTCATTTTTTGTGCAAAGGAAAACTTCCCAATGCAAGGGTGGTCTAAATTGTATATTACGACACTTGTCAATAATGTGAAGACATGGGAAGACTCAAAATACCATGGGGGACAAATTTCACATACAAATATTCCCCAAGAAATAACCACAAATACTCGTTGTTAAAGGATCTAAAGGACTACAACACTAAGAAAGGAAACTAGTTCCCAAACAAGATGCTAGCACCCAACTTCTCTAGTATTCACTTTTAGCACTAGAGTCCAATTTTTGTGTTGGAACCCTTTTTTATAGTATTTTTTTGTACTATAGTCCTAACCAAAGGCTACATATATAATTTTTTATAGGTATCATACTCAAGGAAAATTCCTTGGACACATAAAAATGTGATTCAATTAATAACATATCCCAAAACACCTTCAAGTGATTGAAAGAATAGGTCAAATATTACGAGATTGCACCCAATATTTGAAATGCAAGCAAATAAAATAGATTTTTCCAAAAGGTTGGGAGGTCTATAAAGGACTCTAAATTGAATCCAAGGATATGAGGGTTGAAGGGGAATTTTCCCAACACACCACAATCACTTTTCCTTCACAAGGAGAAACCAAAATGATAAGATGAAACTACCCTACAATAGTTATTCCTACACAAGAACAAGGATTGGGAAATGGATCTATCCATAATTCCAATTATTTCATAATTGAGTATGCTATCACATTATGTTTATTTTATACCCAAATTAAAGATACTCTAATTTCAATTTACCAACACATCCAAAATGATGAAAATCACACAAAATGTCATGTCTATTTGACTAACACTAACATCAATACACAATAAAATCAATGATATCTTCATGACCACTTATATGGGTGGTTTATAATCCATCTAATAGGAGATTATAATATAAATCATACAATTACATATTAGGACTAAAATTTTCTAAATTATATATTTCAAAATATTATTATAATTAAAATTGAATCAATAAGAAATGAATATTTTTCCATCTTGTGCATGATCTTATGTACCACTCCAATGGATCTTCTAGTCCCCAACAATGGTTTGGTTCCACCCATGCATGTGGTACCCATAGGTCCACCCCACCATGCTAGGAGATAGTCACATGGGAACAACATACATAGTTACACAAAACAAGGGGAGTATGGCTCAAACCCATGCCAACACTTTGAATATGAAAAAAGTATGAAAATATACGATAAATTTCTCAACAAATCACACACATATGTAGCAAGATATGGGTCTCACATCAAAATGAAATTTGATGGAAAAAGTGATGAGGGTCCTAGAGGTAAGAAAATGATTTTCATCATAATAGCTCAAAGTTATGGCTACACGAGATTGAGTATGTATCTCATTTATAAGGAAATGTTATCCAATTTACATGTTTCAATAACTCCAAGAGTGCAACATGTCCTTTATGCCCTATGACTAAGATCTTACAATCACTCTGGAAGTATGTTATAAATTTAGCATCTTGGTTCCTTTTATTTACACCATAAAGTTAAATTACCATTTAATTAATAATGCCCACTTCTTTGTTCCTCAAATTACTTTGGATCTTGGAAAACTTCAAGAGCCACTCCCTACCTACATTCTATACCTCAAATCTTAGGTTTATCACACCAATTCACTATTTGAGTGTGGCACATAAATCATTGCAACATAATAGAGTAACACTTTTGGACAGTCTCAAAATATTTTAAATGGAAAAATATTAATGATTTGTGTTTTCTCTCATTCCAATTCATTCATATGTATTCATAATTTAAAATTTTCTAATTAAATTCTTAATGCAAAACCATAAAATTCCAAATTTCTCCATTGATTTCAAAGCTCAAATTTTCTAGCTTTTTGATTTGGAAAAATATTGAGAACAAAGAATACCCTTTGGTTCCAAACATGAACAACACCATTCTTTTCAATTAAAAATCACATTTTAGGAGTTCATAATAAATTCCATAATCATGGCTCAAAAATGAACTTTTAAATTTTCAACAAATCAAATAAATACAATAGAAATTTAATGAATTCAATCTATAATTTAAAGCCATATGTTTCCACTAAAGAGGGCATAGAAATTCATAAATCAAAATCCTCCAAAAACTAAGCAAAGAAAGAAAAATACCTTCACTTATTGGAACTCAAACAATACCATTTTCATGCAATTCAATCATGTTTGGAGATGTAAACCACATGCAATACAAACACATTAACAATGCACTCCTTTTCAAAGAATAAATAAATAAAATCAATCCCTCCAAACAATATTTCTCAATCTTTTTCCTTTTTTAAAAGAGGGGGTTTGAGAGAGTTTATTTGAAAAATGGAAGAATAATTCAAAAATGCAAGACTTTTCATTTTTAACCCTTTTCTCATTTTTCCATTTTTTCTTTTTTTATATGATTTTTCCTCTCACAAAAGTTCATTTAAAAATTAACCTAAAATACTTAAGTCATTTTCTCATTTATAGGAATAATAAATAATTAAATTTAACTTTTGAAGAAATGAAATATTTTTAAATTGTAACCAAATTTATTTAAATAATGTATTAAATTTTCAATACAATGAACAAGAATGCTTCCCTTTTTTTCTTTCCCAACCATGCATTCAAAAAATTAGTTAGGGCACTCAAGTAAAGTGGCATTAATTAAATGGTAGACGTACAAGGTACATACACTTTTTACCATTAGATGTTGCCCTCATTTTACTGGTCATGCAAATCTACATGAGTCAAGAATAATAAAGTAAAAAAATATTTTTTTATTTTTTTTTAGACTATAAGAATCGAGTAGCACAACCCCCTATAAACTGCAGTGCGCCTGGTAAAAATTTTAACGTGACCAGGGGCGCTGGCACGACACGCCCTCCGGTACCATGGGGGTGGGGGAGACTAGACCTCATGACCAACCTCCTGCAACAAGAAAGATTTAGCCAATTGAGCTAGGGCCCCAACCCCAAAGTAAAAAAAGTTAAAACCAAGAACAAATGGAATTATAATAGCCACAAGAATGATAGAGATTTCACCTATGATTGTTACAAATAAATTTATCTTAAATAATTAGCAATAATATTTTGTTTCTGATTTGTATGTTCCTCTTAAAGCATAAACACAATTAAGGATGGATAGAAAGATTGAATACAAACTGAGCACGATAATATAGAATTCTATATAGGAATAAATTATATGCATGAGAAATTGAGAATGAAGAATAAGCATGAGGAATTTTAGAATGAAATATATGAGCTAAAATTAACCAAAAAATAGAGATACATACCTAATATACTACATTTTTGTGTGTGAGATATGAAAAATGCAATATGCCCCACTTTTCCCCTATATTAAGACAATCATGAGTATATGGAACCTCCAAAAGAAAACAAAAACTCCCCCAAGTGGCAAGATCAAGTGAATAGCATAGAATAACATAATATAATATGTATAAATTAGAAATATGGAGAAATATAGATGAACTCCATAACCCATTTGAATCATTGCCACTAATGAAACTAATTTCTTTAGCATCATGATGTATAAAAAAATTTATGACCCAATAATTCCTCTTTATGAACAAAGATATTGTAAAAAATGTTCTCTCTTGAGAAGCATCTTTCCTAAAAGGAAGATAAGATGGTAGAAATGCTTCCTACACTAATCTATGAGGAGTAAAAGGGAAAATCATTGCAAGAAAAAACTAGCCTCCAAACTTTGACCAATTATATTATTAGTAACTATAATGGTTACAAAAAAACTAGGATCAAGCCTTCACATGAGATCATACAAATCAATATAATGTTGTAGAAAATTTTGCAACATAATGATACGTGCAAACCATAATCGTTAAACCCTAAACATGAGAACTTGATATATAGGCATGTACAAAACCACAAACCATGAATAATTTCCTAAACCATGTGCTAATAACAACTAGCTAATTTATGTGTCCATATCCATACACAAAATCAAGTGGCCAAATCAATCTAAATTAATTTCTAGCAAATTAGAAACTACCACTACCAAGCTTGGGCACTCAAGTATTCATATCTAGCCTTTTCCATAACTACTCCATTATTTTATCCAAGTCCACAATCAACTCTCTTGTAATCTTGTGAAAATTTAAAATTATAATAATGCATTTTGTGTTTGGGGACTTAAGACAACAAAAAGACTAGAGAAAACCTACAATAAAAACTCCTGAAATAAAATCAACTAAACATTTGAAGTTGTTAAGGTGTGCTCTAAAGTGTGAAATTAAACTTAATTTGAAAACACAAACTAGGGAATAGGACTAGAGAAAAAAAACAACCATGGGAGAGAATAAACTTAATAAATAAAACTTGAGGAATGAACTATCAATACAATTGAACCAAAGGAAAATCAAAGGAAAAAGTAGAGAAATGACTATCATGAGTAATTCATTATCCCCCCTAATAATATAATTAAGAAATCAAATAAATTAATTATGAAAGTATTACCTAGGATACATTTAATTAGTTTTTCATTTTGAAAATAAGGTATCTAGCTCAAAAGAGCTAGGGAATATTATGGTGATAACAATGAGGGGCTCTAATGAAGTTAAGAAGTTGTGAAGAATGGTATGGTACACCTCTAGGAGTTTTTGAAAAAAGTTGTAGACCTCATAGAGGCTTGGAAAACCTAATTTTGTGAATTTATGGCATATCATAGGAATAATAAACATTAAATATCATAGTGAACACTCCATCTACCATGGAAATGGTAATACCATGAAGAATTTGGAATCATCACTTGGAAAATTTGGAAAAAATATCATAGTTTGGATGGTATGTGATATACAAAGTGTTTTTTGGTTGGTCATATGACTTTGGATGTTTAGGCTTCCATTTTCTAGGTTTTAAATTCTATGTCGAGGTGATCTATGAGCATCTAGGGTGTAAAAGAAATCTTACATCACCCAAAAATAGTTTTATTTCTTTTTTTTTCTATTTATAGGTTCACAATAATGTTATAGTCATCATGCAATTTCCACAACTTGTGATTCTCATTGAAAAGGTGTATCAAATTTCTAGACTTGGTCATTAGCATATCAAAGTTTAAAATCATTATTCTAGCAATATGGAAACCATACAAACTTTGAAACAACACTTGGTTACATTTACAAGCTCATTGGTCTCAGGGAGGTTTGTGGTATGAATTTCTTCTAGAACCATTAAAAATTTCTTGCCGCATTCATTCAAGAAGGTTTTTTTCAACATGCTACCAAGATAAATGCTTCATCTAGCATCAAGTTTTGTGCAACCTTGTAGCTAACATAGATCATTTAGAAGGTTAAATATCACTAAAGAAACAACACTCAAGGATATTTGAAAGGAATTTAGTGGATATTTGGTGGTAGAAAAGTTACCCTAGATCATATTTGATTAGAGATTTCAATAGTAGAACAAGAGCATTATATTGTACTATCATATGAGAATTATGTAACTCACACATAGTTGTGTCCATGTATCTTTGAAGGACAAGGCCTCGTGTTGTAGTCCCATTCCATATGGTATATTGTAATGTAATTCATGATTATGAATTGATAAGAGGGTCAGCCCACAATGGTGTGTTCACTTTTTTTTGTCAAAGTAGGACATTGAACTCATAATTATTCACAAAAATCTCACTTTCTAACACCTATAGCAACCAAACCATTATGAATTTGAAGATGATGTTGACTAATAATTTTTGAGATTTTATTTATAGATTATAATTTATTTATTTTAATTTCATAATTAATTTGTGATTGTTTTAAACGTAACTTTTAATAACTTATTTTTTACAGTTAACAGTATTTTTAAAAAGTTGTAGCAGTAGCCTACATGGCATCAAGCTAGCTAGGGAGAAGGGGCTCTCTAAATTATGGGTCGAAGGGGACTCTTTGAATATAATTAATTTCTTAAGGGATTGCTCCCCTCCATCTTGGTCAATTGAGAGATTCATTATGGATACTCGTTCAATGTTGCATGAATTTGATGAGGTGTATATTTCCCATGCTTTTCATGAGGCAAATGGGGTGGCAGATTTGCTGGCGAATCTTGGGATGACATCAGCTAGATCTTGGGAGGTTAATGATAACCTTCCCATCAAATTAATATCCTTGCTTAATAATGGAAGTTCCTAGCTTGTTGGAGGAGGTCATCTTTTCAACTTTTGGCTTATGTGGTTATCATGCTCAACCTTGGTTGATTAGACATTTTATGCTTGTGATGCTCATTAGAATTTTTTGGTATCCAAGTCATATTTGTAGGAGTCTCCTACCCATCATTTTCTTCAATACCTCGATTGGCATGCCCACACGCTTTCTGGGTGCTTTTCTTTCTCTGGCCTTAGTGTTTAGTTGCATTTGCAAGCCACGTGTTCTTTCTTCTATGAAGTGTTTACCATTGAAGATGGGTGGGGATAGGTGTAGAACTAAGCCTCTTTCATGTGATGAGTTCAAAGCTAATGCCAATGTCTAGGAAATTTTACAGAAAAGTGGGGTTACACCTTACATGGAGAAACTTCATGGGTTCAAAACAAATGTCTCCCGAGATTTCGTCAATGCTTGGCATGGTCGGGTGTTGAGCATGTTTGGCAGGGGAATTACTATCGATGAGGAGTTCATTGATGATGTCACTAGGTTGTCCACTAAAGGAAGAAAATTCTATAGGGAGAAATCTATGTCGAGGCAGCCAAATTGAATTTTTTGCAGGACAGGGAGAGAGCCAAAATGGTGAGGCTCAACTATGGGGGTTATGATTGCTCCATAATCAAGCCTATTTGGGGTGAGGTGGCCATGGCGTTGATGCATTATTTTACCTTGTATAAAAGATATTCGGATCTGTATGGCCATCACTTCGTAATGCTTAACCACTTATGTCAGGTAAGCTTATCTCTTTCCCTTTCTATCTTCTACTTTCTTTGGAAGATGGGATAGTGGGCTATAGAAAGAATCCTAAGAACCCTTTCTTACATGAGGGTTTAATGTTACTAATTGTCGAACATTTAAAGGATAATTGTGTTATTGAGTCCCCTATTTCTGTTAATTCTAATAAGTCAAAGAAGAGGGTGAAAGGGAGTGGGAAATGTTAGATTGAGGAGTTGGATGGTAGTGCTAGGACTAAAATTGAGGAGGAGTCTAATGCATGGTCGGATGGCTACCACACAGACTTGGATTACACTCCTTTTGGTGGAAAGAAATGCTTTTCTAAAATGGGTAAACCTTCTAATCCGTGTGTGAAATGCAAAATTCAGGTGACTAGCAGTGAAGAGGGTGTGGAGGGTAAATCTAGTAGGAGGAAAACCACGAAATAGGGGTCAGTGTGCTCCAAGGATTTGGGGGAAAATCTATCAGAGGGTTGTGGGGTTGATCAGGCCAGTGAGGTGGCGGATTTAGTGAATAAGGACCTGGGTTATGGTGGTGATGGGGGGGCCTGTTGTGGGGAAGGTGAACAATGTGGTGGAGGTGAATGAGTCTCCTGCTGTATCAGCATCCAAAGATAAGGGCTAGATTAAGGTTGATGATCCGGAGGGCTTACAAGATGATGATTCGCCCATGAGTTCCCATTAGGGGAGGGGCTTGTACTAGGGTGTCATGGACTACATGCAGGATTCTGGTCTGGTCAAGGATGGGGCCGACATTTCCTTTAATTTTCTTATGTGGTTGGTTTAGGAGGTTCAAGACCTCCATAATAAATATGATACGATTGCCTAGTGCAATATTTCTACACTTGGAAGCCTAAAGAGAAGGACTCCATCTTCAATATGGTCAAATCATTGAATTCCAACCTTGGCCTTATGGTGGAGGATGTGGCCAATTTGAAGAAATATTACAATACGAGGTTATCTGCAATGGAAAGAAATTCCATGTTATTGCATAAAGATCTTAACACGGTGATCAACCTCAGCAAGGAAAAGCTTGGGTCTTCAGCTGAAGGTCTGGTGTTCCTGAATGAAAAGGCTAGGGAATGGACTAGGAGATCGTTGTTTAGTGAGCCGTTGAATCAGGATGAAGGGGAGGATGCTAATAAGAGGCTGCAGGTTATGGACTTGGGCACGGGGCCAAGCATTCGCACTCAGAACAAAACCAAGAAGAGCAAGACAGTGTTGAGGCAGGACGTTGAGGAGATCATGGAAATGCATGACAAGGTGATATCTAAGGACCTGGAAGCAGCCAGAATCGTAAAGGATCTTCTTCAAATGCTCTTGTTCTTTTCTCTTTTTGTCTAGTTTTTTTATATGTTGGTTATTGTTTGCTGATGGGGTGTTGATTGTTTCGTAATCAACCTATTTTGGGTTTTGGTGGGGCAACCAATTGGCTTTATCTTTGCTACCTCTTTTCCTTTTTGTATAGGGTTTTAGGGCCCCTTCAAAACCTGTTTATCGCTAATCAAAAACAGTATTTTTAAAAAGTGATGTTTATTCAATAAAGCATAACTTTATTTGTCTAAATTATTAAATTATAAAATTTTAAATATAGATTCGTAAAATTGATATCTAGTACACGATTTTTTTCATAATTATTTTTTGCATAATTTTTTTAATAACTTTTTGAAGTGAGATTAACTATAATTCAAACATAGGTTTATTTGTTAACACATAATTTTTTTACTATTCATCTGAATTAACTTTTTTTTGTTAGAATAAGAACATCAATACCTAGTGCACATATATTTTTCACTTTTTTTATCTATTTTACTATTTTTCCATATGTGCATAATAGAGACCTTCACAATTGTTGAAAAACTAATCTTCAATAGAAAATATAAAATAAATCTAATAATCAAATTAAATATATTCAATATTATACTTGTTGGAAATCTTACTTCAAGTGTTACAAACTTACAAAATTATCTTGTCATATTCATTCCATTTGTTGGTCCAACCCAAGGTTGGAAACAAAAAATTTTGAGGAAAATCTTAGGCCTAAGGTGGAAAAATCACTTTAAGGGCCTTCATTCAAAGATGTTCCATTTCCATGAATTTTTTTGAAAAAAAACTTCGAACAAAGGTAATTTCCAAAAATGGAAAAAAGGAACCTTCATTTGAAGGTCCCTTTTTATGCCTTTTATGCTAATATCCATAAAAGGAATAGAAAAGGACCTTTGAACGAAGGTTCCTTTTATCATTTTTGGAAATTACTTTTTTTGAAGGTTTTACACCTTTGAACAAAGGTACTTTTTGAGTCATCTTCGAACAAAGGTACCTTTGTTCAAACAAAGGCATTTTTCACTTTTCACCTCCATCCAAATTCAAAACAATGTCGGCACACAAAGTGAACACACTATTGTGTGTTTATCCAAGATCTATTTTTATCTATTGTAAAATTAAGTTTTTTGTTTGTATTTGTGTAATTGGTTGCATTATTGCATAATCCTTAATTAGACCATCTACCCATGACTACATCATATGGTATCAAAGCTTATTTTTGTATCTTGCATAATCCTTAATTAGACCATCTACCCATGACTACATCATATGGTATCAAAGCTTGTTTTTGTATCTTATAAATGTCAAGGGTTTCTTCTTGTAGCTAGATTGTCAAATTTGATGCAATCTACAAGAATCTTGTAAACAAAGTGCTAACTTTGAGGCAATTTGTAAGATTAATTGTGGACATACATGTTTGAGAGTAGTGTAGTTTTAGAAGAATGGAAGAAATTTTTGAGATGATTAGAACAATGAGATCTAGTTTGATGTTGAAGAAGTTATAACCCTAGAAATGATGAAGAAACTAAAATAAGAGAGAATGTGCTAGCTTCCAAATAAGATGTAGATGATAAAAAGGAAGAAGAAATAGACTACGTAAAAATGATGAAATTTATCTCTAAAATTAATAAGAGATCTAGAGTTGATATTATTAATTAGTCTGGTAGTTTGGGTAAAAGTACAAAGTTGTGTCACACTTTTATAAAGGAAATGGCGAACAAAAATATAAATTTTCAACTTTGATCACATAAAAGTAGCCTTTATGTTTTGAATTTTAAAACGACATAAACTAATGAAATGTAGAAATCTTGATAAAGTTTATGCTTGTATTTTTAAAATTAAAATTAAAAAATTGGTTTGACGTATTTTTTTATAAATATAAGAGAAAATTTTGAATTGTTGATCATTTCAGATAAAAAAAAGTGAGGTTGATGGAATTTTACAAAAAAAGAGCAAACAATATTTTTCCCCTAATTTTTTTCCCAAATAGCTAATTTCAATATCTAGTGCATGGAAAAATAATAATTTTCAATAAAAAATAAATTTGTAATAACATTTTAAAGTTAAATTTTACCAGAACATCATATCTTTATGGGATGTCATTTTTTGTCTAATTTTTGTAATCATTTTAAAAAATTGTACCTTTTGGAGAGAATTCTCTCCTCTAGAGCACCATATATTTTTTTAAATTTTAAATATGTTTTATTTTTTAATTTCTAATCAACCTCATGTTTGATAATAAAAATCTACTTACAATAAATAACTAAATAAATACAATAAAACTAATCAAAATATCAAAACAAAATTATTTTTTAGATTCTAGACTTCGAGCGCTACAAAAATTTATTTTCATATTTTCATGAAAGTAACCCTAGTTGGAGAAATTTATAGTTAATTTTTTTCTAAATTTGCCGCAAAAGAGGGTTTAAATTGCCACAAAGGAAACCACAGACAATTTTGAGTGAAAGGGTTTATGTTGAAGTTGATAGTGAACCCCACAACTCTCATAAATCACCTGCAACAATAAAACCTATCACATCTGAAGAGAAAAAATCTATTGATATGCTTATGCAACCTTGTGTAGAAATATCCAGAAAAGCAACTGATTGTGCAATGAATTAGTTTGAAAAATACCTGGATAGTGATTGCAATGAATGATAAATCCTTATAAAAATAAAAAAGAAAACCCTAGATGAGGATTTGATTAGATTGTTACAAGTTTCTTAATCTCATGCAATGAGACAACTTGACCTATATTTAGCCCAATCTAATTAATAAAAAATACTCCTAAGTTTATCTTAAGTGAATAAAGTAATAAGGAAATTAATAATTAATTAATATTAATTATCAAGTGATGTCCTAATTGTAATTCAAACACCCCCCTAAGATCAACTTAGGGAGAAGCTAAAAACCCTGATGAAGAATGCAATAACGGATGCATGGATGGTCCTGACTACAAGGCCTAATGAGGTACCCATGTACAAACAAATGAAATCTCTCATAACCGGAGAAAAGGAGAAAATCGGATGGGAAAAACTCCTCTCTAAAAGAGAAAATGAAATAGGTACACTAGTGAAAGAAGGATAGGACTCAATGTGACCCCCCAAGGACTGCTTTTATCACACAAGTACAATAGATGTCCCCCTAATATGAGAGAGAAAAAGAGGATATGAATCCCCCAATAAAGAAAGAGCTCTTGTGTCAATGATGAACGCCTAAAAAAGAATATGATCCACTACCTACAAACAACATTTCTCCCCTTAGGAAGAAACAAATCCATTGGTGATTGGAGAAGCCAATCCAAAAAGATGGGTGAATCAAGAATCCAAATCCAAATGATGTGTCACATAAAAGTACTCAAGTTTCCACATGTCAAAAAGAGATGATGTCAATCCAGAACCCTGTGAAGACTGAAGTAGAACAAGCTATAAAGGCGATGAAGATGGTGGGCCAACAGTGATGATGTGGCTGTCAATAAAAAATATGGACATCCTCAAAGTAATCCTCCAAATCTACAATATATAGGACTCTACAAACAAGGATGATATGTCTACAAGATACAAATCCCAAGTGGCTATATCTAGAAGAAGATGAATGTTATTTTGCACTGAACCAATAGGGGCTAAAGATGTGAGGATGTCAAGCTAATCAGGAATAATAGAAGATGATGGAGTGATCCCACAATACTGGTTTACAATTTTTGGTAAAATTGGACACTGAACTAATTTTTTCTAACTAAATCTTCACTTTCGGGCACCTATAGCGGCTAAACTGTGAGGAATTTGAAGATGATGCAAACTAGTGATTTGTGACATTTTTTCTATAGATTCTAAATATATTTTTTTCAAAATTTTTGGAATTAGATTGCACTTCTTTTTCTATCTCCTTCAAAAACTAGTTTTTTTCAGTAAACACCATTTTTTAAGGAGTGATGCTCACTGTATACAACATAACTTTGGAACTATATACAACATAACTTTTTTTCCATGAAGGATAAAATTCTAATTTTTTTTAAATTTAGATTTGTAACTACAATATCTAGCACTTTCATTTGGTTTCATAGTGTTCTATTGAATATTTTTTCCTTAATCAATTTTCAAAGGCAAACCAATTACAATTCAGACATAGGCGAACCGTATACAACATAACTTTTTTTGTATGTATTGAAATTCAAATTTATTTAGTTTTTTGGATCAAGGACTTCAATATCTAGTGCATTGATATTTTTCAAAAAAAAAATTATAATCTACTATTTTTCCACATGTGTAGAACAGAGAGCTTGATTTTTGGTGAAAAACCTACATTCACAAGAAATAAAAAATAAATATAATAATAAATTAAATTTATTTAAAATTATACTTTTCAGGAATATTATAATAAGGACTACATACTTACAAAAAATAAATTTTAAATGAATTCATTTAATCCCTCAAAGGGTAAATCAAAAGTGGTTTTTAATCAACATTTTGATAGGTTTAAAGGAGACTCCGTTATAGGTATGGTTTAAAACTAGCACGGTTCTATCCAAGGGGGTTTGATCTAAGGTGTTTTGATCAAACCCTCTTCAATTGGAATCCTTTAAATGGAACTTTTCAAGGCTTAAATCGTTATATTTTCTAAAAATATGTGATTTCAACAAAAATTAGGATCTCCCAGAAATTGTAAACCAATATTGTGGGATCACCCAATGATGTAGTCTTGATTTGAAGAGTGGGAATATGAAGACAAGTCTTTGAACCATCAATACATGCAGGACCTATGATATAATCAAGCTCCTCTAAACTATCGTCATCAAAGGGTATGAAATCTACATCTGCAAGAGAAATGAGACAATCTGTAGGATACTCTGAGTATGGAGAGATATGAGGGTCTCCATGGATCTCCCAAAGGTGGGTCCAAAGTGGGTGGGGACAATCATTTTCTAATACAACACACATAGAGTCATGATCAACACTAGAACATATAACCCCTAGGTGATCCCATAATACTGGGTTACAATTTTTGGCCAAACTAGACACTGAACTAATTTTTTTAACTAAATCTTCACTTTTTGGCACCTATAGCGGCTAAACCGTGAGGAATTTGAAGATGATGCAAACTAGTGGTTTGTGAAATTTTGTCTGTAGATTCTAAATATTTTTTTTTTAATTTTT
>VDFB02075321.1:242154423-242270988 GCA_007258455.2 Sequoia sempervirens | reverse complement strand
AGCATTTTGGCCCTTCTTGCTCCTTTTAGGTGAAAAACCCTAGAAGTGTTAGAAAGAAATAGGGTGCCAACAATCATTGTTACATTTTGGTGAACCTAATTTTTTGAATACCTTCTTGTCTAATTTTTGAGTTCTTAATCATACATCTATCTTGCATTGATCTTGCATTAGGGTCTGCATGAATTCATTTGCATTCATAGAAAACTGCATTTAGGTTGCATTTTTGGCATCTAATTTCATGTATTTATTTTAAAATTCTGCATTTTTAACTTAGATTTGCATCATAGCACTTAGAAAACATCAAAATCCATCAATTTTTTTTGAAAATTCTAAAAAAATTCCATACTAGGACTCATTCGCCACCTTGGGCGAATCAGTCCCTTTTCACTCCTAAAACTGCCTTTTACAAAGCTGAAAACCCTATTTTTAGGCTTTTGTTTGGTGCCATTTCCTATCTATATTAGTTGATTGCATTTTTGTAACATGCATTTCATCAAATATAGCTGAATTTAGCTCATTTCATGCATGGTTTAAATTTTAAGTTTGCATTCTTATATTGTTACATATCATAATCAGTCAATTATTCTCTAAAAATTACATTTCATTTCAGCCTTTTACATTGCATTTTGAGTTACCATAGATTGTCTTTTCAAAATGTTAGTTTCAATCTTCTCCAAATTTGCAAAGAAAAAGTTACTCTATAAGCATGATCGTCATTCATTCAATGCATGTCCTAGTTATGAAATTCTCTTAGCATAAGAGAGTGAAAATGACAATGTTAACCTTAAACTCACACCCTCTCCTATCTCCCCTATTTGTGTGGATAATGTGATAGAAGAGCTTATAGACATAGATAATTATGATAATCATAATTGTGCTTCTCCTAATACCTCTCCTTTTAGTGACAAAGGTATCTTGGTGAAAGAAGACACAATCATTGAGAATCATGAGGATCTTGTTTTTCCTTCTCACCCCCTTTGGGAAGATATTTTAGCACAAGATAATGAAATCATAGACACATTCTTAACATCACCTTACCTAATTTCCATTGTGTGGATAATCTTGAGGAAGATAAGATTATAAATGATGAGGATATGTTGGTCTACAACAACCCTCTTTATGATCCTTCCCCTATTTCTCCTATTTTGGAAGACATTAGGGAACAAAGGAACAAAGTCATTAATGATCATGATAATCACATTTGTTCTTCTCCTAGTATCTCTTCTAGTTGTGAAGAAGATGCTTTGATGTTAGAAAACACAACCAATGAGAGTCATGAGAATCTTAGTTATCCCCTTTCACCTAAGAAAAACCTTATCAAGCAAGACAATTCAATCATTGATCATCCTCACACTTGTGATGAAGTCCTTTTAGAAGAACCAACTTTAGAATGTCTAGAAAATATGGTTTTTAGTTCTCCTCAAAATCCTCCTCCTAGGAATGATATCATGATGCAAGACAAGCACCACAATAATGATTAGACTCTCACTTGCTAAGGGATGTTAACATTATTCAACCTCAACTCATCCTTTACCCCGCTTCACATAAAACTCCACCTCAAAACAAACTCTAGCTTTTCCTTTACCCACCTAAGAATAATGTATCACAGTAGCTGAGTTATAATACCATTGTTCATACATATAACACTCGCAATCATCCACAACCACCACAACCAACCTCAACAACCTTACCTTTTCCTTATCCTATCCCACCTAGACCTATCTTACCAGGTCTTCCTAGTGGAAAGGAGTAAAATCTTGTTGAACAAGTAAAGAATACTCCTACTAAAATCTCATTATGGGACCTTATTCAAGCGTCTCCTCACTACCACAACATGATCCAATCAGCCTTGCAACAACTTCCTGTCCCTTCTAATGCGCAACCAACTAACATCCCAGTCATCATCCAAGGAATAAATGTTGACATTGTTTTCCACCAAAGTGAGCTTCTTCCTTTGGAAGTGCAAAAACAAAATGAAGCATTCATTATCATTGCTCAATACAAACAAAAAGGGATTAAGAGAACTCTTTTGGATACTAGATTCACTCTTAATGTGTGTGGAGTGAACCTTCTCAAAAGACTAGGTGTCAATAAATCAAACATTCAATATGATTCTTTATCCATTATGGGATTTTAAAATGAAAGAAAACAACTACTTGGTGTGATCACTTTACCTCTTATACTTGGAGTGGCCACATTAGATACACCAATCCATGTTATGCCTAATGATGTTTCATATAACCTTCTTTTAGGCAAGCTGTGGATTCATGCAATGAATGGTGTGCCTTCAACTCTTCATCAAAAAATGAAATACATCTACAACAACAAAGTATACACCTTCGACACTAATCATGAGCCTCATAGTGTCTTGCAACTTGAGAAAACCAAAGAAAACCCCTTGAACACATTAACACCAACCACACAAGTGGAATCCGCACAACAAGATGACAAAAAACAACAACTTACATATGATGATTGGGGTTTCTTGGATTTTGAACATGACTTCATGGGAGAGTACAAAATCTTCTGCAAGGACTCAAATAAGGGAAAAGACAGAACAATACTATCAACACAAAATTTAGACGAACTTTCAAAAGCATCCACCTCAACCACTTTAGAAAAAGATAGAAACTATGTAACAACCTTTGATGAATACAATAACAAACAACCACCCAATCCAAGAGCAATGAAGATACTTTATGGAAATGGTTATGAAATCATGAAACAACATGGATATCGTGGAAAAGGATTTGGTGCTCATGAACAAGGTATTCACAACCCTATAGTGCCTAACACACAACAAACGACTCATGGTCTTGGTTATTGTCATTTGATCAAGATCAAAAAACTTTCACTGAACATCAACAATCTCACACAAGATACTCCTAAATCATCCTTAATAGTCATCCATCCTGAACTCATCAACACTAGTGGTCTTGAATATCATCCTTTCCAAAACATCAAACAAACAAATACACCTTTGCTTAATGTCAATGTCATCTCGCAAGACACTAATGATTTGAATCTAATAGATTTTCCCTCCTCCTATAAGAGTAAGAACAAAATAACACAATCTAGAGAAACTTGTGTAAGTATGGCATCTACTACTAAGCAATATGTATCTTTGACACAAATCACAAGACCACCTTCTACCATTGATCAAGAGGGTATCTTTTCAAGGATCCTCCAAGATCACTTGATCACTCTTCCCCCTAGAACTCAAATGAAATGTTCTTACAAGACTTTATTTTTTACACATCATAGAGTTCATGGTCATTCCACTAATGAATGTCATGCTTTGAGTTGTATAATCCAAAATATTAAGGATTTTGGTATGCTTCCCTCTATGGGGAGCACCTAATTCCTCTAATTGATATCGATTTTTTCTCTAGCATGCATTTCATTTATCATTTCAGCTCACCTTTGTCTTGCACTAAGTGGGGGCAAGGAATCTGATAGAATTTTCCTTGTATCTCACTTGTGGTAACCTCCTTTGGCTTTTTTTTAACCTTTCATGAATACATAAGAGCAAGCTTGGGATGCAGATGACATGCCTTAAGTTGGCTCGCATGTGACATACTACCTTATTCATGATGTAGCTTATCAAAAACATATGACTTGGCATAGGGATTTCCGAGTACGCTCTCAAGTCCTCTTCTTTTACTTTAAAGAAATTTCTCACAGTACTGGTGTTCACAACCACTTTAAGTGGGGCCATACATCACCACTCACATTTCATTGTGCGATTTTATTTTTCTTGCAATTTCCTCTCTTGAAAGCATTAGGTACAATGTTCCCTAGGATGAGACCTTGCACTTATCCTCTCTTGGAAACAAGATGAGACCATTTACACTTATCCTCTCTTGGAGACATTTGGCATGATGTTCCCTAAGATGAGACATTGCACGAACAAAGAAAAATCCCTTTGAATAGTCCTTACACTATTCTGCATTAACAATGTCTATGAGTTTCAAGCATACAAAGTTTTGCTTACCTCATAGAGCTCAAAAATCATTTTCCTTTGTGGTGCCCTATTAAAGTTATCAGGAGGTATAAATTTGGTATGGTTCTAGCGGGAAGCCCATTTCAAGACAAGACTTTCCCCATAGCCACCTATGTGTTTGAGTGCATACCAACTAAGCGTATGTTTCTCACCTTTTGGGATTTATCACCTTGCGGACAACCAAAAGTTCTATGGCACTAGAGTGAGTATACTTGGGCCTTCTCACCTGATAAAAATCCAAGAGTTCCATCACCCCAAAGTGAGTATACATTTCTTTTTCTGACAATTGATCTAGGTCTAATCCACAACTAGTTGGACAAACGCATCAAGCTTGATCCACTTCTTTCATTTCTTTCCATTGCATGATTATATGTATCTTTATGGCTTGACTTAGGATACATATTGGATCCTCGGGGCTTCTCTAACCCCCATTTGATCTTTGTCATTTTGGCATATGCATCTCGCATTACCTCGCATCTCTTGAATGTCTACTTTAGTGTGAGTTTGAAGCAAGTTCATCCTCTCACTAAAGTGGAGGCTAAATGTGTCATAGAAAAAAGTATCTCTTGCTTGACATGGGAATAATTCATGATAAATTGGACTTAATGAGGACTTGATTTTGTGTTGTGAAGGGTGTTATGCATCCACACTAGCTCTTGTACCCTTGCAAATTGAATAATATGCTTTTATTGATGTCTTGTAAAGGTGTTGTAAAGTGTTGTAAAAGACTTTCATGATTTTCTAGACTTAATAAACCCATTTTCCCTTAATTCAACATTATAACATGTATTTAAATGCATCTTTACATCAATCTAGAAGGCTTGTAAAATAAACTTGATGTTAATCTAGTGTTGTAATGTGTCTTGCACATTCACATTGGTTCTTGTGCTTCCCTAAGCTATTTGGACCTCATTTTAATGTTGTAAAGTGTATTTAATCACACTTTCACATAGAATTTTGTGTCCCAAGCCCTAATTGACCTTTACATCATCACTAATAGGTCCCTATTAACCCATATTGTGCATCTTGAGGCAATTTTTGATAAAATACTCAACAAATTTACAATTTAAACCTTATTTTCTTATCTCCTGGAATCCTAGCTATCAAAATGACCTCTGCGGGACCCATTCACCATCCATGGTGTATCAATCCCATCTAGGTGGGACCCATTCGCCATGGGTGGTGAATGAGTCCCATTTGACCCTTTTTTGACCTTTGAGCGGGAAAAATTGAAATTTAAGTTTATTATTTTTTAATGTCAACCTTAGGGATCCAATTTTTGGCTAATAAGGTGAATTTCATATAAAACCATCTCTCTAAACCCTAAATTAGATTCATTATTCATTATCAATCCATCATTCTTCCATCTCAAGTCAAGCAACTTAGGTTTTCATCATTACAAGTCACTTAAGATCAATTTTCAGACATTCAAGGGAAGATTTTTCATGTTTTATTGTAGAATTTCAAGATCAAAAATCATGGAAATGTATTCAACTCCATTATTTCATGTTTCATTCCATTCTTTCATCATTTTGGTTTAATTACCTAAAAGGGGTTTGACCAAGGAAAACCCCCATGCCTTAAAATTCAACATTTCTCCTTCTCTTCTTGTGTATTTGTAGATTTGGGCATCTTAGAGTCTTGGAAATCATTGAAGATTGCATTGAAAGGTTGTTCAAGTCTTCCTTTCATTAATCAAGTCAAAATATCAACAAAAACTCACTTTCAGGTTCAAAAACCAGAGTTTCGGAAGTGGACACCTATAGAGAATCAAAATACAAACCAAGAGCTCCAGATTCCACCTTTGAATATTCAGAAATTCAAAATTAGACTCATTCTCCATGAGTGGTGAATGAGTCCCACTTCTAGGTCAATTTTGAGTTTTTTGCATTTTTAGATACCCTTTTGTCAAAAATAGGTTCTAGAACAGTTTTCCAGAACTGGGACTGATGCACCCAAAATTGTGAATGAGTCCCATCAGGCCTAAAAATTAGGATCAAAAACATTTTAGATGTCATTTCCAGTCTTCATCAAGATTTCAAGTGCACTTCTTCAATTTCTTTTAGTTTTGTTATAGTTTGCATCCATTTCTAGGTGTTTTTGCATTACATAATGTGTTTTCAAACAAGTTACATTTCCTTAGTTTCCATTCATTAATAAAAACCCTAGAAGCGTTAGAAAGGATTAGGGTGCCAAAAATCATTGTTACAGGATGTTAGCAAGTTCATCATGAAAAACAAAGCTAAGGTTTTGTGCCTTCTCAATGAGAAGGTGAGGTAGTGGATGGAGGAAGCATCAGGTGGGAAGGATGTTGATGGTAATGTAGCTAACCTTCCTAGTGTTTTGATTAAAGAGGTAAGCGATAAGGGTCCCTGTACTAGGATGCGTAATGAAACTAAGTTGAATGTTGGGATTCTTGCTAGGGACATCACTGAGGGGATGGAAGTGCACTAGAAGATTATTGATAGTGATATGGAGGTGGCTGATATTTTAAAGAATATGTAGTATGTGTTGTTTCTAATATTTTTTAGCATTTGTTTCACTTGTTTGCTTCTTGTTGGCTACTGCTAACTTTGATGCTTTTCTTTTGATGCAACATTCTTTTTTTGTGAAGGCTTTTGGGGACCCCTCAAAACCTATTTTACCTCTAATAAAAAACATAAAAGAATAAAAAAGAGAGAAGAATGGTGATTATTGATCTTATTACCTATCTATATTAGACAAGCTACATGACATCCAAAGGAGGTGAAAAATCAAAATTATTTCTCAATTTTGGCAACTTATTAGTACAAATGAATTTAAACATTTCCAACTAAAAGATAATTTTGGTAAAAAAAATATGTTCTAGCTAGATTCATTTTAGCTAAACTAGATTTGGGCTACAACTTTTCCAACTATAAGTGTCCACTAAATATATATGTCGCATCATTTTGGGCCAAATTACAAAAAAATAAAATTATTTGAAATAAGTAATATTTTTGCAACTGTACTCATATTGTAGACACTGAAAATTGTTCTTTGCCTATGAACCACCTTTTCATATCAATTCGTCCTTCTACTTTCATAATTAAATAATTTTAATTATTTAATTATCTTTTAAGATCATATTCTTCTATTAATTAAATAATTATTAATTATTTAATTAATTCATTTTTGTCTATTCTTCCCTTGATTAATTAAATAAATTTTGTTTATTTAATTAGGTCACTAATTAGCCTCTTCCTTTCCATAATTAAATAAATGTTTTTTTATTTAATTATTGTCATTTTTTTTGCTATAATTAAATAATTAGTTTAATTATTTAATTATTCGTTATCCTTTTCTTCTATAATTAAATAAATTTTATTTATTTAATCATTTACTAATTTGTCATTTTCATCCACTTTTGAATTAAATTATTATTTAATTTAAAATTCAACATGTCACATGTCTTTCATAATTAAATAATGCTTTTATTATTTAATTTTCTCCAACAACCTTTTTTTCTGTGTCAATCTCATTATCTGTGCCATTATTATCTTCTCTTGTCTCATTCATTTTCCACCCTTGATTGAATTATCCTATAATTCAATCTTGACCATTAATCCTTATCATTTCCCTAATTTTTTGCTAACCGTATTTCATACTACAACTTTCAATTGTGGCCATTGATTAAGACATTTTATTGACCGCCAATCTCAACCATCAATCCAAATCAGACCTTACCTATAAATCAACCCTCTCATAAGCCATTTGGGGGGGGGGGGCGGCGGTTGATTCTTCAAGTATCCTTATGCTACCAAAAATTTTCTTGAATCATTCATCCATTTCTATCTATAATCTCCATCTCAATGTTATACTGTTGAATTGAGCAACCAACATATCAAATCAATCGAATAATTCATCCATCATCACATCTATTTGAGGTATTGAAGATTTGGATTAGGTAATGCATGTTATTGTTTTATCATTTTTTATTTTATCCAAATTTTTCATATACATTTTGGTGAACATGGTGTGAACCCCCTAACTAATTTTTAGCTCAATATTTTGACAAATTTTGATGAATTTTGGATTTGGATCCATTTTGTTGAAGGTTTTGTTAGCTTTTTGTTGCAAGTTTTGCATCATTTTGGGACAAAAACCTAGTTTTCAAAGATTCAACCATATCTCTCAAACATCTATAGATATTTTCACAAAAAAAATTCTACAGGTTGAGGATAATATCAAGAGATTCTAGTCCAACAATCAGATTTTTTAGAGCTGTTTTAAATTTTTTATGATTTTTTTGTTATTTTTTCATTATAAATCAATTTTGAGAGAAAATTAACAAAATTTTCAGATATTTTTATATTTTTGGAAAGCTCTTTGAATTATAGTAAGGGTCTATTCTTTATTTTTTTAATCTAGATGAAAAATAATTAGACAAAAAATAGTTCTTTGAAAATTAGAGTTTTACAAAGATTTACTTATATCTCACAAACGGTTGTGGAAATTTTTACAAAAAATTGTTGTAGATTTGGAATGATGTGAGGAATCTTCATTCCAAAAATCAGAAATTTTGGACCTATTTGGATTTTTTATAATTTTTTAATGATATTTCATAAAAAATTAATGTTGGGTGCAAAACAACAAATTTTTTGGATTTCTTTACAATTTTGGAAAGCTCTAGAAATTTTAGTAAGGGTTTGTTCGCCATTTGAATTCTTGAGAAGCAGTAAGCTTTGTGAGATGAATCTTCCATCTATTATCAAGCAAGTTCCTCACATCTACCACAAATTTCGTCTATCCATTGTCTAGTATTACAATTCCATCAAGCAAAGTATGAAACCTGTCAAGGTTGATATCCCCATCATTTTGTATGTGTGTCAAGCACTAGGAAACCATTTGATCAAACTCATCCTTCCACTCATCCACACCTTTTAGTTGATTATCACCTTTAATGACTAAAGGGTTGAAGATGTGTTTTATTGAATCAAATGCATTCCTTTTGTTCTCCAATTTCTTCTTCATGTCTATTAAATCTTGTGCTCCTGAATTACCCCTTTCATCGTTTACACAGTAGGTTTTAGCCTTGGAGGGGCATCTGGATCCATTTGTGTTTCTTTTCACAGAGTAGTTAGAATGTGATAAGTGGGCTACCACCTCTTCTAGAGTTCCTCTAGGATAGGGGAATTAACACTTATTTGATCCAAAGCCTTAACTAGATTGTTAAAGCTTTCATGTACTCCTATTTTTTCCTTCAATATCTCAATTTTGTGCTCCAATATCTTTCTTAAGGTGTCCAGGATGTGATGCTTGAAATCTTCCATATTGTGCTTCTTCAGCTTATCAATTTCTTCATTCATCTATTGAATCCGTGGATCTTCAGCCTGGATGGGTGGGTTGTAAACAACTATCTCATCCCTCATCATTGTTGTAGCCTACTGTAATTGTTGTTTCAACTTGAAATTTTCAATAAACAATTTATTTACTTCATCATTTGATAATTTCAGTCTTCTCGAATATTCAATTATTTTCTTCTCCATGTTCTCCACCACATCTTTGGTGAACATTGTTGAATGCATAGTTATAGTTGCAGCCTCTATAGGATTGGTATCCCTCATTGTCCTCACCATGGCTGATCCCCTCATTTCTTGCACCACATCTAAGAGTTTGAGCTTCCTTGTTCTCTTTTGGTTTGTCCATAAGGCAAGGGTTTGAGTGGTAGGGTTATGCCCTATTGCTAATACACCTTCCTCTGAGTGAAACTATGTAACCAACATTGGATCATCTTGTGCTCTAATTTGATCTAAAAGAAACACCTTACAAAGCTCCATCTCTGGTATGATAAACATGTCACTTTTCAACACTACTTCTCTTGCTTCCTAGGGGGTAACATTGATATTTTCAATATTTAATTTTGCCAATGTTTGGGCCTAAACTTTAGCTTGTTTTGAATCATCAACTACAATGAGATTGATCTTTAACCTTTCATCAAACTACTTCATTTTCATCTTGATCCAAAAATCTTTAAATTCACTAGTATAATTGAAATTGTCATCCTCCATAAACCTTAGAGGGGCAACTACCCTCTCATCATCCTGAATTTCATCAACGACTTCCTCTGATATTCTAATTTTTGGATCATGGGGCTCTTGAATTTTTTGCTACTCTCCCACTTCCTTCATCTTAGAAGATTGGGTTCCTCAACAAAGAACCCCTTGAAATTCTTATTCTTTTCCTTCTTCTATTCCTCCCATCTCATCATTATTATCCATCTCCTTCTTGTCCAGAATACATCTGCAAAATATACCAAATTCCTTATCACATCTTCCTTAGGGTCAAATGCATGAGATATTTCCCTCTTTCTAAGAAAAGTCCTGATCATATTACTACAACCCTTTGTGTCATATATTCTTTCTTTTCTGGACTTGAGGGGATAGTTGACCCTCATGAATCTTTGTAACTCCTCTAACATCTCTGATCCAACCAACAACTCTTCAAACACTATTTTAAATAAGCAAAGAATGTGCCTTTTCTCTAATTCCTCATTAAATCAAGCTCCATCCAGAGCATCTGCCACATAAACTCCAAAAGCATATTCTATTAGGCACAAATTTTGGCAAAATATGTGGTGCCTAGTCACAACCATACACCCTGATGATAGTATGATGTGGCATTAGGAACCAATCAGCATAATTATGTGTAAAGCCCTGGTCTAGATTGTAGTACATTGGCCTCATGACATTCATCAAAGACTGTGGAAACCTTTGTGTTGAAAAACCAAGGGCATCAATTATTCTAATAGCAAAATCATCCATAAACACAACAAAATCACACTCAATGCATCTATTGTCCCAAATGTAGCACCAATTCTATACAGGGATTCTAGCTCCATTCTCTTGTGTGCATAATTTCATCCTCTTAGTCCATTTTGTTTCATTTTGATACAAAATCAAATGACATAATAAATAATATTTCCTGAAATACATGGGAGCCTTAGCCTCTTTGACCTATAACAAGCCCTCATGAATTTGTTCTTCAATCACAGAAGCAAAATCAAATTTCACATTTGACTCCAGATGTTGAATGATCATAGCCATCCTCATCAACCCTACTGACATTTTATCCTCTACATCTATTCCAAGAACCTGGCACAATGCATGATATGTATTTGTAAAGGAAACCTAAAAATTAGACACTAGAAAAGGCTCTAATTTTGAAGAGGGGATGGGAAGTATTTTGTTATTATCACCCCTTTTCATGTGTAGGGGAAGCTCATCACTCCTATAAGTTATCCTTAACCTTTTGTACTCTTATTCCAATTTTCCCAAATTTACTTTTGTAACAACTTGTTTGTTCATGTTGAAACACTTAATAATGGATCCCCTTGAAATATCTACTAAACACCCACCATCTTGGAGCCTAAAAATATTTGTTCGGGGCATGATATCTATTGGTCAGGGCTTTAATTAGCTCGATGCCAATGAAAAAATTTGGAACTATCAGTTTGGCCAAGTCAAGGGTCCACAGGTTTGATGTCGAGACCTTGTCATTTCTGTTTCTATAAAAATACTAGTACAAATTCCACACAAATTGAGGAATAATAGGGTGTCTACACCCTTGAGATAAATCTCTAAAGACTTTCTTTGGCCCCTTATCTACTAACCCAGGTAGTAAAGTAAGCAATGGATATTGTAAAGAAGGTTTAGTAGCTTTAGGTTCATCTTTCTTAGCTCCTACTTCTGCTTTCTTTGGCACCATTGTTATAAAGTTAATGAGTAGTGAATAGTGCTTACCTAGAACATAGTTTTCCTAGGATAATTTCTTTCACTTCTGCACCTCAAGCTCATCTACACTTAGTCTCTACAACTATGAATGAGAAATCTCAATCTACTTTGTTTATTTCCATACCAAGTTGCATTAACTCTTGAATCATAAATTCTCATCATTCAAATCTTTTGCATTGAGCTCAATTTCATATTTCAAAGTTGATTGATGTGACTGGCTTGCTTTAAATGTTTCAACGACTGCTTACCACATTACCTCACATTAATGTTCACCCCCTTGCTGTACTATGGTACATATTGTTAGCATGCTTTAGTATACCACTCTACCGCAGACCACCTTTCTCCTTCCTGTGATACCGCAATGTCCTCTTAATACTTTTCTTTATATACCGCTTTACCATAGGCTATGTTGTAACCCTTACGCAATATGGCAGTGTCTCTTCTTATTAGTATTCGTCAGTGTACTGCTCTACCACGGGTCTTGTTCTACCCTTCTGCGGTATAACGATGTCATCTTTATCACTTCACTTCACTATATCGCTCTACTGCTAGTTGAGTTCGAACCTTCCACGGTATAGCGGTAAAAGGGTATGGTGACAGAGTATAGTGTAAGCTTCTATTACCATAATAACACAAGCTATTATGCAAGGGGCTGCAGTAAGGTATTTAATGAGGTAGCAGTATGGTGGTAAAAGGCTATTTTTGCTTCACGGATGGCAATAGAGTGAATTTTTATTAAAATGATGGTATGAATTTTTGATTTCAAGTAATAAAATCCTTAGAATTTTTTTTATGAAAATTTTGGTTCCAACAGCAGCTCCAGTTGGGGATGAGTGATTTACTAATCACTACAAGAATCCATAATCTCTTGTTGTAGACCAAGGTTTCATAAGATATGAAAAATGGAAGGTGGAGTGGATGAAATGAATAAGGATATGGAGATGGAAAATAATGGAGATGAAAATAAACCTACACTATTGTACATGGAAAGAAGAAAAAAATTAATGAGGGAAATTTAGGATTGTCCATGTACTAGCAAGTCCTAGTCCCTTTTTTGATTTCCTAAACTACTGTGCATGGAAATTCTTGGTCCTCACCAAACATGTTCTGCAAATAATAAGAATCTTCTCCTCCCTTGCTAGTGATAACAAAGGGCCCTAACCACAAGGATTTAAATTTTCCACATTTTCCCTTCTCCTGACATCTAGCATTCCACATCAACACCAAATCACTCACCTCAAATTTTCTATTCTTGGCTTTCTTATCAAAAAGGTACTTCATTTGAGATTGCAACTTTGCATTCTACTTCTGAGCCATTCTCCGTATTTCATCAAGCTTTGAGTTGCTCCATTCTCTCCTCCATTAGTTCTAGAATGTTTAAATCTTCCTGAAGGATGAAAATATTGTAGACACCCAAAAATGTCCTCTTACAACACCTGTCCCGACATTACATCATTTAGGCATCTTGTGGCATGTTTTTCCCTAGGTACCCATGTCATCATCTAATTAGTTAAATAAATCTTATTTATTTGACTAATTTCATTTATTCCCTTCCTATGCATAATTCATCCATTCCTCTAATGTTAATTAAATAATTTATATTATTTAATTAATTAAATAATTTATTTATTAAATATTAAATAATTTATATTATTTAATTGATGAAATCATAAATTTAACATTAATTAAATAAATTAAATATTTGTTTAATTAATAAAATCTAAAAAGGATATTCTCGCTTTCTTTCCAAAATATGAACTCATGTGTATCTAATTAATTTATTTAATTAGATAATTCATTTCATTATCCTTCTCGTTTTTTTCAGGATTTATTTCCTTTAAAACAATAAATCAAAATCTTTCTATCTTTTTGACATCTTATCTCATCTTGTTGTATTTCCTCTTTTGTCAAAAATCAAATCCTTATCGAATCTTCTCAAATCTTATCTTTGTCTACATCATGGCTCTATAAATATAGCCACTCACAATCCATTCAGGGAGGTTGATTCGTTTAGCATCCTCACTCTGTCAAAATCATTCGTCAATCCATCTCTACCATTCTCCATTTGTCATTTTCATCATCAAGTTGTTATGCTACTGGAATGAGCATCCAACATTCCTCCATTATCAATCCTTCAAAATCTCGCATTATCATGTAGGTGGAGAAGAGCCATGGAGTTCAATCAAGTCTAGATTGAGAATTGGTTTGCATTTCTTTTGTTTATTTGCATTTTCATTTTAGTTTGTGCTTCATGGTGCTAGATAGGATTTAGTTTGTTTGTTGTTTTCACAATATTAAACCTGATTTTTTCCCCTATCTACATTTGGTGAACCTGGCATTCTAACCCTTGTTCTTTTGAGCCTTTGTGAGTTTGATTTTGCAGGTCAAGGGTTTTTCTAAAGAGAGCTTGGAGATCAAGTTTTTATAGGAGTCCCAAATCAAAAAAATAGTCTCACCATTGCGGTCATAGAGGCTGAGAGACAACTTTTGACATATAATTTGACATATTTTGCTTCCAGAGAAATTTTGGAGTTTTCTTTTGATTTTTTTGTTTGCAAATATATATATAGTGAATACTTTTAATTTTTTTTTGCAAATATATGCACACAGATCAGAGGTATTTTATTTTATTTTTACAAATATATACACATAGATCTGCACCATTCTTGAAAGTTATTCACGTCAGCAATTTTTTTCAAACACCAAAAATATATATATACAAAAATTTACCCTCTTGTTGCAAGTATCTATTCAAGGTTTTGTTGCAAATATGTATATACATTTAAAGTAAAACCTGTGTGTATTGCACTGCTTTTAGGCATATGTAGCTGCAATGTTTTCCTTGTATTTTCTGTATATACTCAATACACAACCTGCGACACTTCCTTTTGTATGGTTGAATGGGTTGCTAAATATTCATGCGCACCTTTCTTTTTTGAAAGATAGGCTTTAAATCATTTATTGAGTATAAGCGCTTAAACTTAAGAGTTAAATTTTTTATGATTACTTTTTATTTTTTTAGTTTATTTAATTTATTTAAAAAAATTTAACTTTTTTTAATTTTTTGTTTTCAAGGTCTTTAACCCCTGGTCATATGGAAGACCATTAGCTGTGTTAAACAAGTTGTCAGCACCTAGTCATGCACTTGGTCATGTGGGGCCAAAAATTAGGCATTTGTGGGTTCACTCAGAGCCCCTCTTTTCTTTGCAAGTCTAAAAGGGGCAGTTTTACGAAAACGGACATAACTTTTGCATAATAGGTCAGATTTTCGAATTTCAAAAAGTGTTGGAAAGCTGACTCAGTGAACTATGCATTGGAAAAGAAAATTTCAGGTGACTGTATCATTTTCAGGAATTTTTTACAGTCAAAGTCAAACTTACATGTGAACTTCAAATGCTTATATCTTTTGCAAAATTGATCCAATTTCGACAATTTCTTTTTTTAAAGTGCATAAAATATTCTGAATTTTCTGTTTATGCAATCCATTCAGCTGTATGAGGTCATATTAATCATATTTTATCAGAATTCCTCTTTTTCACATGGCTTTCTTCTATGCAAGTTTACTTGGTCTTTTTTTATTTTCTGGCGTGTAATTGCATCAAAGGAACTAGAACAACATTGGAATCAGTAAAATACAATAGATTTAAGGATGAAAACAATTAGGTGCACACATTCCATCCTTAATCTCTTAATCTTGTTTGTCACACATTTCAATTTGGGGCATAAAATCAATCTTGTTTGATCACATATTTGAAACTGGGCTTAAAACAAATTTTGTCTTCAATAACACATCTTGATTTGGGGTTAAAAAGAACAAGTGCTTGCACTATTTTACACACATTTCAATTTTCTGAAGGGAAATTAATCAATGCGAGTGTGAATCAAGTGTGTGTGTCCTCCAAAACACCTCACTTGGTTCACTTTTGTCATACCCTTCTTAGGAGGCCTGCTTGGAGCACACACCCCTCCAAGGAACAACCTCAATAGAGTGTGAATCCAAAGACACACTCCTTTGGGAGTTGAAATCTTGTCACTCTGAGCTAAGGCCCAAAGAACTTTATACCTTTGGGAAGTGAAGGTGAAGGATGGGTTACCCCTTTCTCCTGGCTTATTGGCAGAATTTTACTTTCAAATCATTCCTTAGTCAACCTTGTGCAAAATAGCTTGACACCTAATTGGCCATACTCCACTTGACTAGTCATAGGGCTTGTTGTTGTGTATTCAATTGTTTGCTTAATCATAAAATTTAATCTTGAAAAACAAATTTATCATTGTGATTGGTGTGTGTGTTCATGCATTTACATGTGAAATATTGTGTTTGATAATTCCCAAGTCAAACTTCCAGTTAAAACTTGCCACATCATCCAAATCATACAATCTTGTCATTCCATATCATATCCTAATCATCATCATCTCTTTAATCCAATCAACATCATTTTACACCATGCCAACATTCAAAGACATAGCACAAAATCTTGTTCACATACTTCACATAGCTCAAACAAGCCAATCACCTTTAAATCAACAATTCATTCAAGAAGTCCATGACATAATACAAAAACTTCAAGCAAACAAGTCACCTAAAATTGAACAACTCATAGCACAAGCCCAATAAGTCATGGCCACTTGTCAAATCCAATAAGCACATCATCAAGACCAATCATCACATCAACAAATTTCACCTCAATCCTATGTGTCACCTATATCATCATATCAACCTCATCCATCCACATATCATGTTCCCCCTTCATCAACCCTTATCCATATCAATCTACCTCTCAACAACCATTATCATATGCAACCCCTCCATCATTATCACAAAAAAAAATCATACCACAACAAGTCCAAACACCATTTAAACCTCAACACATTCAACCCAAATCCTATATGTCACCTTCATCATCATGCGAACCTAACACATCTACCTATCATGACAATGCCACATCAACATGTCCACCCATATCACAACAAGAACATAGGATCCCAAGTGCACCTTGGCAACAAAATCAAGAGCCTTTAAGTCTTAATGCCACTTTTGACAAGGGGAACACCAATCTAGTTCATGCACCCTTACCACCATCCAATCAAATTCCTATACATAAGCCACCATGTCCGAGTCCTAATTCATTGGCCTCTTTACCTTCTAACCAAACAAACTCTTCATTACCCCCACCATCATCTAATCCTCCATCAAATCAATGCCCTACATTTAGATATTTAAAAAATAAATTGATGGCATTACCTAAATCCATTCATGCACCTATAAAGGATGTGGCCCAAGGGCTACAAGCAAGGAATTAATTATCGCCATGTCATTCAACACATATACTTGAACATACAAAAGAGTCCTCAAACATCATGCCAAGTCTTCCAAGTCAACCATGTCATCCACAACCCATTGAGCCAATTCAAGAGTCTCCCGTCGTAAGTCCAAGTCACCCTCTTTCATGATCCTATGTTGTTGACCATCAAGAATGTGTCAAGTCTCTCCATGAGAAATCCCCTTCCACTTCCATTCAAGCAACCCAAGAGTTATATCAAGAGTCTACTCCCAATCATGTGGAAACATTAGGCCCTAGTCCTAATCAAGATCAAATCATTTTCATCCAAACTATCCATAATCTATATCATTTTTATGATCAAGATGATATCCATAATGACGAAGGGCCTATCCATGAGCAACTTGATCCTATACCCATCCATGAGAAAGATATTCCAAATTCATCTCCACCTAGTCCTATCCATGATCCATCAACATCCACTTCCCTTGATGAGACATATGCCTCCCAAGCACACATAGAAGGTCAAACAAATACCTTGGATCTAAGTGAACACAATGCTAATCAAGATCCTAATGATCCCTCGTTGCCCACTATGGACCCCATTGCAAGTCCTCCATCATATCTTATTGGGATTTCCACCCTCATTCATGAATGTTCCTCCTTAGAACAACAAAAACCATTATCTTCTTCATCCAATAAGGAAATCATGTCTGGTGTTTCACCTACACCTAGTCCCATTGTCCATTGCACACTCCAAAACATGAACCACCAAGGTAAAGTTCTAGACCTTCATGATCAAAGTATTTTGGAGCCCATCCATGTGAAAGTCCCTCCATGCTCTTATGGCCTTGGACATACACCTCAAGAACACCAATCTCAAGATGTTGGTATTTCCTCCATGCATCCTAAGTCCACTTTCCATCATAAATCCTATCATACACCTAAAACATATGTTGCCATTCCACCACCATCATCCTACAAATGTCAAAAGCATGTGACCATACACTTCCCTCCATCCACTCTACCACGATTGCTTCCAACTCCTAATATCCACCACCATTACTCCCAACACCTAATATCCCTACCATTCAATCCTCTTATCCATTTATCCATAAATCCTCTAAACATCTTAATCATGACCAATCGATGCACACATTGTCTAAACATAAAGCTTCCACTCATTCCACCAAACCCAAGGGATTCCAAAATAAAAATTTGGATGCCTCTACACATAAAGTCAAAAATTCTAATGGTCTTAATGCCTTAGCATACAATTACAAAAATTCAAAGCCAAGTACATATAAAAAGCTATATAATCCCATACCTCCAAAATAAAATTCTAAAAACAAAATGGTTTGGGTACCTAAGAAAAAAGAAATCAAATCAAATGAGGAATCCACATCACAAAAATCCCAACCATCCCCCCCCCCATCCAAAATGTACATTCCATTCAAAAATATCAAATTCCTAAAACCCACAAGCAAAATAAAAGTCATAAAAATACCAAGTCTATGTGGGTACCTAAAGAACTTTGTCCACCACCTCCTAAGCAAACATCTCCATTGCTTCCTACACCTTGTCCACATCAAAATCTTCAATGTTTATCACAATGTGTGCAACCATTGTTCATGGCTCCCTTCCATTTCACAAAAATTCCACATACCTCCATCTCCTCACCCTTCACTCATTATCCTACATATCTCCCCCACCTTCCTATGGTCCATGCATTGGCTAAGCCTCCCCATTCATCTTTTGCATAATTCATATATCTTCCCTACATAATCCACATCATAATCTACTATTTTCCTCCATAATCCACATCACAATCCATCATCTACCTCCTCCATCTCCCTTTCATGTCATCCCTTACCGACATCTATGAGCATAATGACATTTGACATGGTCTATGCAATGACATCCATCTCGAGTGGGACTATCACCTTTCATGCAACTAGACACTTGAGTCCCTCCTATCCAAAAGTCAAAAAGTCAAAAAACAAAAAAACAAAAAAAAAAAAATAAAAAAAGTAAAGATAAATCCCTTCTTCCAATGGTGAAAACCTAGTAAACAGATGCCCTGGATAAGTACCATGATGAAAACCTGGCAAACAGGCGTCATGTGTAGGTTGATCTTCTATGTCACTTACACTTGGGGACACAATGTCTTATCTATCCAACCTATCATTTTCATGTCATATCATTTCCATCCTACCTACCATCTTAGCCATCATACATACCTATCATATTTGAGTCCACTTATCCACCCTTGTCCTTTTGATCTTGATGAAGATATAGGGGCAAAAGGTTGAAACATGTTTTGGGTATCTCTTGACATACCTCATCCTATCTAAACCAATCATATCATTATCCTATTGTCATACATTTTGTCTAGAAAAATTCTAAGTCTTTTACCTAGAATGGGGCATGTTATTCCTATGTGACATAGTCTTTGGAGATCACATCCTTGCTCTCTTATGATGTATACATCCATACCATCCATTTATCTATCATGAGCCTTTTATCCCTTATCCCATCACCCACCCTTGCACCTAGACTTGGTTTTCCCCTTGTCATCGGTATCTAGCACAAAGGCTACTCAAATTTTTCATCCTTTGACACCTCAAAACATTTCAGAAAAGTCCAAAAAAATCAAAACATTTCAAAAGTCCAATAAAATCAAAACAAAAAATTTCAAAAGTCAAAAAAATTAAAACATTTCAAAAGTCCAAAAAAAATCAAAACATTTCAAAAGTCCAAAAAAAATCAAAACATTTCAAAAGTCAAAAAAATCAAAACATTTCAAAAGCCAAAAAAATTATAAAATGTCAAAAATCAGAAAAAATCAAATAGCCAACAAAAATCCAAGCAATAATTCAAATGCAAGTTAGTCCTTAATCCATACCAATCAAGTCAATCAATCTTGTCAAATTAATCAATCACATCCTTTGGTCTTGATCCTAATCTTGTTGTAAACCCAATCAATCAAAGTCAATTAGTCAATTATTAGTCATCCTTGTGTTGATCTAGGGACATGTCGTTCCCCGCAATGACAACACTATCATCATCAATCAATCAATCACTTACTCATCGATTTATAGCTTGACAGGGGCAATACCTTGTTTGTTTTTGTATCATTTGTGCATGCTTGCTTGATTTCTTGTGTGTGTTATCATTTTTTTTCTTGAATTTGCATCAAATCCGACTTATTCCAGGTAATATTCATATCTTGTATCTAGACAAGGTTGTCTTACGCTGGGGCACGAGACACATCGTCACCTTGGTCCTTATACTTTGGTGCATAACGTCTAGTTCTAAATCAAACATCATGGTTGCTCACTTTCTTTGAAACATAATGCATCCTTCACTTCCTATATCCATTCCTTCATCTTTAGTTCTTGACCCATCCCTTTCATTTTGAGAGCCTACTCGTGTTTGTCCAACCCACCTATCCTCTCGAGGGGGCATCATCATTCAATCATCATATCTTTCTATCGTTATCCATTTTCCTCTATCCATACGTTAGTTTCTTTGAAATGATGTTACTCGACGCAAATATCATCTCGAACATCATCTCAAAGAGGGGAAAAATGTAGACACCCAAAAATGTCCTCTTACAACACCTGTCCCGACATTACATCATTTAGGCATCTTGTGGCATGTTTTTCCCTAGGTACCAATGTCATCACTTAATTAGTTAAATAAATCTTATTTATTTGACTAATTTCATTTATTCCCTTCCTATGCATAATTCATCCATTCCTTTAATGTTAATTAAATAATCTATATTATTTAATTAATTAATCATTTCCATCCATTCCTCTAATGTTAATTAAATAATTTATATTATTTAATTAATTAAATCATTTATATTCATTATTCTAATGTTAATTAAATACTTTATATTATTTAATTGATGAAATCATAAATTTAACATTAATTAAATAAATTAAATATTTATTTAATTAATAAAATCTAAAAAGGATATTCTCACTTTCTTTCCAAAATCTGAACTCATGTGTATCTAATTAATTTATTTAATTAGATAATTCATTTCATTATCCCTCTCATCTTTTTCAGGATTTTTCCTTTAAAACAAGAAATCAAAATCTTTCTATCTTTTTGACATCTTATCTCATCTCGTTTTATTTCCTCTTTTGTCAAAAATCAAATCCTTATCGAATCTTGTCAAATCTTATCTTCATCTACATCATGTCTCTATAAATACAACCACTAACAATCCATTTAGGGAGGTTGATTTGTTTAGCATCCTCACTCTGTCAAAATCATTCGTCAATCCATCTCTACGATTCTCCATTTGTCATTTTCATCATCAAGTCATTATGTTGTAGGAATGAGCATTCAACATTCCTCCATTATCAATCCTTCAAAATCTCTCATTCTCATGTAGGTGGAGAAGAGCCATGGAGGTCAATCAAGTCTAGATTGAGAATTGGTTTGCATTGGATAGGATTTAGTTAGTTTGTTGTTTTCACAATATTAAACCTGATTTTTCCCCCTATCTACAATTATAAACTAGTAAAAGGTTCTGCAATGACATCCTGGCCTATGTCCCATACACCAGCTCAAATGGAGACTTTCCAATTTCCTTTTTCACAGTAATTCTATTTGCCCACATAGCCATTTTCAAATTTGAATCCTAGGCCTTCTTATTTCCATCTAGCATCCTTCTTATGATCTTCAAGAGAATTTTATTGTTGAATTCTGCCTGGCCATTTTCTTGTGGGTGGTAGGGGTAGCACAAGAAATATAATACCATATGTGTTGCAGAAGATTTTGAATTCATCAGATCTAAAACACATCCCATTATCTGTGATCAATCTTACCAGTGTACCAAATCTGGTTATGATATTCTCCATTAGGAAATTTAGTACAATCATACTTGTTGCTTGCTTTGTTGGGATTTCTTCTACCCATTTAGTGAAATAATCAATAGCCACTAATATCCATTTATGTCCCCCACTTGAATTTTCTTGTATTTCCCCAATAAAATCAATTCCCCATTGGTGGAAAGGGGCTTCTACTTGTAACGGTCTGAGTGGTAAGGCTCCTTGATACTTCATTTTCCTTGATTTTTTTTGGCAAGCTTCACACTTCCTTACATATGAAAAGGAATCATTAAAAACCTTAGGCCAATAATAGCCTTCTCTGAGAATCTTATGTTCTATTGTTTTAGTAGAATAATGGCCTCCACACACTCCTTCATGCATCTCTCTCAAAACATGTTTTTCCTCTGATTCATCCAAACACAATAACAATACTCCATCTCTATTTTTCCAAAACAGATCACCTTCTATGAAAACATATTTAGATGCTTATAATTTCAATGTCCTCCTCTGATTATCATCCAATCCTTCAAGGAACTTCATATGTCTAAGATAATATACTATGTTTGTATACCAAGAATTATGTTCAATGCTTGCAACTACACCATCCTCATTTTATACATTACAAATTTGATTAGCTTCAATGTTTGTTTCTTCCATTAGTTTGGCCAAACCCTTTCCCCTTACTAACTTGGTGATCTAAATTTCCATATTAAATTCTTGGATCTTATTGATCCATCTACATCTCTTCCCAGTCACATCTATCTGTACCAATATATCCTTCATAGCTACATGTGGTACATATGCAATTACTTTGGCTCCAACTAGATATGGCTTGAAATATTTTGTTGCTTTGACCAATGCATCAGCTTGTTTCTCCATAATATCATACTTTAATTATGCTCCCTACAATGACTTGCTAAAAAAGGATATAGGTTGCTCATGGCCTTCATCGTTCTTCTGTAACATAACAACTGCTATAGTGTGAAATGAGGCAAAAGAGACTATTTGAAAAGGTTTGCTAAAATCAGGAGACTTTAGAATGGGGGATTCTTTGATTGCTTTTTTGATGGATATAAAGGCTTCAAGGACTTCTACAATCTAATTTATCTTTTCTCCCTTTTTCAAGATTTTGGAGATAGGTTTAACAATCTCAGCAAAGTTTGACACAAACCTCCTAACAAAATTAATTTTCCCAAAAAATGATTGAATAGCTTTGACAGTTTTGGGAATGGGGATTTTATCTATGGCTTCTACTCTTTCAGGGTCTATTCTAATCCCTTCTTTTGATACAATATGTCCCAAAAGCTTACCCTTTATGACAACAAAGTGACATTTCTTAGGATTAAGACTGATACCATATTCCAGATCTCTGATGAATATCTTCTCCAATTGTTCCACATGATCTTCTACCTTTTTGGAATAAGCAGTGAGGTCATCTTGGTATACTACCATTATAGCTTTAATTAAATCTGCAAATACCACATCCATGGCCCTTTGGAAGGTTTCCCCTACATTTGTGAGACCAAATGGCATTCTTACATAGACATATGTCCCCCACGGGGTAGTAAAAGTTGTCTTATATTGCTGAAACTCTTTAACTTTGACTTGATTGTAGCTAGAAAATTCATCCATCATTGACAACAACTCACACCCTGTCACTCTATGTAGTATGGCTTCTATATTTGGGAAAGGATAATTATCTTTGAGGGAGGCAACATTTAAATTTTTGAAATCTACACATAATCTAATATCCCCATTTTTCTTTCTTACTGGGACCAAATTTAAGACCCATGTTGAATGTCTAATGGGCTTGATGATACCTCCATCTCCAAGTTTTTCCTATTCCTCTTGCATTTTAGGCTCTAGAGTTGGGTTGATGGGTCTCTACTTCTGCTTGAATGGTTTTGTGTCTGGCTTTAGAGGAATCTCATGTTGGAATAAGACTTCCCTGTAGGCCTTGAGATCCTCATAAGACCAAGCAAAAACATGCTTGGAATTCCTTAACAATGCAATCAACATTTTTCTAATTGTTGGACTTATTTTCTTTCCAATATATACCTTTTTGGGTGCTAATTCAGTTCCCAGATTGACTTCTTCAACATCTTCTTTTTTAATTGGTTTCTGCTTCATGAGAGCTTGGTAATTCCCATCAAATATTCATTCTAATGCCACAAACCCTTTTGGAAGTTTTTTAGTTTTTAGCTACACAACTTCTTTTCCAAATACAGTCTTTTTTTCATCTACTTCCTCCACAAAAGCATTGAAGTCAATCTCCTGAGCTTCATACTGATCTATGCAATGAAGAAACTTTATGAGACCAGTATCATCATTGAAAACTTGCTAGCTATGTATGTTGTCAGGGATGATAGGCCTTGTTTTAAATTCAACTTGAGATACCACAACCAAGGTGATATCATCTCTTCTCAGGGATACATTAGCTATAAAATCTGCCATTATATTTTTTGACCTGTCTATCCATTCAATGGAGAAAGCATCAAATAATTCAACTGTATCCCATACAAACTTCCTATATTGTTTCAACCTTTTGTGTTTCACAACATATTTTGACCTGACTTGTGAAATAAGAATCTCCTAGAACAATTAGCAATTTGATCTTATGTTTAACAACCATATTCAAACCAATTAGCAAGGCTTCATATTATGCTATATTGTTTGTACATTCAAATGTTAGTAAAAATGAATATTTGAATTCAGTGCCTTCAGGTGAGATAAAGACTATCCCTACTCCATTTCCTCCTTGGATACATGCTCCATCAAAATACATCTTCCACACTCCATGTTGATTCTTAGAAATATGTTTGTCAATTGGATCAGTATTAACTAATTTTGGCTGGGATGGTTCTATTCTGAAACTCCCTAGATCTGTATCACAAAAAAAAAAAAATCTTGAGGCACGTAGTCTACAATTTGATTCATCCTTGGTTCCCTATATAACTTGACCTCTTGACCATTTATCGGTATTGTAGCATAGGATAGGTCAAATTGTACATTTCCTCCCATTGCTGCAATCCACTACCTTGACAAAAGCATTCCAAAATGAGTAGTATAAATCACAACTATATCTATATTATAAGTTGCTTGTGGATAGGCAGCCAATTTCACTTCTATATCTTTCATAACTCCCACCATTGGGACAAGTCTACTATCCATAGCATAACACTTTCCACCATTAGTATCCACCCACATTCCCAGTTGTTTCATGACTCCAACTGGCATAATGTTGATGGCAACACTTGATTCAATCATACAATTCCTCACTAGTTTGTTATTTATAAGTAATTTAGTAAAGAATGGGTCAAAATGTGGAGGATTAATCAATGCATCACCTAGACAAACCTCTGGGCCATTTACCTTTTCCCGCTTATTACTGATCTTAGTGGCTTCCTTATTCTTAGAGTTTGTGTTTTTATCATTCCCATTAGATATCAACTGAACAACACTATCCCTATACTCCTTAATTTTCATCATTTCAAGTAATCGGATAAATGTTTTTACCTAGGATAAAGCTTGTGTGAACACAAAAGAAGAAACTTTTGTTTTGATCATTTTCTTTTGCTCCAATGACTCTCCTTTAGTTTCCCCCTTTTCCTTCTTACTTGTTTGCTCAAACTTTTGTTTATCCTTATGCAACTCCTTGTTTTCCTCCTTATGAACATGCCTTTGTTCATTCTTATCAAGCTGCTTATTTTCTATTTTATTCAATGCTCCCTTTTTTTTATCCTTCACAAATATCCCTCTTGGAACACCATCACCTTAATTTACTATTTTGTTTCTCAACCAATATTGGATTTTTTCCTGTTCCTTTGCAACAATGGTTAACTTCTTAACCTCTTCTTCAGTCGGTCTCCTTATATTGCATTTAGGTGGTGCACCAAAAGGGTATTGTTCATCATTTCTTTCTTCAAAATTAGAAAATACTTGTTGTTCTTCCATATGTATGTTGTATTTCTAGTTCACATCATATTCATATCCTTCTTCCTCTGAAGATGAATATTTCTACTCAATGGGATGAAGGGTGTGGGAAGTTAAATAAATTGTATGATCTCTTTCTTCATTTTTTGTTGGCATCTCTTCTTCTTGAACTGATTGAGAAACAATGCAATCATCAAGGGAATGTGGCAAGTCACAAACTTGACACCAAGGATTATTGTTCACCATATATGCTCCTCTCTTCTTTAAAGGATTAGGAGTCTCTCTATTCTTAGGCCTATCCATCACAAGCTTTCCATCCTTCCAAGTTGTATTGTAAGGCATGTCATGTAACCTCAGCCTCTCATTTCTTTATGTATTTTCTTGTCTATTTAGAGGATTATTGAATTGTTGAGGGACCCTAGGATTATCTCTCTTACTTCTCATCCCAACAACCTATCTATTATTTTCAATAGTCAATGCAATTTTTTGAGCTTCAGTTAAATGTCTGGGGCACCTATTTCTAAGCTCATAACTTGTCTTTGGATCAAATGCTTTTAGATAAATTCTCAATGCAGAAGGGTTTGCTAACTTAGATCCAGGTGGTGTTTTATTATGCAATTTAGAGAATATTTAGTTAAAATCAGAGATTGACTCATTCTGATGTTTTTGGATACTAACCAATTCATGCAATGCAAACTCTAGTACACATTAATTTCCATATTGCTCAAGGAGCTAATCATGAAACTCTTGAATATAAGCAATAGAAGCTGTTGGTAAACTATTAAACCAATATCTAGCTTCTTCAGTTAATGACATCATAAATAGCCTCATTTGTACATCCTCATATTGCATATCTAGATCTTGAATGAAGGCATTAAAACTCCTTAAGTGTTCTTCAGTTGTGACTGCACTACATCCTATAAATTTTGGGACAAGACCCCTCCAACTGCTATCCATAGGGTAAGGATATATTTGGAATCCTACAAGGTCAAATTGTCTAATCATGGTTGTGTAATGTTGTGGAGGTGTTTTTTGAGGATGTTGATACTGGTATAATGGGTTATTTCATGGTACATGAGGTGGTGGAATATATTGTTGGCCAGGAGGTGGTTGAGCATTTGGGTGTTGTGATGGTTTCCTTGGTGGAGGATTTGATGATTTTTATTGATTACCAAGTGGCTTTTGAAGTTCCTTCTATGAATTTGAAGGCCTTGCATTATTATTCCCTTGCTTGTGGGGTGGTACATATTTAGGAAGGTTGGAAATCTAAGCATCAAATTGGGCCTTTTGTAGTTTCAAATCCTAGATTTCTTTTATTGCTTGTAGCCTTTGTTCATATTCTACTTTTGATCTTTCCATTTCTTGTCTTTCATACTCCAAATGTGCATTTAATTCTTCTTGAGTAATAAACCCATAAGTTTCTTCAAGGACTTCATTACCATTAGGCTCATTTTGATTCCCTTGTATTCCCTAATCATACTCATGTTGTCTTATGATCCTTTCAGCCTCAATTTCAACCTTGAATTCTTCTTCTTTCTAAGTATCTAGCTAATAGAAAGGGTTCCTTTTTCTTCAGGTGTGTGAGGTTCTCCAACTGAGCTATTTGTGAAAGTATCATAGTGGTTATATATCTCAAAATGTGGTTTTGATGTTTTATCTTTATTTTTCATGCACATGTCATCAGATTCCTTCTTACCCTTATCATTTTTATGTGTTCATTTACTATTGTCACTAGGACCTCCTTTATACAGGGACCTTCTTCCTTGCATTGTTTGACCTTTAGAACTTATTCCTTTTGATGTGTATTATATCTTTATTCAGAGTTACCACTCACTTATACAGAAGTGAGAAAATTATCTAATTTCTTATTCCGAATGGAGTCTATGTAAGATTTTTGACTCTATGACAAAGGCTCTGACTTTGAGTTGACTCCCCAGTAGAGTCGCCGAACTGTTAGGTCTCAAAAATGTTGGTTTGAAACCACAAGAGGTTTCCAATCTCTTGATATTTTTTTGGCTAACGTACAAGGTGAAATGATGAATTTGAACCTTCTTCTCTCCAAGCTCTTCCAAACCTAGGTGGGTATACCTATGCAAGTAAAGCAGACTTAGATTGTGTATTTCCTATATAAGAAATATATCCACAATGGCAATTGGAAGTGGAGAGATGAAATCCTAATTGGTATAAATTGTATAAGCAATATCAAGGTAAATATCAATATGTTCAGTTAACAGATTTGAAGTTTTTATTTGGTAAGAAAAAACTAAATAAATAAAATGGGTGAGAGCAGTGTCTTGTTGGGTAAAACAGAGTTAGATGAAATTCTAAGATGAGTGGCTTCTATTTGGCAGAAATTCTAATTGTTTAGCATACAAATATTAGTTTATAACTTGTATAAACATGCAAGAATGTAATTACCAAGTTCTTCTTAGTGATCCAAATGACACTTCCAAATTACTGTGAATGACTAGAAGGATGTAATCTTTGCTTGAAAGAACCAATTAATCATACCACACAAGTGCAACAAATGTGCATTGATAAATTGAGTATATACTTGATATATAAATTTAAATAATAAAGAAATATCAATCTTGGAGAGAACTTGATAATATTTCCAATTATTTCAACAAACAATTGATACTAGAATGACACCACAAAATTATATTTCTTCATTGATTTCTCCAAAATTTCATACATGCATCATGGTCTCTTGAAATGTAGACATTATCCCTATTCGCCTGCTATTTTCTCCTATTTCTAATCTAAAAAATTATGTCTCCTTTTGGTCTTGGTCTCTCATATTTATATGAGAGGAAACAAGCTTCAGAACAAAGGTCATGTCTTTTGGTAACAAAACATAATTATGAAATAAAACATAATTGAAATAACTAAACAACCAACATGTTCCAATTTGTTAGTCTTCAAGTAAAGATCCATGGTCATATAAGACCTGTGCAAAGCTTTTTATTGTATGATTAATCTCTCTCTTCATGATGATCAATCCTTGTTTGAACCCAAATATTTCTCCTGCCATTTACTTATTGTCAAATCATTTTTCCATTTGAATTCTTGAGCAACAGTGAAATTTGTGAGATGACTCTTCCATCTATTATCAAGCAAGTTCCTCACATCTACCAAAAATTTCATGAATCCATTGTCTAGTATTACAATTCCATCAAGCAAAGTATGAAACATGTAAAGGCTAATATCCCCATCATTCTGTATGTGTGTCAAGCACTAAGAAACCATTTGATCAAACTCATCCTTCCACTCATCCACACCTTTTAGTTGATTATCACCTTTAATGACTGAAGGGTTGAAGATGTGTTTTATTGAATCAAATCCATTCCTTCTATTCTCCACTTTCTTCTTCATGTCTATTAAATACTTGTGCTCCTCAATTACTCCTTTCACCATTTCTTGAGTAGATTTTAGCCTTGGAGGGGCATCTGGATCCCTTTGTGTTGCTTTGTATAGAGTAGTTAGGATGTGATAAGTGGGCTGCCAGCTCTCCTAGAGTTCCTCTAGAACAGGGGAATTATCACTTATCTATTCTGAAGCCTTAACTAGATTGCTAAAGCTTTCATGTAATCCTCCTATTTTTTCCTTCAATATCTCAATTTTGTTCTCCAATATCTTTCTCAAGGTGTCTAGGAAGTGATGCTTGAGATCTTCCATATTATGCTTCTTCAGCCTATTAATTTCTTCTTTCATCTGTTGAATTTGTGGGTCTTCAGCCTGGATGGGTGGGTGATAAACAACTATCTCATCCCACCTCACTATTGTATCTTGTTTTAATTGTTGTTTCAACTTGATATTTTCAATAAACAATTTATTTACTTCATCATTTGACAATTTCAGTCTTCTCTCATATTCAGTTATTTTCTTCTCCATGTTCTCCACCACATCTTTGGTGAGCATTATTGAATGCATAGTTATGGTTGCAGCCTCTATAGGAGTGGTATCCCTCATTTTCCTCACCATGGTTGAACCCCTCATTTCTTGCACCACATCTAAGAGTTTGGGCTTCCTTGTGCTCTTTTGGTTTGTCCATAAGGCAAGGGTTTGAGTGGTAGGGTTATACCATGTTCCTAATACACCTCCTCTAATTCAAAATCTACAACCGAAATTGGGTCATCTTGTGCTCTAATTTGATCCAAAAGAAACACCTTAGAGAGCTCCATCCCTAGTATGATCAACATGTCACTTTTCAACACTAATTCTCTTTCTTCCTAGGGGGTAACATTGATATTGTCAATATTTAATTTTTCTAATGTTTGGACCTGAACTTCAGCCTATTTTGAATCGTCGGCTCCAATGAGATTGATCTCTAACCTTTCATCAAACTGCTTCATCTTCATCTTGATCCAAAAATCTTTAAATTCACTAGTATGAATGAAATCATCATCCTCCATAAACCTTAGAGAGGCAACTACCCTCTCATCATCCTGAATTTCATCAACAACTTCCTCTGATATTCTAATTTTTGGATCATGGGGCTCTTGAATTTTTTGCTACTTTGCCACTTCCTTCATCTTAGTTAGAGTCAAAATTGCTTCCTAATCCTCATCACTCAAGCCATAATCAACTAATGACTCAATTTTCTATTTATTAGCCTGAGGCTCATGTGTGGGAGATGGAAAGGATGGATGTGTTGGTGATGGGGGTGGTCTATGAGATGTGGATGCTTTGTGTGATGGTTTTCATGGTGCAAAAAGTGGAATCAACCCTTCATCTTGGGCCATCTTATAAAATTCACCAAACTGTCCAAGGATCAACTACATCCTTTTTAGAAGATTGGGTTCCTTAATAAAGAACCCCTTGAAATTATTATTCTTTTTCTTCTTTTGTTCCTCCCATCTCATCATTATTATCCATCTCCTTCTTGTCTAGAATACATCTGCAAAATATACCAAATTACTTATAACAGCTTCCTCAGGGTCAAATGCATGAGATATTCCCCTCTTTGTAAGCAAAGTCCTTCTGAACATATCAATGTGACCCTTTGGGTCACATATTCTTTCTTTTTTAGATTTGAGGGGATAGTTGACCCTCATGAATCTTTGTAGCTCTAATATCTCTGATCCAACTGACAACTCTTCAAACACTATTAAATCAGGCAAGAATGTGATTTTTCTCTAATTCCTCATTAAATCATGCTCCAGCTAGAGCATCTACCACATAAGCTCCAAAAATCATATTCTAGTAGGAACAAATTTTGGAAAAATATGTGGTGCCTAGTCACAACCATACACCTTGGTGATAGTATGTTGTGGCATTAGGAACCAATCAGCATAATTATGTGTAAATCCCTAGTCTAGCTTGTACTACATTGGCCTCATGACATTCATCTAAGACTATGGCAGCCTTGTTGTTGAAAAACCAAGGGCAACAATTATTTTAACAACAAAATCATCCTGAAGCACAAAAAAATCACACTTAGTGCATCTACTATCCCAAATGTAGCACCATTTTTTTACAAGGAGTCGAGCTCCATTCTCTTGTGTGCATAATTTCATCCTCTTAGTCCATTTTGTTTCATTTTGATACAGAATCAAATGACATAACAAAGAATATTTCCTGAAAGACATGGGAGCCTTAGCCTCTTTTACCTGCAAAAAACCCTCATGAATTTGTTCTTCAATCACAGAAGCAAGATCAAATTAAACATGACTCCAGACACTAAATGATCATATCCATCCTCATCAACCCTACTGACATGTTATCCTCTACATCTATTCCAAGAACCTGGCACAATGCATGATATGTATTCCTGAAGTAAACCTAAAAATCAGACACTAGAAAAGGCTCTACTTTTGAGGAGGGGATGGGGAGTATTATTTTATTATCACCCCTTTTCATGTGCAAGGTAATCTCATCACTCCTATAAGTTATCCTTAACCTTTTGTACTCTTGTTCCAATTTTCCCAAATTTACTTTTGTAACAGCTTGTTTGTTCAGGTCGAAACACTTAATAATGGCTTCCCCTAAAATATCTATGAAACACCCACCATTTGGGAGCTTGAAAATCTTTGTTGGGGCATGATATCTATTGGCCAGGGCTTTAATTAGCTCGATGTCAATGAAAATTTTTGGAACTATCAATTTAGCCAAGTCAAGAGTCCATGGGTTTGATGTCGGGACCTTGTCATTTCTATTTCTATAAAATTACCAGTACAAATTCCACCCAAATTGAGGAATAATAGGCTCTCTACACCCATGAGCTAAATCTCTAAAGACTTTCTTTGGACCCTTATCTACTGACCCAGGTAGTAAAGCAATGGAGACTGTAAAGAAGGTTTACTAGCTTTAGGTTTGCCTTTCTTACCTCCTACTTCTACTTTCTTTGGCGCCATTGTTATAAATTCAATGAGTAGTGAATAGAGCTTACCAAGAATAAAGTTTTCCTTGGAGAATTTCTTTCACTTCCACACCTCAAGCTCATTTGCAATAGTCTCTACTGCTATGAACAATAAATCTCAATCTACTTTGTTTATTTCTATACCAAGCCACATTAACTCTCGAATCATAAAGTCTCATCATTCAAATATTTTGCATTGATCTCAATTTCATATTTCAAAGTTGATTTATGTGATTGGCTTGCTTTAAATGTTTCAATGACTACTTACCACATTACCTTGCATTAATTTTCACCCCCCTATGGTACCGTGGTACATATTGTTACCATGCTTTAGTATACCACTCTACAGCAGAGCACCTTTCTTCTTCCTGTGGTATGAAGGTGTCCTCTTGATACTTGGCTATGTATACTGCTTTACCACGGGCTATGTTTTAACCCTTCAGGATATGGCGGTGTCTTTTCTTATTAGTATTTTCCAGTGTACCACTCTATCGTGAGTCTTGTTTTACCCTTCTGTAGTATAACATTGTCATCTTTATCACTTGACTTCACTATACTTCTCTATTGCGGGCTAAGTTCTAACCTTTCATGGTGTAGCGGTAAAAGAGTATAGGTGACAGAGTATAGTTTAAGATTTTATTACCGTAATACCATGAGCTATTATGCAAGGGGCTGTGGTAAGGAGGTAAGAGGTGAGGGCTATGTAGGGTATTCAATGACGTAGCAGTATGGTGGTAAAAGGATATTTTGGCTTCACAAATGGCAATAGAGTGACCTTTTATGAAAATGATGGTATGAATTTTTTATTTCGAGTAATAAAATCCTAGAATATTTTTATGAAAATTCTGGTTCCAACACACACTTTGAAATTGAGCTTAAGAAGAACCATTGTCTTCGATCACACATTTTGGATTTGGGTTAAAAAGAACAAGTTCTTCCATAGTTTTCTTACAAACATTTTGAATTTCTAAAGGGAAATTAATGACTGTGAGTGTGAATCAAGTGTGTGTGTCCTCCAAAACACCTCAACTAGTTTAATTTTTTCATACCCTTCTTAGGAGGCCTACTTGGAGCACACACCCCTCTAAGGGATGACCTCAATCAAGGTGTGAATCCAAAGATACACCTCTTTGGGAGTTGAAATCTTGTCATTCTTGGCTAAGCCCCAAAGAACTTTATACCTTTGGGAAGTGAAGGTGAAGGGTGGGTTACCCCTTTCTCCTAGGTGTGTGGTAGGATTTTGCTTTTAAATCATCCTTAGTAAACTTTGTGCATCCTAGCTTAAGACCTAATTTTCCATACCCACTTGACTAGCATTATAATTGTTGTGTATTCAAGTGTTTTCTTAATCATAACATTTAATCTTGAAAGAAAAATTTATCATTGTGTTTGGTGTGTGTGTTCAAACATTTACATGTGAGATCTTGTGTTTGATATTTCCTAAGTAAAAATTCTAATAAACACTTGCCACATCATCCAAATCATAGAATCTTGTCATTCCACGTCATATCCTAATCAACATCATCTCTTTAATCCAATCAACATCATTTTACACCATGCCAACATTAGAAGACCTAGTACCCCAATTCCAAAACCTCCTCCAATCACTTTATCGAACACCACAACCCTTAGATCAACAAATTATACAGGTGCTCCAAGGCCTCATCCAATGATTTCAACTTCAAACAAACAAATCACCTCAAATGCAACAACTCATAGCACAAGCCCAATACCTCATGACCACTTGTCAAATCCAATAAGCACAACATCAAGTCCAATCACCACATCAACAAATTTCATATCAATCCTACATGACACCTATATCATCATATCAACCTCATCCATCCACATATCATGTTACCCCTTCATCAACCTATCACACCTCTTCTATTGTCAACTCTTATCCATATCAATCCACATCTCAACAGCCATTATCCTATGCAACCCCTCGATCATTATCACAACAACAAATCATACCCCAACAAGTTAAAATGCCATTCCAACCTCAACACATTCAACCACAATCCTATGTGTCACCTTCCTCATTATGCCAACCTAACCCATCTACCTATCATGTCAATGCCACATCACAACAAACACATGTGAACTTAAGTTTCCACCTTGCAACAAGGTCAAACTTCCTCATGTTCTATTGCAACCATTGACAAGGGGAACACTAATCTAGGTCATGCACCTAATAAGTATATCATACCACTATCCAATCAAAATCCTATCCTAAAGCCACCATTTCCTAGTCCTAATCCATTGGATTCTACACCTTCTAACCCATCAAACTCTTCATTACCCCCACCATCATCAAATCCTCCAGCAAATCTACACTCTAAATTCAAAACTTTCAAAAGTAAACCTATGGAATTACCCAAATCCATGTATCCACCTACAACAGATGTCACCCAAGGGCTACTAGCAATGAATCAAGCATCACCATGTCATCCAACTCATATGTTTGAACCTACCAAAGAGTCTTCAAACGTCATACCCATGCTTACAACCCCATTATGTAGTCTCCCACTTGAGCCCATTCAAGAGTCATCCCCTTATACTTCCATTCAAACAACCCAAGAGTTATATCAAGAGTCTACTCCCAAGCATGTGGAAACATCAAGTCCTAGTCCTAATCAAGATCAAATCACTTTCATCCAACCTATCCATAATCTATAACTTTTCTATGATCAAGATGATATCCATGATGATGAAGATCCTATCACTTCACCTATCCATGAGCAAGAAACATCCATTTCTCCTATCCACCCCCTACCTAGCCCTATCCATGATCCATCAACATCCACTTCCCTTGATGAGACATATGCCTCCCAAGCACACATAGAAGATCAAAAAAATACCTTAGATCTAAGTGAACACAATGCTAATCAAGATCCTAATGATCCTCCATCACCCACTATCGACCCCATTGTAATTCCTCCATGGTATCTAATTGGTCTTTCCACCCTCATTCATGAATGTTCCTCCTTAGAACAACAACAACCATTATCTTCCCTTGCTTAATTTTCTTTGTCTAATAAGGAGCTCATGTCTAGTGTTCCACCTACACCTAGTCCCATTGGCCATTGCATACTCCAAAACATGAACCACCAAGGTAAGGGTTTAGACCTTCAATAACAAGGTATTTTGGAGCCCATCCATGTCAAAGTCCCTCCATTCTCTTATGGCCTTGGACATACAACCGAAGGACACCAATCTCAAGATGTTGGTACTTCCTCCATTCATCCTAAGTCCACCTCCTTCCATCATAAATCCTATCATACACCTAAAATATATGTTGCCATCCTTCCGCCATCATCCTTCAAATGTCAAAAGCATGTGACCATATACCTTCCAGCATAAAATTTTCCACCATTTCTTCCAACTCTTAATATCCCTCCATCTATTTTACCACCATTACTCCCAACACCTAATATCCCTACCATCCAATCCTCTTATCCATTTATCCATAAATACCCTAACATTCCTAATCATGACCAACAAATGCACACATTGTCTATGCAAGAAGCTTCCACTCATTTCACCTATCCCATGGAATTCAAAAATAAAAATTTCAATGCCTCTACCTATAAAGTAAAAAGTCCTAAAGGTGCTCATTCCTTACAAAATCAATACAAAAAGTCAAAGAAAACTACATCCAAAAGTTATATAATCCCATACCTCCAAAAGTAAAGGCCAAAACTAAATTGGTTTGGGTCCCTAAGAAAAAGGAAAGCGAGTACAATGAGGCATCCTCATCACAAAAATCCCAACCATCCACTTCCACCTCACATTCCCACTCTATTCAATAATCTCATATTCCCTCCCACAAGAAAAATAAAGTCATAAAAATACTAAGTCTATCTGGGTACCTAAAGCACTTCATCACCCATCTCCTAAGCAAAAATCTACATTGCTTCCCACACCTCGTCCGCATCAAAAGATTCAATGTTTATCATAGTGTGTGCAACCATTGGTCATGTTTCACTTCCATTTCACAACAATTCCACATACCTCCATCTCCTCACCCTTCACTCATTATCCTACATATCTCCCCCACCACCTTCCTATGGTCCATGATTTTGGCTAAGCCCTCCCTTTCATCTTTTTCATAAGTCCATATAATCTCTATCATCTTCACTACATAATCCACATCATAAATCCATTATTTTCCTCCATCATCTACCTACTCCATCTCCCTTTCATGTCATCCCTTACCAACATCTATGAGCATAATGACATTTGACATGATCCATGCGATGACATCCATCTCTAGTGGGACTACCACCTTTCATGGAACTAGACACTTGAGTCCCTCCTATCCATATTCCCCTTCTCCTATCGAAAAATTCAAAAAGTTAAAAGTTTAAAGTTAAAAAAAAAAAAAATTAAAACTAAAAATGTAAAGAGAAATCCCTTCATCCAATGATGAAAACCTAGTAAACAATGGCCCTAGATAAGTACCATGATGAAAACCTGGCAAACAAACATTATGTGTAGGTTGATCTTCTATGTCACTTACACTTGGGAGAACTTTGTCTCATCCGCACTATCCATCCTATCATGTCAGTTCTTATCATATCATTTCCATCCTACCTACCATCTTTAGCCATCATACATACCTATCATATTGAGTCCACTTATCCACCCTTCTCCTTTTGATCTTGATGAAGACATGGGGGAAAATGTTGAAACATGTTTTTTGGGTATCTCTTGACATACCTCATCTTTTCCTATGCAATATTATCACCACCCTATGGTTCTAAGAATTGTCATAAAAATCCTAAGTATTGTACGTAGAATGGGGCATGTTATTCCTATGCGACATAGTCTTTGGAGACCACATCTTTACTCTCTTATGATGCATACATCCATTCCATTCACCATGACCTATCCTTTTATCCATCCATCTATCATGAGCCTTTTATCCCTTATCCTATCACCCACCCTTTCATCCATCAATCCCATCATCTCCTTGCACCTAGACTTGGTTTTCCCTTGTCATTGGTATCTAGCACAAAGGCTACCCAAATTGTCATCCATTGACATCTCAAAACATTTCAAAAAAGTCCTTAAAAAATACAAAAAAATTTGGAAAAAGGTCATGAAAAAAATCCAAAAAAAACAAAACATTTCAAAAAAATACAAAAATTCAAAATATCCCCAAAAAGTACAAAAAAATGGAAAAAGGTCCTAAAAAAAAGACAAAAAAAAAAAAGCCAAAAAAAATCCAAGCAATAAAATCAAACCAAATCACTTCTTCCAATCAATTTTTCAAAATAATTCAATGCATCAATTCAACTCCTTCAAATAATTCTTCAAATTATCAATTAATCAATACAATCAACCTAAATCAATCCAATCACATCAATTCCTCTATTCAATTCATCACATCCTTTCATCCAATCAAATCATCAAATCAATCATCATATCATTCCAAACCACTTCTTCAAATCAAATCAATCCAAGCAATAATCCAAATGCAAGTCAATCCTTAATCCATACCAATCAAGTCAATCAATCTTGCCAAATAATCCAATCACATCCTTTACTCTTGATCCTAATCTTGTTGTAAGCCCAATCAATAAAATTCAATTAATCAATCAATTATCATCATCCTTGTGTTGATTAGGAATATGTCATTCCCTGCAATGACAACATTATCATTGTCAATCAAAATAAATAAACCAATCAATTGCTCATCAATTTATAGCTTGACAGGGGTAATACCTTTTTTTTTTGTATCATTTGTGCATGCATACTTTCTTGCTTGTGTCTGTTATCATTTTTATCTTGCATTTGCATCAAATCCAAATTATTCCAGCTAATATTCATATCTTATATCTAGACAAGGTTGTATTACACTAGGGCACGAGACACATCATCACCTGGGTCCTTATACCTTGGTGCATCATGTCTAGTGTTACATCAAACATCCTGGTTGCTCACTTTCTCTTAGCATAACGCGTCATTCATCTCCTTCATCCACATCCTATCGTGCATCATTCATCTTGTCCCTCCTTATCATTTCATTTTGACAACATACCAGTGTTCTTTCAACCCACCTATCCTCTCGAGGGGGCATCATCATCCCAGTCAAACATCATCTCAAAGAGGGGAAAAATGTAGACATTGAAAATTGTCCTTCGCCTATGATACTACCTTTTCATATCAATTCCTCCTTCTACTTGCATAATTAAATAATTTTAATTATTTAATTATCTTTTAAGGTCATATTCCTCTATTAATTAAATAATTCTAAATTATTTAATTAATTCATTTTTTCCTTTATTCTTCCCTTGATTAATTAAATAAATTTTGTTTATTTAATTATGTCACTAATTAGCCCCTTCCTTTCTATAATTAAATAAGTGCTTATTTATTTAATTATTGTCATTATTCTAATATAATTAAATAATTATTTTAATTATTTAATTATTCATTATCCTCTTCTTCTATAATTAAATAAATTTTATTTATTTAATCATTTACTAATTTGTCATTTTCATCCACTTTTGAATTAAACTATTATTTAATTTAAAAGTCAACATGTCACATGTCTTTCATAATTAAATAATTCTTTTATTATTTAATTTTCTCCAACAACCTTTTTTTCTATGCCAACCTCATTATCCATACCATTCTTATATTCTCTTGTCTCATTCATTTTCCACCCTTGATTGAATTATCTTATAATTCAATCTTGGCCATTAATCCTTATCATTGCCCTAATTTTTCCCTAACCATATTTCATACTACAACTTTCAATCTTGGCCATTGATTAAGACATCTTATTGACACCCAATCTGAACCATCAATCCAAATAAGACCTTGCCTATAAATCAACCCTCTCATAAGCCATTTGGGGGGGTTGATTCTTCAAGTATCCTTATACTACGAAAATTATTCTTGAATCACTCATCCATTTCTATCTATCATCTCCATCTCAATGTTATGTTGCTGAATTGAGCAACCAACATATCAAATCAATCGAATAATTAATTCATCATTGCATCTATTTGAGGTATTTAAGATTTGGATTAGGTAATGCATGTTATTGTTTTATCATTTTTATTTTATTTTTGATTTTTTTTGGACCATTCTTCAATTTTTTTGAGATGTCAATGGATGAAAATTTGGGTAGCCTTTGTACTAGATACCAATGACAAGGGAAAACCAAGTATAGGTGCAAGGAGATGATGGGATTGATGGATGAAAGGGTGGGTGATAGGATAAAGGATAAAAGGCTCATGATAGATGGATGGATAAAAGGATAGGTCATAGTGAATGGAATGGATGTATGCATCATAAGAAAGTAAAGATGTGATCTCCAAAGACTATGTCGAATAGGAATAACATGCCCCATTCTAGGTACAATACTTAGGATTTTTATGATAATTCTTAGAACCATAGGATGGTGATAAGATTGCATTGTAAAAGATGAGGTATGTCAAGAGATACCCAAAAAACATGTTTCAACATTTTTCCCCTATGTCTTCATCAAGATCAAAAGGAGAAGGGTGGATAAGTGGAATCAATATGATAGGTATGTATGATGGCTAAAGATGGTAGGTGGGATGGAAATGATATGATAAGAGTGACATGATAGGATAGATAGTGTGGATTAGACAAAGTGCTCCTAAGTGTAAGTGACATAGAAGATCAACCTACACATGACGCATGTTTGCTAGGTTTTCATCATGGTACTTATCCAAGGCACCTGTTTATCAGGTTTTCACCATTGGATGAAGGGATTTATCTTTACGGGGGGGTTGATTCTTCAAGTATCCTTATGCTTCCAAAATTATTCAGGAATCATTAATCCATTTCTATCCATCATCATTCATCTATCATCTCCATCTCAATGTTATGCTGTTGAATTGAGCAACCAACATATCAAATCAATTGAATAATTCATCCATCATTACATCTATTTGAAGTATTTAAGATTTGGATTAGGTAATGCATGTTATTGTTTTATCATTTTTATTTTATCCAAAAATTTTAGATACATATATAAACATTTTTTAAATACCATTTTATAGATCTACGAGTGTAGTTTTCAAAAATTATATATTTTAATTCATGTACATTCTTTTTACTCAATTAGGTCATCAACACCAAAATATAAGGTTGAATATCTTCTCAAGAAAAATACTAATTTTATTTAAAAAATTAAAAAATTATGCTGCACTAAAGAAGTGATTTCATGTTAAAATGGTTTTTTTGTTCTATTTTGGATAAATAGTTAAGAGAAAAAGTTGTATACTATCAAAATATATTTTTTTCAATACATAAAAGTTTCAATATTTATTCTAAAATATATTTATCAAAGTGGGAAAAATTAATCCATGCACTAAAGTTTCAAGTTATAAATACAAAAAAGATCAAAGGAAAAAAGTAAAATTTACTATATAGAAATTTGCACCCACTTGACCTTAGTTTTCAACATTTTATTGATAACTAAATTATAATGTTGATTTCAGAAAAAAAAAATACATTAAAATAATTTATTGGTTTTATTTTTAAATTCAAACATAAAATACTTTGAAAAATGTACATTTCATTACTTTACATCATTTCAAAATTCAAAACATATATATGAGTTTCTAGAATTTCAAGTTAAAAATTTATATTAGTATTGGACATTTTCTTTATGAAATTCAAACATATGTTTGAACTTTCACCCAAGGAATGAAGATTAATACAAATATTAAGACTTTTTGATATTGCATTCAATGAAATTCAAAAACTCGTGGTTTTCAAAAACTTCTAAACATTTTTTTAATTCAAATAAGAAATAAGCATGCATTATATTGAAGATACAATTAACCATATCCCTAAGGGAAACATTCAATACAATTATTGTGATTATCTCTAAAATTTTCCTATTATTGCTTCTAAACGTTGGCTTGTCTTTTATGATGTTCTATTTTTTCCCAAAATTAGTCATGCTGATTATTAAGTTGTGTGTTAGACTTCTATGTGAGTTAAGTGAAAAGTCAATCTATTTTAATATATTTCTCCTTTCCCTTTTATTTCATTTTTTTAAACATGTTCTCTCCCTTTCCTTTCCAACTAGATATTTCTGGTTAAGAAGGAATTGGCCTAGTTTAAAGATTTCTTTTCTAATAGGAATCCCACATATACAAAGATTTTCATGTTATCATAGTTGTGGATGTAAAATGAGGATCAAACACCAACTTTATCAAACAGTTTCTATGTAAAATGGTTTCTTGGCACACTCGGTAGGATTATAAGTACATTAACTTTAATATCTTGGAGGAAATCTTAATTTACCTATTTTTTGAAGCACATTCTTGTATTCACTAGGTGACAATTTCAAGAAAGAATATAGAAATCTATGAGAGAAATAATTGTAACAAGGTTTTTTTTGCTAGAGAAAATATAGAAGAAATTATTGTTGAATCTTTAAATGTATCTACAAGATGAAGACTCAAACCTCAATCTCATGGTGCCCTTGAGACTCTAATCTTTTGAATCAAACCCAAGTATTTCATTCTAATCCTACTAGTGTAGTTCATCTACCCATAAGAGTTATGACATATTAGATGAATCATCCCTTTGTTATTTGGAGTAATGGTCATCAAGGGAAATTCTAACATGAAAAACTCAATTTAGTTAACCCTTAAAATATGGGATATTTCTTGTATTACTAATATAAAATTCATAAAATATGAAGTCATCGTGTATGGTCACATGATCTCAATTTAAGTATAATTATTATTTTATTTATTATAAGAATATTTAAAAATATTACAAATTAGCTCATCATTAATAATTTAACCATTCAAATTTTATTCATCATTTAGTTTATCTTTGAGTTCTAAATAGGAGGTATTAAGTTTTGAAATATAAAGCAACATGAACCCAAACAAAAGAAAGTCCATTAAAATTTTAAAAATTAAAATAAGAACTTACACTATTTTGAAATAAAAAATAAATTATAGAAATATTTTAAGATAAAAAAAGCAACTAAAAACCAAAATCAACATAAAAAAATAATGAGAAAATATTACAATTTTTGAAGCATGAAGCTAAAAATAGAAACCCCATTAGAACTCAAATTTTACTAAAATTTCTAGTATGACTAATGTAAATATTGCTTATATTCACTAGCAAGTAAATAAAGTTATCGACTACCTTACAAATTGAGTAGTTAATCATGAGTGTACATTAATTAGAAGAGTAATGATACCTCTCAGTGGGAGGTTTCTAAGCTTATTTATAATGATATTAATACTTAATCATTAATAGACAAATACCTTTCTACTTGAACAAGTTCCTTGTTATGATTCTAATTATGGGAAGTCATTTCAATTTGGGTGGCATTTTTAATTGGCATCTAGCACCTTGTTCTTGATTTATGTCTCAATTCAACCTTTAATTGTTAGTAGGATAAATAAGGATATTATGGATATTTGGTGGGGTGGTTAGGAAATTGACTATAGTGCTATAAATATGGAGGTGAGAGGAATGAAATTGATCAAATAACTTATTATAGCTCTAGGTAGAATCCTAAAATTTGAATAATTTGGGTTAAAATGGGTTTAAATATTGAACACACCTGGATACTGAGAGGGGGGTGAATCAATATCTTAAAAACTTAAACCCTTAAGCACAATGTAAATTCATACTTTTAACTAGATCAAAAATATTTATTCAAATCAGCAACAATGAAAGATAAAGCAATGAACACAAATGCACATGATAACACTAGATATATGTGGAAAACCCCAAGAAGGGAAAACCATGATGAGAAATCTCACAATATATGAATCTCACTGCTTACATAATTATAATTTTGTTTTAAGGCTCATTGACTAAGGAAGATCATTTCTCCTTGAAGGACTTGTAGGCTAAGGCACACAACTTTAGGGAAAGATATAAAGGACTTGTAGGCTAAGGCGCATAACCCTAGGGAAAGATAAGAGGACCCGCTGAAGAGACTTGCTGTTTGATAGCAGGATACATGAAGATTTAGATTTACAACATATGTCAACAATACACTTTGTTCACTAAGATATTGAAGCACACATGACTTATCTTTTCACAACTCACTACATTATTCCACACTCACACACCAGCACACCCATCTTGCAATTGAATTTTTATTTAATTTATATCCTCCACAAGATCACAAAACACCAATTAGGTTAGCCATAATATAATAAAAATAATAATGTCAACAAGTCAACGCAAAAATATAATTGTGGTGAAAGTGGTCATATCCAAGAGATAGAGAGGACCAAAAAAAATTATTACATCTTCCAATGTGATTCCAAACAACAAACATGTTGGCACACATCAACCCAAGTCGACAACAAGGAAATGTGTAGACGAAACATCTAGCATATTGTCAATTGGCCCAAAAACACAGCTTCAACTAAATTTACTCAATGTGATTATCGATAGGATAGGGCATGACCCAAAATTAACACAACTTCGAATGTTGTTGCAAGCCCCCAAACACATAGTGCAAGAAAGAGAACAAGCCTTGTCATATAGACATCCATAAATTACCCAAAAAACCAACTCAAATTAATATACAACACTAAAGAGATCAATCATTGATGTGCAGAATACTAAGGGACATTCCATGAACATCCAAAAACACTTCTAGATAATTATTTTACACTATCATACCCCAAGAAGCAAACATAAATGAACTAGAAACAAAACACTTCATCCTAGAAGCCTAGAAGACACAACAATGGGATAGAACATTAAAAAATCAAATTACAATAAACTTCATCATATAAAAGATGAACTGAGACATTACACAAATAATAACATGTCCACCAATCCACAAGAGTAGAAACAACAATGTAGAGAAATACAAAGTATTATTTGGACCAGTTCTAACAAGCAACAAAACTGCCAACTCACTTCAATTACCAAAAACCTCCTTGACAACACTAGTGACCTAAAAAGATAAGAGTGCAACACCTACAAAATAAAAATAATGAAGCCCAAACCACAAGACCATATCTTCAAAGGTGAAGGAATGAGGAGCATTCTCCCAAATAGTCTTCAAAGCAACTTCATGCAATAGAAACTTTCACCAACCTCCAAAGACATGAACTTCCTATTAGCAACACATACTTCCTTAAGAACAACGAGAGAGATTGTGCAACATACTAGAGACCCTGAAAAATATCTCTCCAAATTTAGCATTAGTTCTAATCCTAATCTTAATATATCATCATGATATCATCTCTGTTGATGATAACCATACTCAATACTACTTTAATTGATAGAAAACAAGGTGTGACATCCAACCATGAACACCAGCATCATTACTGTTAGCACAACATCATAGTCTACCATCAACATACAAATGTAAGAATCAATGAAAGCCCAAAATAAGTGTTGACACAATCATCAAACTGAAAGTTGACATCAATGAAAAACAATGCCAATCATATGTGTAACAAACTCCCCCTTTAGCATTGATGGAAACACACACTTGCACATTCTCCCCTTTGACATCAAGGACAAAGGGCCAAGGTCTTAAATTAAATCAACACATTCTCAACACCTGCACTTCTCCTCCAAACAATTATACATGCTCCCTTATTAGCAACAACCAACAAACTACCTACTCCCCCTGAGGGGTAGCACACATCAATCCAAGAGAAAAGGATACATCATTAATTTTCTCCCCTTTGATAAATGCACCATATATGCATCTAGTTAGAAGAGGGAGGGGCAGTAACCCCTAACGTTTTCTAAAGATACTCATGTTCAACACTCAGAGTACATAAGGTGTGGGGGGTGAATTAGTATTCCTTTAAACCAATTAAGAATAAGCCATCCAATTATCAAAATAAATATAATTGCAAAGATATATGAAAGCATGAAGACAACCACAAAATCACATGACACATGAACAATAGTATTTTTACATGGAAAAACCAAAATAGGAAAAAAAAAACATGGTGAGGGTTAGCTCACAACATATTATATCTAGATATAGTATATTACAGAAAGGCTCACTGTCAGGTGGACTCACTGTCCAAGTGAACTCACTTCCCACAGAGAAAGAGAAGGAACAAAGAAGGGGTTTCTATATAGCCTATTTGAACTAATACAATAGACTCTATCATATTCTAGATTATAATTCCAATGAAGTATAAAATGATATTCACACTAATTTGAATCAATACTCTAATCTATTTACAATCTTCTCAATTCTGCATCACACACATGTAGGTGAAGCACCATACATTTCATATATCTCTCAATACTTGCATACAATTTTCTATCTCTTCATCATATATTTCTCCTCATCTCATAAAAAGCTCGAGATTCATCTCATATATATGCATATCAATTGTAACTTCAATCATGTCAACCTAATTAGAAGTAACACACAAAATTAAGCATGTTTTCTAATAGATCTCCTAAAATTTTGAAAATTTAAGCTTATTCTATACCTTGTAGTGGTTTTTTGCATTTGTGTCCAAAGGGTAGGGTTTAGGGTTTTAGATTTGTAACCTTGATCTCCTTTTTCTTATGTCTAAACCTTGGGTGTTTTAATTCTCTTTTGACCTACTTTACTTGGTTGTTAGTCATCTAAGTTGTAACTTAAGCCATCAGAGACATGCTTTTACTGTCCCTTTTGCTTAGGTCTATTGGTTGTCCAATCTTATATCATCACTTTTGATTTTTCTTAAGTCGGGTTGAAATATTTTTATGAAAAAATGTCTTAAGTAAGCATCCGCCTTGAGGGTCGCAATCTCGTTGACCTATTCATGGCCCCATTTTAAAAGTAACTTTATCAGCATGTGCAGAAACCCCATTTGTTGGATCTAAGGATCAAATCCCAACTATTGATTGGACACCTCATAGGAGTTAAATAATGGTCATTAGAAGATAATGTGAGATCCACGATTGTTTGACGTGTGTCCTTGCCATGGTGGGCCCTAGTTTTCTTTCAATTTACATCAAGATAGGTTGGAATGAACCTAACATAAATCCCACATAAGATAAAGTTACTTGCTTATACTTTCCAAAACCAAAGATAAGACCTAAACACAAAACCTGCATGTGTACATACAATTCATCAAATGTGTGCTTCAAAACTTGATCTATATTCGAATTCCAATTCAACCGACATCTATTAGCTTGTCTTCATCATTGCAAAAAAAAAAAATTATCCGCAAAGAAATGTGGAATCTCCCACACTAATACTCTATTTAAAAATAACTGTAGTATACAAGGCAAAAAACTACCATACACATTTTTTGAGAAACTTCATAGAATGTCACAAAATCTTGAATATAGTTGCACTTGATGATCTGAAAACTATATGAAAAATCACAAATTGATATCTCCACTTGTGGTGGAGTGCAGACCCAAAAACTGATGCACTGAACCACAAAACTACTAGAGGAAATACTTAGCTAATTTCCTATATAACCATATTTTTTGGACCAACTTGCTCTATAGATTTTTCATGAAAAATACTTCCAATCTATGCTAAAATGATCATAACAATGTTGACATCAATGAAAACACTGGATCAAGAAATATATGCACCTCATGCTCATGTTTCCAAACTGCATCATCAATGATAGACTTCTAATTTCCAACAATCTCCCCCTTTGTCATTAATGGCAACATGCATTAAAAAAAACATTTTCTCTCTCTCCCCCTTACACATACCTCATCCCAAATAACTCTACAAGTATCTGTCATTTTTTTTTCAATCTCTCTTCCTTTGACATCAATGGTAAAGGATGTACAAAACTTTGTATACTCCCCCTTATATATATCTGTGTGTGTGTGAGAACAAGGATAGTTGGAGGAGTGTGTTGACTCCCCCTCAAGGAATTAACCCAAAAAATATTCTATACCTTCATTTCTAAAAATTTAAAAAATGCATAAGAGTGAGACATTGTCAACTTGAGAATGTTGATCCTTGGAGCTTCTACAAGATGTCTTTCCAAAGCCTATTTTCTACTACCAGTTTCCTATATTGTGATTCAAGCTTTACCAGTATTTCTTTTCCTTCTTCTAGAGTATTGGGAGTAAGAATTTTCATTGATGTCTTGTCAGTATTTACAAGAGAACTTGAGATCATTATGTACTTCATCTTCACCAAGTCCCTTAACTTCTCAAATTGCTTGATTAATTCATCTTTTGACTCTACAAAGTAAAGTATTCTTCTTGTAAGATAACCAAAGCATTTCAGGTTTGATCATCTCTATCTTGCACAGGGTCATAATTGTTTGATGCACTTCTGATTTGTGTCTCAATTGTGTACATAGCATCCTTTATACTTTGAGTGGTATCATGCCACTTCATATAAAATAAGAATAAATTCCTTGCTTCATCTTCACAAGCTTGAACACCCTTCAAGCTCTCTTCTACTTTGTTGTGTAGTTGTACACCTCTCTATAATTTTTAACAAACTCTTTTCTTCTAGCCATGCTAGAACTTCTCCTCCAACTTTTTCTTCCAATCTGAGGATGTATTCATTGAAGGAATCGGTCAATGATTTGAGGTTTGTTTCAGTAGCTTCACTCATTGATTTACTAATCTCATGCTCATGTTGAGCATCATCTGTATGCATATGTCCTTCCATGTCTTCTTTGGATATCACAGTGGTTCCAATTTCCTTTTTCCTTATGGCCTTCTACTTAACTCTCCTAGTGGTCCTCTTTGCTTCAACCCTAATGGTAGGAACTTCTAGAGGGGATTTCTCCCTTATTAGAGATCTTTCTATGGATATCCTCTTCATATCAGCTGTAGTTAACTATGTAGTAATTAATCTTCTAGAATAGCTAGAGGGCTCTTCTATAATCATATCAACTCTAGCACTTTCTATACCTATCTTGACTCTATCTCTTGAGATACCAAACTCTTTGGCATATGATTATACCTTAGCATCAATATCCATCTTCATCTATGATTTATTGAATTTCTGCTAAACTTCTATTGTCTTCAATCTATAACTTCCAAATCTTGGCTTGCTAGGGTCTTTAGGGTTGTTGAGTAGTACTTCTACATAATCAATGGCTTCATCTTCTGTTATTTCATAACCAAGATCTAGAACCCAAGTGGTTCTGGGTTCAATTTCTTCCATAATGCAAAAATTGGTAGATACCAAAATGGTAATGTCACTCATATATTTCTTTATGACATCTCTCAGAATTCTCTATCTCATATTCATTTTTCTTTGAAATACTGCAAAGAAAGTTGTAAGGGCATCACTCTGAGCCTCTATATCTCCAATATTACTCATGTATTATTTTATTTGGTGAGAAACAAACTTTTCATTTGACCAATTAACTTTCCCAACTACCGAAACTTCATTCATAAAGTAGAAATCCAAGCATATTACCAATGTGCCATACCTAAATACCTAATTTTTCTTCTTGATTTGTTTCAAATTATCCAACAACTATTGTCAAAGAAACTCACAAAGGTCATACTCAACATTATTCTCAATCATATCTGAAGGAAAATGAAATGTGATGGTAGAAATCAAATTGTCTCCATAAATCATATGTCCAATCACCATAGCTATATATTGCACTGTCAGATTTCTAATAGGGTTTAATGCAACACCCGCTCTCAACATTATTTCTTTTTTCTTGTTGAATTCCCTTACTAGAATCAGTATGGTGGACTATAAACCAATGATTTCTCTAATCACATCTTTGGTAATCATGTGGGAACCATCAATTCACATGAACTAATCATGTATTCTACTTACTGCCATTCTAATGCACTTCTCTTCATTGACGAAGTATGGAAACCACTTCCACACATCTAATTTCTTCTTTGTCAAGATATTGTATTCTGGTTCCAAGGTATTGTCTTCTCCAATTAATTCTTCTATCCATAAATTGTGCAATTTTTCATAGGTGCATTCTTCCAAACTTCCATGAATGTAATTCCTAACATCTTCCATAGGTAGGACCACAAGAGGAATTTGTGAAAATGAACCTAGGGGATCATTTTCTAAGTGTTTGGTGGAGTACCTTCTAAATTTAGGTTGTAGTCTTTGAGAGATATCTACTATTTCTGGTGATGCCATTACATTTAAATTACTTTTAGTTGATAATTCCATAAATTTAGAATGTGTGAGAATTGATAAATACATTTTCCTTTCCCGACAAGGTAGGATTTGGGATTCTACAACTTGGAGATGCTTCAAATGCTTCAAACTTGTTTCTTTATCCTCTTTTCTTCTTCAAATTCGTTTAGTAAAATTATTTTTTGTTCCCAAGTATGTTTTTAACTCTTTGATTTCACCCAACTCTGCAATAAATGTTTTAGACAAAAAGTCGGCAACCCTAAGGTTAGCATACACAATCATCTTTCCAAGCTCCACAAATTTCCACATTACTATAATTTCTTCTGCAATTTTCTTCCTCAGATTAAGAACTTCATTCTCCATGACATATCTTTGTGCTATGTCTCAAGCACCTCTTTTTTGGCAAGGGACATAGGATTTTCATTAAAACTCCCCCTAAGCCACAACTTTGGGCTTAGTTACCAGAGGAAACATCTACACTGGAGATTGGTACAAATTCTCCCTTATCCTCAATCTCTTCTTTCTTTCTCCATATCTTTTCCATTTCCTTTTTCACTTCATCTAGATCAATATTTTTGACTAGTTCATTCTTCCTTGTTGGATTGTCCTTCCTTGTATTTCTTCTTCTACAAAATTTAGCAATATGTCCTAACCTTCTACAATTGTTACATGTGATATTTCTTTGATCATTATTCCTTCCATTCATTCTAGTTTTACATTGATTATCCTTGTGTCCAAATCCATAGTAAGTATAGTAGTAACCATTCAACTATTGAATCATTCTACCATTATTGTATCTATTCATCATTTCACTTATGCATTCATTATCTCTATTTCCAAATTTCTTGCATGTAAAGCATTGATAGTAAATGATGAAACAATCTTATCCATTATGCTTCTACATTGCACAGCTCTATGTCCAAATTTATTGCAAAAATAGAAAAAACCATTGAAAGATGGGTACCTTTGAGCATTTGGTTGTTTGATTGGCTATCTTCTAGAATTGTCTCTTTGATTCTAGAACTTGCCATAGTTCCTCTTGTCTTCAGTCTTCTTTGGTTCACTAATCCTTTTTTCATTAAATGTTTGATCTCCTTAGATATTTCTCATTTTTCAAGTCCTAGACTACCCTGGTCTTTAGATTATTTTTGTTATCAAGCATTGTAGAACTTGTTTTGAATTTTTCTTCATAGCCTCTTGCCTTCTCCAAATTTTATCTCATATTTATCACTTCTTGTTCAAGTCTAGTGCACTCATCAATCTTCCTTTTAACCATTGTATTTAGGAATTCCTCAATTATTTTCTTTTCTTCCACTTGTACTCTCAATCCAATGATGTCTTCATTTTCTTGCCTCAATTGTTCATTGACTTCCTTATGCATTTCTTTGAATTTTTTGATCTACTCTCTTATTTTTCTAATGCACTCATTTTCCTCTTTTAAATTTTCCTTTAGATCTATTTTCTCATCTTCAACTTTCTTAAGATATTCAAGAGCATCTTTGAGTTCCCCATATTTTCTAACATGCAATCTTCTTCTGTGTATTCAATAGCAAGAATCTCTTCTAGAGGAATAGGATATTTTCTATCAGCCATGTGTTCAAACTCCAAGATCTTCCCAAAGCAGTCAAGCTCCTTCCAGGGATCCAAGCTCTGATACCAATTGTCAAACACCCAAAATACTAAGAGGGGGGTGAATCAATATTCCTTAAAACCAATTAAGCATAAGCCATCTAATTATTAGAATTAATATAACTACAAAGATACATGAAAGCATGAAGACAACCACAAAATCACATGACACATGAACACTAGTATTTTTAGGTGGAAAACCCAAAATGGAAAATACCACAATGAGGGTTATCTCACAATATAGTATATCCAGGTATAGTATATTACAAAAAGGCTCACTGCTAAGTGGACTCATTATTCAAGTGAACTCACTTCCCATAGAGAAAGAGAAGGAGCAAAGAAGGGGTGGATATATAGCCTATTTGAACTAATACAATAACATCTATCATATGTTGGATTACAGTTCCAATGAAGTATAAAATGATCTTCACACTAATATGAATCAATACTCTACTTTGTTCACAATCTGCTCAATTTTGCATCACACACATGTAGGTGAAGCATCATACATGTCATATATCTCTCAATACTTACATACAATCTGCTATATCTTCATCATATTATATTGTTGGAAATATGTGCTTCAATCCCACAGGCTGTAACCTCTGAAAGGGCCAGGTTGGTGTGACATCTTTTGTGTCTAGCCGACTAGCAGTTGAATCTTGTTGAATAGTTCAGGTCACTATGACCTTGCTTCAGTCTCACTGAATGATCCTATCGCTATGACCTGTTGTGTTCAGTATGACCTCCTACCGAGTGGAGACCTCTTGTCAACTCTTGGAATTTATTGAATATCGGGGAGAGTCTTCGATGTTCACTATGAGCTCTTAGTGATATGAATGTTTCATCGACAACATTTTCTATTGAAGCCTTTGGGGAGAGTCTTGGGTGTTCGGTAAGAAGTCTTACCGATAGGAATGTCTCACCAACAGTATTCACTCGAGGTAACTCAAAGGTATCAGGGAGAAGTCTCAGTGACCGATGAAGGTCTCGCCGACAAGGATACACTTGGAGGCATCGAGGTAACACTAAGGGTTCACTAAGAACTCTTAGCGATGGACATAATTCTTTTCGACTGTCGTTTGGTTCTTAGTATGAATTAAGACTTTAGAGTAATGTCTTAGCGAAAGTGATATGTCTTGGTGATAGATGAGCACTTCAGAGTAACCTTTGAACCTCGGTATGATCTCTTGGCAAAAGACGATAGTCTCGCCAATGGGAATTCTATTGTTTATGTGACTTTGGAGCTTTGGTATGATGTCTCACTGAAAGCGATAAGTCTTGTCGACTGTTGAACGTCTCAGTATAACATAAAGGCTCAGTATGAGGTCTTGGCGACATGGAAAAGTTTTAGTGATAGCTCCCTGGACTTGATGTAGCATCTTGGGGATAAGGATGACTCTTGGGTCTTGTGGCATTAGGGAGACATGGTTATTATCTCACCAAAATTCCAACACAGGTTGATCACTTTGATCAAGAGAAGACCATCTTACGTGGTGATTCTATGACCAATCAGAGAAGGCGAATGGGAACTGCTAGCAGTTGGACTGTTGTGGCCATTACTAAGAGGAAGCTCAATAAGCAGGGGTGACATGGATTTACTTAGAAGTTGGTAGATGAAGTCTGGTTCGATGGATCGATGGATTGTTGTGTGATTGTATGATCAGTGGATGAATTCTATTATGTGAAGACTGTAACGTGAATGTTCTGTAACAAGGTTGTTCATGGTGAATGCTACTATAAACTAACATCAAAAAGATAAGTATGTACTTTGTATGTAATCTTTATTACTGTAATACAAAGTGATTTCTCTTGGTGTGGTGGTTTTTTCTCCCGTAAGGGTTTTCCCACGTGTATTTAGTGTTCATATGTGTTTGTCTATTTCTCTATTTTAGTAATCTCTTTCTAGTGCATCTTAATTGGACTGTAATTGTAAAAATTTAAAAGTGTCTCTGCATTCTTCCCTAAGGTTTTGATGTTAGGAGATTTGCTTCCACATATAGCTTTCCTTACATATATTTCTCCTCATCTCCTCAAAATCTCAAGATTCATCTCATATATATCCATATCAAGTGTAACTTCAATCAGGTTGGCCTAATTAGAAGTAACAAAAAAAATTAAGTATGTCATCCTCAAAACATTTTACCCATACTTTCTGCCTTGATTCAAAATTCAACTTACATCAAGATAGGTTAGCATGGACCTAATATAAATACCACATAATATAAATTTACTTGCTAATACTTTCCTAAACATCAAACATGTTAGGTCGGTCCAAGGGTAAGACCTAAACAAAAGATCTTCATGTGCACATGCAATTCACCAAACATGCACTTCAAAACTCGATCTATATTCAAATTCCCATTCAGTGGACATCTATTATCTTTTCTTCATCATCACAAAACAAAATAATTATTTGCAAAGAAATGCAAAATCTCCCACACTAATACTATGTTAAAAAATAACTACAATATACAGGGCTGAACACAATCATACATATCTTTCGAGAAACTTCATAGAATGTCATAGAATCTTGAATATAGCTTCACTTGATGATCTCAAAACTATATCAAAAACCATAATGATATCTCCACTTGCGGTGGAGTGCGAACCAAAAAAATTGATGCACTGAACCACAAAATTTCTAGAGGTAATACGTAGCAAATTTCCTATATAACCATATTTTTTGGATCAACTTTCTCTATACATATGTCATCAAAAATACTTCCAAGTTATGCTAAAATGATCATGAAATTTTTACATCAATGAAAACACTAGATCAAGAAATATTTTCACCTCATGCTCGTGTTTCCAAATTGCAGCATCAATGATAGACTTCCAATTTCCAACAGCTCAAAAGTATCCTTTGAAAGAACCTTAGCGAAGATGTCTACAATCTGATCCTTAGTAGGAACATACTCCAATCTAACTTCTTTCCCTGCATCCTTTTCCCTTAGAAAGTGATAAAAAATAGAAATATGTTTTGTTTTTGAATGTATCACTACATTCTTGAAAATTTTTACTGCACTAGTATTACTACATAATATGGGAATGGGTTCATCATATACCACTTTTCTTTCCTTCAAATTCTGCTTCATCCAAAGCACCTAGGTGCAACAAGATGCTGGAACAATATACTCAGCTTCTACTATAGATAAGGATAGTGAGTCATGCTTCTTATTGAACCAAGAGACCAATCTCTCCTAAGAATAATACACTTCCACTAGTGCTTCTCTAGTAATCCACACATGGACTACCTAATCAATATTAGTATAATCACTCAAAGAAAATTTATCATCCTCCTTATACCAAAAACCATAATTTTGAGTTCCCTTCAAATATCTAAATATTCTTTTTACTATCTTCTTTGAGTTTTCTTAGGATTATTTTGATATCTAGCAATGAAACATACTACATGCATAATATCATGCCTTGAGGCATTCAAGTATAATAAGCCTCCAATCATAGACGTATAAGGAGTCTGATCAACCTCCAACAACTCATCAGTCTTTCTCAAGTGACAACTAGTAACCATAGGTGTTCTTACTGGCTTGAATCCTCTTTGAAAAACTTCTTTAGAATCTCTCTAACATACGTATCCTGAGAAATAAAGATACCATCATCTAGTTGAACAATTCTAATCCCAAGGAAGAAATACAACGCATCAATAATATACATCTCAAAAAAAATTAGCATATCTTTTGCAAACCTCTTACACATATTATCATCTCCACCAAAGATGATATGATCAACATATACAATAACTATGACAATATTATCTTCCTCTACTTTAATGTAAAGATTACTATTCAGAGTACTTTTCTTGAAACCTTGTTGAAGTAATTAATTATCCAACTAATCATACCAAGCTCTAGGAGCTTGCATTAGTCCATATAAATCTTTCTTGAGCCTCCACACCATGTTTGGATCTTCTGGTAGTTGTAAACCATCTAGTTGCTCAATCTAAACCTCTTCCTCTAAATCACCATTTAAGAAGGTTATCTTGACATCCATCTAATTGACTTTGAAATTCTTGTGAGCAACAAAGGCAAGAAATATCCTGATTGCCTCCATTCTAGCTACCAGAGAAAAATTATCCTCAAAGTCAATAGATTCAACTTGTGAATAACCCTTATGTACCAATATGCATTTTTTCCTCATTACTTCACCATCTTCATTCAAATTATTTTGGAACACCACTTTTTTACTATAAAATTCTTATTACTCGTCTGAGAATGAATCCCCGTGTTAGATTCTTTTCTATCTAATTCAATTCCTTCTTGGGATCTACTTTTGACAGTAGGAAAAATTAACTTGCTCACTTTCTTTTGTTAGCCTTCTCCTAGTCTATACACCCTCATTCTTTTCTCTAGTGATATGATTTGTTGAATGGTTCTTCTAAACATACTTTTTTGGAGTCTTACAAACCTTTCCTAGTTCTTGTTCCTTCTCTTCATTCTCTTCTTTTTATTCAATGCAAGGAGGTATATCAGATCCACAAACCTCTGGTTCTTATGATATCTAACACAAATATTCATCTAATTTAACATTTTTTCTTTCAATCATCTTTTTCAATCTCTTGTTGTAGCATCTATAGGCCTTTCTTCTAGTTGAGTTATAACCAAGGAAGATCCCTTCATCACACCTTCAATAAAACTTTCTAAGGTCTTATTAATCTCTCTTGATGTAGCATTTGCTTCCAAATATTTTGAAGTATCTAATAGTGGGAGGTCTTCCATACCATAGCTCATAAGGTGTCTTAGTGCTAGTGACCATCAACTATACTTTGTTAAGCAAGTAGACAACAATGTGAACTGCTTCCTTTCAATACATATCAAATAGATCTGAATCATTCATCATTTCCCTATCCATCTCTTGCACAATCCTATTCTTCCTCTCCACTACCCCATTCTACTAAGGGATCCTAGGAGTAGATAGAAGTCTCCTAATACCATGACCTTCATAAAACTTTTTAAATTCATTTGAATTAAATTCACCTCCTCTATCTAATCTTAAAAATTTGATCTTAGCATTCATTTCATTCTCAACTTTTTCTTTGAAAATTTAAACTTATCAAAAGCTTCTAATTTTTCTCTTAGAAATGTAACCCAAGTCATTCTAGAGTAGTCATCAACAAGCAACATAAAATACATGTCACCTTGTTGAATTTTTACTCTTGTAGGTCCACATAGGTCAGTGTGAATCAACTCCAATGGTATTGTAGCAAATCACTCCTTGCTCTTAAAACTTGTCTTTGTCTACTTTCCCATTTGGCACTCCTTGCATAATGTGTTTGTAGGCTTTGTTATCTTAGGAATATCTCTCACTGCATGAGTAGAGTTGATATTCACCATATTTTGAAAATTGATGTGTCACATCCGCTTGTGCTACAACCAAAATTCACTGGATAAATCCAATAAATAGATTCTTCCATTTTCCTCCTTTAGGTGATAGACATTTCCATTTATCCTAATACCTTTTGCAACTAATCTTCTGGACCCTGCCTTCCTAATCTCACAACATTTGGCATGAAATGTAGGGTTATATCCTTTACTACACATCTGACTAAAACTGAGGAGATTATGTTTTAGCCCTTTGACATAGAGGACACCCTCAGTCTTATTCTTTCCATCAATGGTTACAACACCCCTTCCAAAAATTTATGTTGAATCATCACCACCAAACTTGAAATCTCCACCATTCCACTTCTTATTAAGGTTGATAAACCTTCCCTTATCACCACTCATCTGGTTAGAGCAACCATTTTCAATCACCCGAGAATTTTCTTCTTCCTTTGCATGAAAGGAAATCCACTCAACCATTGATTTTTCATTATCTTTGTCAGCTTGCAAGGTACCAAAATTCTTATATTTTTCAATATCACTCTTTTTTCTCATCAAATTTCAAGGCCATGAATAGTGTTTCATCATTTGAATCATTATCATCATCTTCTAAGGAACAACTTCTCTCCTTAGAATAGATACTCCTTTTTAACTTCTCTCTTTTTTTGCTATCTTATGATTCTTTAAAAGGATATTTGGAGGAAAAATGACCAGTTCTCCCACAATTGAATAAATTGAAAGGTAACTTACCTTTTTATTTGTCAGTGCCTTTCTTTAATCTTCTCACAAAGTTATATTGTACCTCATCAAATTCAACATTCAAATCAGTTGTTTCATCTTTTTCCTTCTTACTGAATTTGAATGCAACTTCCTTCTTTGGAGCATCTTTGTTAAACTATCTCATTTCAAAAGTTGTGAGAGCACCAAACAATTGATCTACCAAATATTTATCTAAGTCCTTAGACTCCTCAATATTAGATACCTTATGACTATAAGATTTAGGGAGAGATCTCAGAACCTTCTTAACAATATCATATTCTTTCACTTCTCCACCAAGACCTCTGATACCATTAACCACTTCATTCACCCAGAGAATGTAACTAGCAATATACTCATCCACTGTCATCCTTAGGGTCTCAAATTTTCTCTTGAAGTTTTGTATCTTGACTTGCTTCACTTTATTTTCTCCTTCATAAATGTTGCTAATATTTTCCTAGGCATCCTTACTAGAACTACAATTCATCACCTTTCGAAGTTATTAATTAGCTAGCCAATTCATGATAGCATTATTTTCCTTTGTATTGTTCTCATAAAATATAATCTCAACTAGATTTGTTGGAGCAAGAGTAGGAGCATTGTAACCATCCTTGAAAATTTCCAAACACCAAACCCTAGAGAGTTTAGATGGCCTTCCATTCTTACTATCCAAAAGGTGTAATTTATTCCATCAAACCTAGATTCCTTGTAAGATCCATCATGTGCAATTCCACACCTTTCCTCAAGAATTTAAGCTTCTTTAGAGGAAATTGTCCTTGATACCAATTGTTGAGCACACTAGGATATTGAGAGGGGTGGTGAATCGGTATCTTCAAAACTTAAACCCTTCAACACAATGCAAATTCATACTTTTAACTAGATCAACAATCTTTAATCAAATCAATAGGAATGAAAGATAAAGCAATGAACACACATGCACAAGACAACACTAGATATATGTGGAAAATATAAGAAGGGAAAAACCACAATGAGAAATCTCACAATATATGAAGCGCATTGCTTACAAAATTACAATTTTGTTTTAAGGCTACTAGCTAAGAAAGCTCATTGCTCCCTGAAGGACTTGCAAGCTAATGTGCACAACCTTAGGACAAGATACAAAGGACTTGTAGGATGAGGTGCACAATCGTACACCAAGATACATGGACCTGCTGAAAAGACTCACTGGTTGATAGTAGGATACAAGAAGATTTAGATTTATAGTATATGTCAACAATTCACTCTACTGATTGAGGCATTGAAGCACATATGAATTATCTTCTCACAACTCACTACATTATTCCACACTCTTACACCACAACACCCATCTTGCAATTAATTTTTTCTTCCATTTATATTGTTTGTAAGATCACAAAACACCAATTAGGTCAGCCATAATAGAATACAAACAATAGCCTCAACAAGTTAGTCCAAAAACATAATTGAGGTAAAAATAGTCCTATCCATGAGATATAGAGCACCAAAAACAACTTATTACATATTCCAATGTGATTCCAAACAACACACACATTAGCACACATCAACCAAAGTTGGAAACATGTAGCATATTACTAGTCGGCCCAAAAACACATCTTCAACTTAATTTACTCAATGTAGTTATCAAAAAGATAGGGAAGAACCCAAAATTAACTTAGCACAACTTCAAATGTTGGCGTAGACCCCCAAGCACATAGCCCAAGCAAGAGAACCAACTCAAATTAATATGTGGCACCTAAGAGATCAATCATTGATGTGTGGACCACAAATGGGCATTCCATGAACATCCAACAACACTTCCAAATACTTATTTCACACTGTCATACCACAAGAAGCCACCACAAACCAACCAAAAATAGAACACTTCATTCTGTAAGCCTAGAAGACACAACCATGAGATAGAACATTAACAAACCAACTTGTGATAAAATTTATCACATAAAAGATAAACTGAGACACTGCAAAAACACTAACAACATGTCCACAGATCCGCATGAGAAGAAACAACAATGTCAAGAAATGTGGAGCATTTTTCAGACCAATCCTAACAAGCAACAAAACTTCAAACCCACTACAATTACTAGAAACTTCCTTAGCAACACTGGTGAATTGAAAAGATAAGAGTGCAACATCCACATAACAAAAAAACTAAAGCTCAAACCACAAGACCATATCTTCAAAGGTGGATGAATGCAAAGCATTCTCCTAAATAGTCTTCAAAGCAACTTCTTGAAGCATAAACTTTCACAAAAATCCAGAGACAGAAAATTCCTAGTAGCAACACATACTTCCTCAATAACAATAGGATGTTGCAAGTATGAAGGTGTTAGTCATTGATGTCAACAAGCCTATGTTGTCATTGATGATATTTGTACAGTGGTTGATGAGAGATTGTTGCTTTGATTAGTTGCATTATGTTGTCATTAGTTAAGTTGTTGATGTTAACCTCTGGTGTTGCTTTGATGAGCTTCTATTTATGGGTTAGATGTTGAGGATACTAACAAAATTGATAAAATAAGGAAATAGGGTGTTGCAGAGGTGTTCTAGTTTTGCTTCACATTTCTTTTGGGTTGAAGATCTCCTTGTGTGGTTTGGATATGTTGGTTAGAGGTGTTCAATGTTTCTATATCTAGGATTTTGGCTTCTAGATCGAAGTTCAAAGGAAGTTATGTTCACCAATGTGTGAACTGGTTGTGCAGTGTTTCTTATAAAGATGTCAGAGATAAATGTATTTGCTCTGTGTTTCTCCATAGTTGTTCTTTAGGTCTATTGATTCTAAAGGCATGTTGATGATATTGATCTCTTACCTATTTCAAGAGGATTTATGGTTTGGTACTTTATAATTTGGATTGTACAATTGCATTGTTTGGTAGTGTTTTCTGAATGTACAAGCTATGTACATTATGATGGTGCAGGTTCTTGTGAAGGAGTTTGATGGATTTCAAAAGGATAGAGGAATATTCTAGATCATGATGAAGCATGGTAAGTGGTTCATAATTCATATTTGGATTTGAGGAGGCGTGTAATTCAAAGTTTAATGGTGTTTTCATAGGTAACGACCAACCTAGTGTTTACACTACATTTGAAGATGTTTGGAGGAATAGTGTTGCATGTGAGGGGTTATTTTGGTCCACTTTTCATTCCTATCCACCGTAGGAATTTTTAATGCCAACCTAATTTGAATTTGTGATGTGCGAGAAGAGTGTAGCAAACTTGATGATGTTTTTCAAGTTGTAGATGGTATAAATGTAAGGTGAGTTGATGCAAGATGGAATGTGGAATGTAGTTGAGTGTTGTGATTTTAAATTAAGTGCAAAAGTATGAGTTGTAGTGTGAGTGATAATGCAAGATTGTTGAATGTAGTGATCTAAGGTATCTTGATCTCTTGAAAACTGCTAGTGTTGGTGGAGTTGTTGTGGTGGAATATCTGTTGTATTGAGATAGTGTTCTTTGTGTAATATTCTATCTTCTTTATTCTTTCTATTCTAGTAGTGAGCCTAGGTTGTGAGCCTTTCTAGATAGTGTGTCATATTTTGGCAGTGAGCCTCCTTCCATCAGTTTTGCAATTACTTATATTATGAGCTAATCCTCACCATGGTTTATCCCTCATTATTTTTTTCATGTAAATCCAATGTTCTCTTGTGTATGGTGTTGGTTGTTTCAATTCCTATTATATGCTTTTCATGTCTAAACATTATAACAAAATAAATGTTTAGTGACTGCATGTGGATATGATTACTATTGAGGGTTTTAATGTTTTAATTTGGTACAATTGATTCACCCCATTCTTAGTTGTCTTATTCACTCAACAATTGGTATTAGAGCAAGGTTCCTTAGAGAAAGCTTGACTGCTTGAGGTAGATCTAGATGGTGAACAAGAAGGAGATCCCTATGTTTGATGGTATAGACTATACATTCTAGAAGGTGAATATGGAAGGCTATCTAATTTATCTTGGATATAAAGATGCAAAATCGGTAAAGACTACATACACCATACTTACAAATGGTCCACACACAAGTGATAAAATCAAGGCTTATGAAATAGATGGTAAGGCAAGGTTTATTCTTTTGACTAGTTTTGCTCATATTGAATTAGTGAGAGTTATGGATCTAAAAATTGCTAAAGAAGTTTAGGATAAGCTAGAAATTATCTATTGTACACTTCACTAATGTACACAGGGAAACAAGTTAGATCAAGCAATATAATGCAATAAACTCAAATCTAACCTATGCTAACTGTTGTCACCTAGAAATGCACCCTATGCACAGAGATTGAAACTAAGCTTCCTAGAGCAACATGGGATCATTTCAAGGTTGTGGGTCACCTATAGTTGAAATGAACCTCTAGAGAAGGCCGAATTCCTTTGGTGTCACCTAACTACTGATTCTTATGGGGAAAAAGGAAGAAAGAATACATAAAATAAAGATTAAAATCTTAGGTGATACACCGAAATGATGAGGAATTATGAAAATAAAATAGGATGAACATACACTGGGAAACCTAACTGTAAATGTTTTATGTGCTCAACACAAATTCTTCTAGACTTATGCATCAATCTTAACAGGTTTGATCTACATACACATCTTAGGAAGGAAAGATTAATTTCACAGCTCTAAGATATAAGTGCAAAATTTATAAAACACAATTAAAGACTTGCATAATAAAAAAAAAGATACATAAATGAGAACAATACAAACATGAACACTAGCTTCCAAGGTAAACTCTGCTTTGCATTCTAGATTCTATTTGAGTTACAAAATATACATCAGTTGAGGAAGGATAGCTAAAAATCACTAACTCTTCTGGATGCATTACTCGAACTATTTACAAAAAGGAAAAAAAACCTTATATATCAAAATGTGTCAGCCCCTTAGGGCTTACAAAAATATCCACCCCAGAAAAATATATCTTCTCCTTAGATCTTTTTGACTGAGCTTAATGCATAACCCTACGTGTCCCTGCTATGAAGAGTCATCCCCAGAGAAGTATTCCTCAGATATTCCACAACTACCACATTCATTTTTACCCTAACATCATGTCTTGTTTGAACCACTTTCACTGAACACATTGAATGCCCTGAGCTCACAACAGATACATGTTGCATTCATCCTGTTGACATTATTCACTCTAATCAGACTGCCATGGCTCTCTTCATCTCCTCCTGGTTGGTCAAGTGTATTCCATGTAGGCTCTGTAAGTAGTCAAAACTCTTTTGAAAAGAATCACATCTTGACGAGACACTGAAAGTGTCTCACCGATGTGATTATGTCTTCTGAATCTGTTGGCGTAGTGTGTGATAGTCGATGAGAGTTCTATCGAGCTTGTAAAGTCATACCAATTTCTCCTCTATCGCTGAGACCACATGATGTTGGTAAGACATCACTCCAACAGTTAGGCACTACATCGATGAAAATCATGTCGAGGAGACCTTTTCCGATGTCTCTAGAAGTCATCCCACTAAGCTCCTTCAGTGAGGTCTTTACTTTTGGGTCTGGGAGACATCCACTGGTCGCTAAGACTTCACAGTGAACTCTTGTTTTCCCGAGCTGTGCACTTTACTATCGGTGAGACATTAGGAGTCGGGAGACCTTACCCCAACTTTAGACTTCAATCAAACTCACAAGACTATTCCAAAGTCTTTTCACCTTCGGCAAGACCTTGGACAGTCGCCAGGACCCCATGGTGAAAGCCCCAACTCTTAGCGATACTGGATGTTTCGTTGGTGGGAACCCTACTTGTTTGCTTTAGCCATCAAGACCCCCTAGTCGGGGAGACACCCACTGGTTAGCAAGAGATTATGCTGAAGGAATTTTAGTTTGGCAAGGCCCCCACTCTTCTATCGGCAAGAGACCATTAGTGTCTCCCTGAATGCATTTTACCTTACCGAGCTCCATTTTCCTTTCGTCAAGAGATCACCGAGTCGGGGATACCTTACTCTGACTTGGAATGCTATACTGAAGGTCTTCATATCAGTGAGACTTTAATGGGTTGTTGAGATCATACCCGAGGACTTTTTCCTTCGGCAGGATCCTCTCCCTATCAGAAAGACATCTATAGATCGGCGTGACATCCTGGTGAAGGCCCTTAGTCATACTGAGGGGTTCTTTTGTGTCAGCAGGACTCCTACCGAAGACAACCATTTAAAGGCCCCTTCCTTTCCTTTCGGTGAGACTTTGCCTTTGCTAAGACCTCCTAGCGAAGCCTGTCCTCTTATGTTGAAAGCATCTCTCCATCTGAGGCTCCTCATATGTCGGTGAGACATTAGGAGTTGGGGAGACCTTACCCCGACTTGAAAGCTACACTGAAGGTTCATTGTTGTCAGCAAGATACCATCAGTCGCTGAGACTATATGCCAAAAGAGATCTCATGTTGATAGGATCCCTAGTTTGAAGCACTTGAACTTAATGGAAACCCTACTAGTCGGCGAGACCTCTGAAATGTCTTGCCGACTTTGTCCTTAGATGATTTTCATGCCAAATCTCCCAAGGGCAGTTTCTCCCACTGAGTGCCCCATGACCTAGCAACATTTGTAGAATCTTTTTCCTCGTGTGAATGTTCCATTGGCCTCTCAAAGATCTAACATATGATTATCTTGCCTGATTTAACTATAGGTAAAATACAGGCAACACTAACAACAAAGAACAATGGAAAGCTTAAAACATAAATAACAGGAAGATCTCACTGAATTTCTATGTAATTCCATGCATAACCTCAATTGTCCTTCTCCATTTTTCCATTGTATGATAATTTCCCTTACATTTCTCTTAAGTGTGCAAGTATAGCCTATGATAGTGTTATTAGAAAAACATAAAAGATTCAGAAAATCAGTTGCTTCCAAAAGTCATAAGATTTCAAGAGGAGTAACAATGATGAAGGTCAAGCCAATTTATAGAAAAAAATATTTTCGAATGATAGGCTCAAATTGAAAGATAGACTGAAAATTAATATTAAAGATTGTGACATGCATCGAGATTAGTGTCAATAATAATGCGAGTGATAAATCATAAAAGGTGGAGATTAAGATTAAATAATAATTTAATCTTTAGTTGAGATTGTTCAAAACTTAGAAGAATAATGATTGCATGTAAAGGATAAAGATTAGTATAGAGGAAATGGTCCATTCAAACACATGAATGAATTAATTAAATAAATAAAATTATTTAATTAATAAAAGTTTGCATGTAGAAGAATAAAACAAGATAACTAACTGATTAAGATAGAGAGTCTATTCGTTAGAGACAATCAGATATTAAATCAGGAGATGACTAGCAGATCAATTTAAATCTCAACTTAAGTGGTAAATGAATAATTAGATAACTAAGCGATTATCCAATCATAGAGCAATATGCCAGAAATAATTATTTTTATGAATTAAATGATAATTTAATTTAACATTCAAATTTTTAGGATTAAATTAAATAAATAAAGATTTATTTAATTGACTGGAGAAAAGGCTTAAAGAATAATTAAATAATTTTAAATGATTATTTAATTATAGTTGAAAATGTGATGAGAGTACATTAAATAACAATTTATTTAATTTTAGAAAGAGGATAAATGACTTTTAGAAAATAATCAAATAATTCACATTATTTAATTATGACAATGAAGATATTAATTATGAAGAAAATTAGAATCACAGGTCTAGATCAATTTTCAGTGTCTACATCTATGAAGGAGATGATAATGTTAAACAAGCTAAGTTATAAAATCTAAAGGCACAATTTGAGACTCTATAGATGTTTGATGATGAAACAATCACAAGTTACATGCAAAGGGTTAATGAACTAGTAAGTGCTATGAGAGGTCTTGGTGCACAAGTCAAAGAACCTAAAGTGGTAAAGAAAATTGTCAAAAATCTTCTTGATTCTTATAGTGAAAAAGTATCTACTATTGAGTAATTTGTAGATTTTAATACATACACTAGAGATTAGTTGTATGGAACACTAACTACATTTGAAATGAGGAAAATTGGTCTGAAAAATGATGCAAAAGTGGAGAAGGCTTTCAAGACCAGAAAATTAGAAAAGGCTGAAGATTCAAATGAAGATCTTGGTGATGTGGAAGCTAACTTTATAAGAAGGATGAAAAAGCGCACTGGTAATCATAAAGGTAAATTACCTTTCAAGTACTTTAATTGTAAAGATATAGGTCACTATGCTTCAAGATGTCCAAACAAAACTATGAACAATAAGAAAAAGGAAAAAAAGGAAAGATGATCAAGAAAAGCTACTATGTTAGATAAGATGTTGGTATTTTTTATGATGAATCTGATTATGGCAATGTTGATGATAATGAATGCTTGTTCTTGGCTTTAATAGATGAATTTGGTTCTACTAACTATGAGAGTTGTATGAAGGAATGTGTCCCAAAGAAAAAGGATAAAGTTGGAGGTACCTTGGTATCTACTTTTCATGTTAGACAAGTCAAGAACTATTGGGTTATTGATAGTGTTTGCTCAAATCATATGAATGGGGACAAGAGTAATTTTGTTAAACTTAAAAAATATGATGGAGGACTTATTAAATATGGAGATGATTCAGGTGCTAAGATTTGTGGGATAGGTTCAATCAATTTTTATAGCAAGCATAATGCTAAAAAAGTTTACTATGTTAAAGGTTTAAGAAATAACCTCTTGAGTGTTGGAAAAATGTGTAGCAAAGGATGCAATATTATGTTTTAGGATGATGGATGGGAGATTAGAAATGTGTCTAAAACTATAATTATTGTTGGAAAGAGGACAAAAGGAAATATCTATTAGCTCAAGGGTGTTGATGGTCATTGTTTTATGACTCGGATTAATGATAGTTGGTTATAAGATAGGAGAATGTGTCACATCAATTTTGATAACCTAGTTAGAATCAGTTCAGTTCAAGTAGTGAGAGATATGCCAAGGATTACAAATCCTATCAATGCTATTTGTAGAGATAATCAATTTGGAAAAAAAACTAGAAGTAGTTTCAAGGGAAAATAAAAATCTTCTACTGGATTATTGGAATTGGTGCACACAGACCTTTGTGGTTGGAAAAGAGTGAGAAGTATTCAAGGTGATAGTTATTTCATGCTTTCAATTGATGATTACTCTAGAATGACATGGGTTACTTTTTTTTGAGAAAAATTTGAATGCCTAGATAGATTTAAAGTATTTAAAGCTATGGTTGAGAATGAAATGGATTTGAAGATCAAATGTTTAAGGTCTAAAAGAGGTGGAGAGTTCACCTCCAATGAATTTAACATGTTTTTTGAGAATCATGGCATAAAGAGGCACTTCTCTACCCCTATGACTCAGTAGAATGGAGTAGTTGAAAGGAAAAACATGATTGTCCAAGAAGCTGCAAGGAATATGATGAGAGAAGATAATATAATAGAAGTTTACTAGAGAGAAGCAATTCATACTACTATTTACATACTTAACAAAGTTCAAGAAAGAGATAACAATAGAAAGACTCCCTATGAGTTATGGTACAAAAGGATTCCTACTAGCAAGTACTTTAGAGTGTTTGGAAGCAAATGCTATCTCAAAAGAGATGATGGAATCTTAGGAAAATTTGATGCAAGTTTTGATGAAGGTATCTTCCTTGGATATTCTACTAAAAGAAAAGCTTACAAATGTTACAATAAAATATAAGAAGAATTGTTGAAAGTGCAAATGTTAAGGTTGATGAAGATATGAAAAATTTAGTTGTAATAGATGGATTTTAGTCAAATGAGACTTCTTGCGGAGAAGAAGAAGAAAAAGCTAAGGAAAGAAGAAGTGTATAATGAAGAGGAAGAAGCTTTGGAAAAGATCCCTAAGACCCCTAAGTATTATAGAGAAATCATTATGAAGAATAGACTATTGAAGACAAAAACAAAGGTGTGTTGACAAGAAGAAGAGTTGTTGAAGTAGAGGTAAATTTTTGTTTACTTTCTAAAATTGAACCAAAGATAGTAAGTGAGTTATGAAAAGATGAACATTGGATGAAGGAAATGGAAGAAGAAATTATGTAGATTAAGAAGAATAAAACTTGGGAACTAGTTCCTATACCTAAAAGAAAAACCATCATTGGAACTAAGTGGGTATTCAGAAACAATCTGAATGAAAATGGAGAAGTAGCAAGAAACAAGGAAAGACCTGTGTGTAAGGGCTATGCACAAGTTGAAGGAATAGAATTTAAGGAGACATTTTCCTTGGTGGCTAGAATGGAAGCAATCAAAAAAAATTTGGATTTTGAAGCACATAAAGGCTTTAAAGTATATTATATGGATATGAAGTATTCTTTCTTGAATGGAGAATTGTAAGAAGTTCACATGGAACAATCAAATAGATTTCAATTGTTACATAAACCTAAAATAGTTTGCAGATTGAAGAAAACATTGTATGGATTAAAGTAACCTCCAAAATCTTGGTACGCAAGGTTGGACAAATATTTGAGTCACCAAGGATTCAATAAAGGCACTATAGAGATAAATATTTACTTCAAAGTTGAGGAAGATAGAATTAAAATAACCTCCCAAATATTGGTATGTAAGGTTGGACAAATATTTGATTCAGCAAGGATTCAATAAAGGAACTACAGAGATTCAATAGTTGATGACATAATCTTTGGAGGAAAGGAAGCTATTTGTAGAAAATTTGGAGAAGAGATGCAGAAAGAGTTTGAGATGTCTATGGTTGGGGAGATGAATTTCTTCCTTGGACTACAAATAAATTAAATAGATAAAGGAATATTCATTTTACAATCAAAGTATGTTAAAGAGATGCTGAAGAAGTTTGGAATGGATGACTCCAAACCGGTGTGTACTATTATGGTTACTGGTTGCAAACTAAGTAAGGACGATGAATCCCCTAAGGCTAATTAGAGAAAGTATAGATCTATGATTGGTGGATTCCTATACCTAACTTCTATTAGACTAGATATCATGCATGCAGTTTTTCTTGTTGCTAGATTTCAAGAAGATCCTAAGAGACACATGTTGTAGCAGTGAAGAGGATATTTAGATATTTGAAGGGAACTCTAGATTATGGCTTGTTGTATCCTAAGGATATTTATTTCACATTGAGTGCTTACACATATGCAGATTGGACTAGTTGTGTTGATGACAAGAAAATTACTAGTGGTGGTGCATTCTTGCTTGGATGTAGATTGGTATCATGGCTTAGCAAGAAACAAGATTCTATCTCTTTATCTATTGCGGAGGTTGAGTGTATTGTAGTAGCATCTTGTTGTACACAGGTATTGTGGATGATGAAAACATTGAAGGATATCAGAGTAGTGTATGATGAGTCTATTTATATCTTTTATGATAACACAAGTGCAATCAACATTTTAAAGAATCTAGTGATGCATATAAGAACAAAGCATATATCAATTAGGTATCACTATTTGAGAGAGAAAGTTTTGGAGAATCAAGTAAACCTTGAATATATACCTACAAAGGATTAGATTTTTGACATGTTTACTAAGGCTCTTCCTAAGGATACTTTTGAGTATCTTTAGGAGAAGATGGGGGTTCTCCAAGATTTCTTGATATCTCTCACTCCAAGAACGCGAAATAAATTTTATAACAAGAGTTCATTTTGTGAATATATCATCGAGTTCATGGTAATTCTACTAATGGATGTAAGGCTTTGACTAATAAAATTCAACATCTTAAGGATTGTGGTGCTCTTCCCTATGTTGAAGCACCTATTTCTTCTAATTGATATTGGTTTTCATCCTATCACATTTCTCATCACTATGTGGAATTAGTAGCTTCATGTGTCTTGCTCATTGTCATTCATTGTGGTACAATTTCAAGTGCAACCATAAATTGGCAGCAATATGATAATTTTTGGTGGTTGTCTTTGTCTCTATGATTGGGGGGAAAGGATAACTAGTTTTTCAAGGTGTGCATTATTTTCAAGGATCACCTCTTCCTCTTTTTTAACTTAAAATACCAGCATAGCAAGCATGTTGGAATTTTAAGTGGAGGGCATATTGTCCCCCATTCATTGTTTGCATGTTCCCTTCTTAGTGATGATATTATACATCTCCTAGAAGATGTGAATTTTTTATTCAAAGTGTGGTTTTCTTACTTCACGTGATGCGTCTTCTTGGTGGTGTCATTGGGTTTGATGTCCTTAAAGATTGCAACCTTTCTAAGCATATAACATTGCTCTTAGTGGTGATTCTATGGATTGCATTCCCTAAGTTGTGAATCTTTTATCCTTGATTTGTCTTCTCTTAGAGAAATTAGGCATGATTTTTCCTAAGAGGGGACCTTACATGAACTAAGAAAAACCCCTTTGAATATCATATTTTTATTTTGTTCATAAGTGCTTAGCATCACGCAACTTGTTAAGCCTTGTGAAGCTCAAATTTCATATTGTGTGGCACCTTATTAGAGTTATCAGAGGTATAAATTTGGTATGGTTAGTACAATGGGAGCTTTTAGACCTAGCATGACTTTCTCACTTAGCCACTTTTTGGGGGCTTAAATAGTGCATAGCAAATTTCACTAGCCAATGTGAGTGCATTATCACTTGCATAGTGGACAATAGGTTTCCACTTGTAATTTTTTTTGGAAAAAAAGCTAAGGTTTGATCCACATTGAGTTGGACAAACAGTCAAGGCTCGATCCTCCCCTTTTTTTTCTTTTTTCTTTTTTCTGTTTTGGTCTTTGGCATTATATGTTTATGTAACTTGTCTTGCTGCTGCATATCATACATCTTGTGTGTGTCCCTTTGTGCTTATGTGGTTTTTCCATGGGATCTTAGATCTTGGGAGCTTGATCACCCTCCTTGAACTTTTTTATCCTATCCCATCTAAATTTGTGCACTTGGACCCCTCTTGATGCATATTTGTCTACTTTAGTGTGATTTTGACACAAGGTCATCCTCTCACTAAAGTGGGGGCTAAATGTAGTGTAGAAAAATGTACTCCTTTACATTTTCACACTTTGTTTGGGTCCCCTAAATTTAAATGGATTTAATTAAGCCTCTAATTGACCAAAAATTATATTTAAAATCCTAATTAATTACAATTTTTGAAGTGGGGGATGTGATTTAATTAATGCATTTAATTAATTTAACACCCCGAAACTCAAAAAACTTGATAACTTAGGTCAGGACCCCTTCACCCATGAGCAAATGGGTCCCCTTTAAGTTGTAAATTTAAATTTGAATTGTGTTTTTGGTGGTATTTTAACATCTCTAAATTCAAATTTTGATGTCCGCTTGTAATGTTTAATTTTCAGGAAATTAAGGATACATGCCTATTTAAATATAAGGTTATTTTATCATTTCAACACCTAGAATTTTATGTGACTTCATAAGAGATAATATTATTGTCAAGAGCATTCAAGAGTAGATTTATCCATCATTTTTTTTTAGTAATCAAGATCTCAAGCATCATGTCAAGGTCTTAAGCATCATGTATGTTTTTGGAGCTAACATTGTGATGTAGGTTTCAAAGATCAAGCAAGCATTCTTTCCATATTTTAAGAAACAAGATCCACATCCATCAAATCCATTTCATGCAAAATACACATCAATATTGCATATTTCCAAAGGTTTATTCAAGGGTTTTGTGAGTTGCAACATAGCTTGTTCATTCATCATTCATTTCACATTTCATTATTTCAATTCAAGGTTTAATTACCCAAGTAGGGTTTAACCAAGGCAAACCCCCATTCACCAAAAAAAAAAAAAATTCCCCTCTTTTTTTGTGTCGTGGGTCTTAGGTTAAAGGAGAATTAAATATTGGAGATCTCTAAAGTGCAAAATAGCAAAAGTTGTAAGAAAAGTTGTCAAGATCATGGAAACCCAGATTTCAGATTTATTTTCTATCATTTTTGAGTTAAACAAGTGGGAAATTGCATCTCAAATCTATCCTCAAAGGATTACAAAAATTCAGCTCAAAAAGCTATCTCATGACACTTTGCAACCAAATAAGACACTTAGCAACCAATTTTTGAGGCAAATTTTAAGTGTCTTCAACTCACCCAAAAAATATAAAATTTATTGTTTCTATTAGATCTAGGCTTCATCTACATGAATTAGGTCTTAGGTTAAATATTTTAGGTCATTTTCTATTTTATTTTTATCTCCCGAAAGTGTAGTTTGAACTGTACCCCCCGTCCACACACACATAATGGAAATTGTCAAATCTTCCATAGAATTGACTCACCTAAGGGCTGAAATTTAATTCTATCTTGGAGGATCTCACTTCTTGAATGAAATGGAAAATATGTAGGTTCAGTACACCCCATTTTACCCTTTCTATTTATAGTAAGTTTGGTGAAACATTCCAAATTTAGTATAAAACCCCATGTTTTGGTGAACCCCTATCCTCTTTTTCTATGTTTCACTCACATATGGTTGTTCACTTGTGGGGAAAATATAGTTAATATCATGAAGTGTTTATTCCCTCTAAAGGATCCTATTTTCATTCATTATCTCCTTAAAATTTTAGTGTAGTAAGTAAACTAACATTTTAAGGGGGGCATATTCCCCCATCTATTTGGGAAAAAATTAAAGAATATAAATCATGTGCCCATTTAGTGGTAGTATTATGCATGATATCCCCTAAAGTGTTTCCCTGCATCTCCATGTGATACCCCTTTAGTGGTGGTATTATGCATGATATCCCCTAAAGTGTATCCTTGCATCTCCATGTGATACCCCTTTAGTCGTAGTATTATGCATAATATCCCCTAAAATGTGGCCTTACATCTCCATTTGATGCCCCTTTAGTGGTGGTATTATGCATAATATCCCATAAAGTGCAGTCATGCATCTCCATGTGATCCCCCTTTAGTGGTGGTACTGTGCATGTTATCCATTAAAGTGTGGCCTTGCAAATTGTTCATGTGCACCCTTCATGGTGGTGTTATTTATAATGCCCCTTGAGGCATGGCTTTATGATTCATCCCCTATGACATTAATCTTTTGTACACCCCTTGAGGTGACCCATCCCATATCATGTTAAAAAATTTTACACCCCTTGAGATGATTCATCCCCCATGGCATTAAACTTGTGTACACCACCTAAGGAGTAATTGGAAAAATAGTCCATGGATCTGGCATAATGCAACTTGTTGATTCATGAAATTGAGAATTTTTACATGGAAACATAGTATAAAAAAAATTCTTGCTAGTGGAGCCATGTGTTTCATGAGTAAACTAGCATAATGTAGTTTTCTATCCTTGTGAAACCCATCATATTGCATGGACACCTAGCATAATGAATCTTGCTTTACAATGGATCTATGTAGCTCATGAGTGATTTAGCATAACACAACTTTCTAGTCCTTATGAGAGAATCAGTTTGTCTAATATAATATTTGATGGATGATTTTTGGTATTTGAAACAAATTTAAGACTAAGGTCTCTTTACTTTAGCAACTCAAATCCTTTTTAGTTTACTAATCCTAAGTTTATGTCTTAGTTTTATTGTTTTGGTTTATTTGTTATGTTTCTACCTTGTGTCTTTTATGTGTTTGTAATGTGTTTGCATTATGATTGGATCGTGTAGTGTTTACATTATCTTTATATTATTTTTTGTACCTTCATCGTGTATGCTTTATGTTTTTCATGTTGCATTGCACCTTATGTTTGTGTGTTCCCTTATCCTTACATTTTTTTCCATAAGATCTTGAGCCTATGGGCTAACAAATCCCTTGGATTCAATGTTTTCCTATCTCTTCAATGTTTAGATAATTGAACCCTTCGTGTCTTATCCTTTATTATGAGCATGGGTGTAATTTCATACTCTCACTAAATTGGAGGCTAAATTTAGTGTCATAAATTATCACCCTTGAAAATTTCACACATGGTTTAGCTCCCCCTTATGTTCTTGGGCCCAATTGTGTATTTAATTTTCCAGTTGTAAAATAATCTTCATAAAATTAGAGTTGAATTAGGAATAACAAGTTAATGTTTATTTTATTGATACTTAAGGCCCTAAATTAGGTCTAGACTAGGGTGCTAGTGCCCTTATCCAAACTATTTTGGCTCCAATTCAAATATTTCAATGTCATAATTTTAACATTTAGAAATTTGAAATCATTTGTTGACTATTCATAATTAATTTGTGAGAAATTAATGAATTGCATATAAATACAAGTCTTTTTCACCATTTGAAATCCTAAAAAGAGCTAGCATTTCTAAGAGAAAAATTGGGAATCATAAAAGAAGTCAAGAGAAAATTTTGCATAATTATAGTAGCATTATTTTATTCAAGCATCATGTTAGCAATGTTGATGGTGGTTTTAGCACAAGCAACTTGCTAAGTAACAATAATTGTTACTCCTCTTGAAAAGAAATATTTCCTACTCCAATGTTCCTTTTGGGAAAGGTCTTGATTATGATGGACAGATAAGTGGCTCCTATGAATTTGTTCAATAAGAGGTTTGAGTAATTTTAGATATCCATGAAACCTATTTAAAACATGCAACAAAAAATAAAAAAGATTTACTTGCTTGAAATTCATGATTAATTTCATGTTAATATAGATCTATGTTCTTGTATTCTTTTAGAGATTCAAAATATTATAAAAATAACTTAGATCAAAATACTTTAGAGTTTAAGAGAGAGATAAAAAGGAAAACTAAAGAATTAAATGGACAGTGGCATATCTATGTCATTTATCAATTCTAAATGGTTAAGAAAAATCACAATAACCAGTATTAAAGTGACTAGTATTCACTTAGTCACTCTTAACATCAATGCAATATTCAAAGGAAATTAATAATATTAAGACTTTAAAGTTTTATCAAATCAAATCACCATAAATATGCACATATTTGAGATAAAACCCTATTCAATAACACATAAACATAATTGATTTTACTAGTTTACTCAATTCAGATAAACAAAATAAGCATACTATCACCAATGATCAAGAATCCATGTGCATAAAAATTCTTGAAAATTTTTAGTAGGAAGTTCCATGTTGAAACTATATAAGTTCTTTGCAAATATAAAAGTTATGATCATTTATATGACCCAAAATCCAAACTAAATAGATTTATGCATCCCAAGATTCATGGATCTAAAAAATGTAACTAGAGGTCTAACTATAGTTCATAGTTATGATATGGGAATGAAATAGAACTAAACTAAACAACTTGCATGAAATTGGAGTCAAGCTAAAAACACAATGCTAGATTTAAAGTTAGTTATCTAGGATTTTACTTTATTATAAAATTTATTCAAAATAAATCAATATTCAAAGTTTTGACTTAATCTATGCTTGGAAAACTTGGAAAAAATTGTGATGATGTCATTCATTGTATCCATTGGACAACCTTGATGATATTACAATTTAATCCTCTGTGAAAATAAAAATTTCTCCAAATTTTTCTATAGGTCAATAAATTTGGTTAGTTCATCCTAGAAATCCCAAAGCTCCATCTTCTTTGTCATCATCTAGTCAATAGCCTCTTAAGTAGCTTGACCTTGTAGTGAACCTTTTAGTTCTTCAACCATCTTGTTGGGAGAAGCAACTAGATATGATGTTTCCCAAAATATGCAACTAATATTTTCCACAAAAAATTTAATATTTACCATAGCCAACTCGACGAGGTTCCTATTCTTATTCAAATTATTCTTTCATTTATTCAAGTCTTTAACCTTAGTTGTACAACCTTCAACCATTCCTTTGGTTTTTTCCTGATTAGTCTCTTCAATTATAGCTACCTTTAGTACATCCTCTAAGGAAGTTACCTTTATTTTCTACAAAATTAGGATGCAATCCTCCCATACCATCAAATCCTCATCTATCTCCACTTCCATTTGGTAGGCCAAACTGGCTTCATCACTAATGTAATGATAATATTTTATTACTTTTCTCAAAATTTTGCTAGCTAAGGTTTTAAAGTCATATTTCCATCCCTTAGCAGTAGATACCCACCCCTTAAGGTCGGGGTGTAGAACTTCTCCTTTTAATATCACTTGTAAAATTGGCTCAAGAGCAACAACATCAATAGGTTCTATCAGGATATTAACACATGTTTTTAATTGTGATACCTAAGACCTCAAATCTTCCTTAGTATTTTAATCTTTTTGCATTCTTTTCAAGATGAAGGATATAGCCATCTATAGATATTTTTATTCCCATTCTCTAGTCTAGGGACCCAAGTTGACCTATCTCAACTAGAAATCTTTGGGTTGCATAACTGATTTGAACTTATCTACTAGAGGGATAGTTATTTGAGCTATTTTGTTTCGTTTATCATCCATGGTAATAGTACATAGTCTTCTTGATCTCTTCCTTCTCTTTCTTGGAGCTTGAAATGCCTCTACAAGGATAGTAATGTTTTCCTCTTCTTGCTTTAGCACATATGTTCTCTTTCTTTTCTATATAGTATGGTTTAACCTCACTAGGATATTTGAAGAGGCTTCATGTTGAGGAAAAGAAAAAAACCTCAGTATTATGTGAGGCTTGATAATTTTATTGTTCTTTCTTCACCTCATTTTCCTTTGCATCTACTCCTATTTTTCCTCATGTTTGATATTCAACATGAATTTATTTGTTTGGATCTATTTCTCCTTCTTCAATTATTTATGTTTCCATTTCTTCTACCTGAAATTCTTCTTAACTAGTCTTTTCTTCCTCATCCACCTCCTTATTCTAAACTTCTTCCTATTGTTCTTTCCTTTCATGTTTTTGGGGAGGAGGAAGAGGTCTATCATGTAGAGGAGATGGTGGAGGTGGAGAAATTGGAGAATTAGATAATTGAGAAGGCGAGTGTGGTGGAGATGGTAGAGGAATTGAAGAGAAATGAGATCAAAAATGTTATGGTGGAGATGGAGGAGGTGGAGTAGGGTTTTAATGTGGAGGAGGATTTGGAGAAGATGGAAAATGAGATTTGTGTGGAGGAGAAGATAAAGGAGTGGGTGAAATAGTCTTTTGCATAGGTGTGGTCTAGGATGAGCCTCTCACACTCCTTTTTCTTGGGAGAGGAATTTCTTCATCACTCTCTTCTTTACCTTTCTCTATAATAATTTTCTCCTTTTCTTTCCTCTTCCTTGAGCCAACTACTGAGGATGATGTTTTTTATTTCTTAGTGGAAGCAATAGATGATCCTTCACCTATCTTGTACTTCTTTTTTTCAGGTTAAGGATTTGGAAACACCATAATTGCAAATAGAGATACCAACCATCTCTATGAGAAAGCTTTGAAACTTTCTACCTTTGTATCAGTGTTTTCATTCTCTATGATAGAGCTTGTCCACTATAGATTAGATCTAAAAATTTCCCATTTTCTTTTAGGTCCTTAGGTACCTTGGCCACATTATGAGCCTTCATCATATCTATTGTTAGTCGATAGTAATATTTCATTCTAACTTCAAATTCTTCCTCACAATTTTCCCAATGGTCTTCTAAAGCAGGCTTATGTTTGAAGAATGAGCCAATGGCCTCGCTATTTTTCCAATGGTGTCAAATTTAGCTCTTGGATCATTATATAGGTTCATTGTGTATATTTTGAACTCCATCTCTACAATCTTAGCATTTTTCATACTTGCAAAGCGTACATGCTTATTTTTATAGGAAAAGTATACCTTGACTCGTGTTTTAATTAATTTAAGTATCTCAGTCATGTGACTTGTTTGCGCAACTCTAGCATGATTATCCTATTAGAAGGATATCTTGGGGCTTTGAGGGGGACTTGTGGAGACCTGCCACTCTGATGTATGTGAATTTTTTGAATTGTATGTATAGATTCCCCCAATTCTTGAGTTCCTTCATGGCCTCCAAAGAGATTCTTTTGGTGAAGTCTAACTACATAAATAAATTTATTAACCACATAATAGTGATTGTTACTTGCACTCAGATCTAGTTGTGAGTAGTGTTGGTAAATGTTAACCTCTCCCAGTTGTAAGGATCCTTGTATTGTGATTCATGAGAAGCTTGCTTGATAGACTAGTAAGTAGACTAGAAAATAAGTCATGTAAAACTTGCTACTATGTAGCACATATTTAAGATGCTCATGAAGGGAATCATTGATTATTGTGGCCCAATAAATTTTCTTATCATCTATTATTGGAAGCATGAAATGACATATCCATAGGTAGAAATATTTGGCATTTGGATAACCATAGACTGTACTAATAAATTTAATTTGATCTTTGATATCTTCTCTGAATTCGCTCATGTGATGAACTTTAGTCGTTTTGAGGATTATCTTCCTTGGGTTGAGCATCATCTAATTATTAATAACATTTAGGTAGGCCACATTGTGTGACTCAAAATATTCCATTTTTTTTCATGTTAATGGTTTCATACTTAGGGAAGGTAGGAATTATGAACAACTTATCAATCATGTTAGGGCTAATGTCAAGGATCATTTCTCCAGATGGACCTAGTATCCTCTTGTGCTTGTAATCATAATATTTAGCACAAATTAATACCAACTTAGGTGATTGTACTAATACTAGGAAGGCATTTGCTTCCACCAACCTAGAATTAGCCAAGGAGGTGGATTTGAATATTCTTATGGCTTCATTATGAATTCTCATGTAGAACTCATCCATGTCTATATGCCCCAAATTAGTATCTCCAATCTCTAAGTATGGAGAGAACATATTTTAAGGATGATGGTGGCCTTTATATTGATACTTCATCTCTACAACTTCTTTAGGCATGTTACCTGCATATGAAAATACCAACCTTCAAAATATTACAAGAAATAATTAAAAGGAATGAAATAGAATCTCTTATTGGGCCTCAAAGGCAAGTGATTATGACTAAATTATGATAAATACCTTTTAAATTCATACTTAAGTGAAATTTCAGGTTTATCAAGGATCAGGCTTTGGTGGCACCTCTTATTGTTTATTAAAAGTACTAACTAAAAAAAACATATCTAAATATTGAATTTGCAAAGGATATGTTTATTACTATGATTTGTTGAGACTCAAGGTTTGGGCCTTTTGCTTACTCCTTACTCTTGAAGACCTTAATTGCTAAGGCATGCATTTGATCACCAATATCTAGTTTAATACAAATGAATTTCATCGAGCGTTAGGGGTTAGGGATAATAGACGATTTTGAATGATTTATTTTGATAGTTCGTAGAATAAAACCCTTACATCTGATTTTGAAAAAACATTTTTTTTTTCTTTATCACTCTTTTTGGGAATCAAGAGTTGAGCATAACACTTGTTCCTAATCATTTACAAATTTTAATAAGTGATGAACCTACCCAATTATTGTAAATTGAAGACTTATTATCACAGGAACCTCTTGACAAGAATCAAGGGTGACATAATAGCTAACCCTGGCCTAAAATTAAGATAAGGCTTAGATGACATCCTCAAAGTCTAACATCTAAAAAAATGAAGGGCTTTCATCAAAATATTTCAAGTCATTGTTTTTCAGACATCAAGATTCAAATATGTGTTTTATCCTTGAATTTTGGGAAGGTCATGAAGGATATCCCCAATGTCTAATATCTGAAATTGTTAACTCCAATTTTGTAGGGGCAATATTTATTAGGTATCGAGGTTGAGGGATGCAGCTAAAATATTATAAGATAATCTTTAATGCATATTATTAACACTTCAAACCCAAAACATGAAACTATATTAAAATCTCTAAGTTAAAATTATTCTTTAGGTATGCTCTTATGTTTCCTTTAGAAAGCATGACAAGAAAGGGTTCAAAAACCCGATATAATGATATCATAAACATCATCAATTGACATGCCCAAAAAAAAAAAATTCAATAAGGCATAAAAATAAAAATGAAAGAATAAAAATAAGAATGAAAAAATAAAGTAAAAAAATGAAAGAGCAAATGAAGAAGGGTGAAGAAGCAAACAAAAACAAGATAAACCTAGCCAAATAAAAACAAGGTCAAGAAAGGACAGGTAAAACCCAAAATGAAATGAAAGATCAAGTTTCAAGCCTACTTGAGAATTGCAAGGGATGGAAAAGTGGAAGTGGATGAGAAAAAGTTAAGAACACATGCACACCACCACAAACCAAGAAGATACAAAGCAACTATCAACCAAAAGAAATCATGCAATAAATTTGACAAACAAGTCAAAATCATGGAAAGGAATCAAGGAAATTGTTGAGATCGCTTATTTTCTTATTCATATATTCATAAATGAGGATTAAGTCCTCTATTTTTTATTTTAATCCAACTTGTTATTCCTCACTAATTCTCAATAAATGATGTTTAATGTCGATATTAAATTCTTTGGTAGGTGAGAGAAATGAAAAAAGATATTGTTGCAATCAGGTCTTCAGGAATGGGAATGTAACTAGGTGAGCATCATGATAAAGAAAACATCAAAGAATAAAACTTTGATAAGGAAAGAATGACATCAAATAGAAGTCAAGGGTCAAGACTGACAAGGATTATATACCATTCTTAAGGATCTCAAAACTTTGACAAGAGAAAAAAACACAAAGAGAAAGAAAAAGGAGGACAAGAAAATAAACAATGACCAAGGGAAGAAAGGAGAAAATGGGAAGGAAGAAGGAGAATTAAATAAAAATAAAAGAAGAGGGGAACCACATTTTTTCAAAAAAAAATAAAATGGTTGTGAGTACAATGCAAAACAAGCAATACATCATGTTTTCATGTGAGTTTGTTTATGTTTCATACTTTTTTTGTGAGCAGTACAATGACTTCAGTCCATCAAGGAATGTAGATCTGAGTGGTAATTTGTAGCAATTGTCAAAATTTCACTTGTTTATCATTTAGCCTTTTCTTGATCGAGGGTAAGCTCTCTTTTACATCATCATAGTCATGGAGGTAGAAATGCCAAACTAGGGTTTTACTTAGTCAATCCCCTATATGACACAATCCTTTCCCCTCTTTCTTGTGTTTAGGTTACAAATATGAAGAAAATTCAGATAGGATTAAAGACCTAATTGTCTATTAAAGCATTCAAGTCCTACAAGTCAACAATTTAGGGAAAGTGAATTTTATCAGCAATAGACAAAGTTTTGACACTAAGTCTAGAGGAAAAGAGCCTACAAACAGAGACCAACAAGAATCTAAATCTAACTATGAGTATCTATACTTCCAATTCTAGGGCACCAATGCCCCTATCCAAATAGATCAAGCTCAAATTTACATGCCAAGCTCATATTTTTCTACACTTTGTTGCTTTGTACTCTATTTTTGGCTTTTCCTTCTATGTTTTCCAAAAATCATAATAGTTCACTACATTTTCATAGTTAACCTAGGTGCATCTTTGCATTATCAAATTCTACCAATTAATAGTCAATTAACCACTATCATCACACACATTTTCCCAAAAGGACTAAAACCTTGACCTACCATTTTGGCTCTTCTATTAAGGTTAGTAGTCAAGTGTTTGTTTGAGATCAATTTTAGTCCTTTCCCCTGTGATGTTGGAAGAAGTTTTATTTAGACCCTAGATCCATTTTTCCCACATCACAAGTACTATATCACAATATGTGGAAATAGATAGTAATGAATTATAAGAAATGGTGGACATTAAGGATGAAGTGATTGTAAGATGGAAAGAAGGAAAATTTAAGAATCCTTGGGGAATAGGATAATATCATGACTTATAGGAAGTAGGAATCATGGTGGAATATGTGAAATGTGAGAAGGAGAAACAAATTCATAAGAATTAGGTGATGTGTTAAGTTGTAGAGTGGTTATAGTAGGGAAAGAGAAGCAAGTTGGTGAAATAGTGGAAGAAAAGTAAGATAGCTCAAGGTGAAGAGAGTGTTGGAATAAAATGGGAGAGGTTTTAAAGATAGGAGTGGGAAGAGATATTAAGGTGTGATATTTTATATCAAAATGTGATTCATATTTTATATGTTTTGAAGAGGATAAATAGTATGAAAATTTGTAGAAGGATGAGAATATGAGATAGGCACATCATCATTTTGGGAAGATTCATAACAACATTAGTGGAGTGGTCTTAAATAAGGTATAGGAAGAATCAATTTTTGAATAATAACATGCATTGAATAGGAAAAAAAGGTTAGAATAGGGAGACAGATGTGTATTATGATTGGATGTTAATGAATCATGGTTCAGAGACAAATAGATGCACTTATGAGATGGTGAGATATATGTTGAATAAATTACACATGGGGAATAATTTATTTTGGTGTGAGAGGATGAGAAAATATCTTGAGACATATAATACAAAACATTATTGGATAAGGTAAAGATATAAGTGATCATATTAGGGTGATTAGGTGAGAGATTGGCAAAAGTGAAAGAGTCAAATAGGTTTGTATGAATGGAAGGGGAAGGAGAGGTATAATATATAAGATACTACAATTCAATAATAAAATTGAATAAAAAAAATATAATTATTGTTTTAGAGAGGGAAATAAGGATAGATATATGAACACGAGTGAAGAAGTGATGAAAGAAGAAGGAAACAACTATATTGCTAGTTTATGCATATGAATTTGAAGAAAAATAAATTGAAGTTAGAGGCTTATAAAATGAAAAAACCAATGTTATAAACATTAATATTTTTATTAATTATATGGTAAAAACCCTAAGTAATATGTAAATAAATAATTCAAACACATTTATTTTTTATATACAAACTAAGGGAATCAGCTACAAGGAGCTAGGATAGGTAATTCAACTAGAGAGAAGAATCTGGCAATCAAAACAAACATATATAAAATAGAAATAGTAAACAAAAAATAATAAAATAAAGGGTCAAGATGTGCCCAAATACATATGATGCAATTAAGAAAAAGTCCCAGAGTGAAATGAAGAATCTCTTGTGAAATAATTAGATCTCTTGGATATGTGCACATGCCCCTTAGCGACATTTGAGGTGTTAATTTCCTCAACTCCAAATTTATTGAAACTTTATAAGAAAATATATAATTATATCTTGAGTACTTCTTACATCTACATCAACTATCAAATCTAGCCATATTTCTTTATAATTCACTTGCAAGCTCACTTTTAAATTAAAAACCCTCCAAAATAAAAATAAATAAAGGGGAGGCTTCCTCAACAAACCCACTTGTGGGTGTTCATATAAAATCCAAAGGTGTATGATAATTATAAACTTACAAATAATATCTTAGCTATATTGATGGTATTCAAAAACATGGAATAGTAATGTTGGTAATGTGTGTTGTCATTGATGTCAACTCAAGATTGGTTGTCATTGATGACAAGTGTGTGCGTTGAGATTTTTACAATACTCTAGAGTTAGTTGAGTAAAAAGATATTGGTTGATACAAGTTAGCAATACAATATGATGAAGAATAGTGATCAGTCTAATATATAAGTGTGATGCGAAGGTGGGTACACTTGTTCCAATATGTTTCCAGCATGCCTAGATTAATATCTTACTAGTTTGGTGTACCACACTTAGAGATAAGTTGCAGAAGTTTTGTTAAGGAAATCATAGAGTATAATCTAAGGTAGTGTCATGGTGTTTTGGTCTGCATCCTTCCACGAAGCAAAATTTTGTCTTCCAATTCAAAATATAAGATGGTAAATATGTGAAGGTGATATATCCAATCATTCAAGTCATTACACCTTCTACAATGAAAGATATAAGTGACAATGTTCTAGTCTATTTTTTGGTAGAGTAAAGTTTTGATGAAGGTGTTGTTTTTTAAATACACAGTCTGATCTCACATATAATCTATGGAATTTTCCATTTCCAATGATTAATTATATGGAGGGATTGACCAACTAATAGGTGAATTTTTTCTAAACTTTCCCTCTACACTTTGGGCTCTGCAAAACCCGAGAGGGTGATCCCTACAATGTATCTTTAGATATTCTTGTGTCAATTTATCACATACATTGTAACTACAACAAATATATTCTCCTAAGTGTTGTTTAATAGATGAAAACCTTAAAGATCTAGAAAATATTACAACATTTATCAGTATAGAACATAATAATATGGTAGAACATTATTCAAAACATACATTCTAAAAAAAAGTAAAGGATAATTTTACTTTGAATGTAGTTTTGAAATACCAGAAGATGTAACATAGACACAACTTATGGATCAGTACCTTGTCCTAGGGTATGGACTCTTAAACCATGTAATTGAAATCCTATAACAGTGTTTTTTCTATCATATGTTCAGAGCTATTAAACGATGCATTACACAATTTAACTCAAAGATATAAACCAATAATACTTAATTATCCTTGCATACATTCAAATAAACCTTCATTCATGTTATAGAAAATTTTTAATTCATTATTTGAATAAGTGCATTAACAATGAACAAAAATTCAATGGAAAGACAATGAAGATGAATTTAATGATCTTTGATTCATTTCATTCATGATTCATATGAAGTATACAATGGAGAACACTAGCTTTGGAAATATGTCATTTTCATTTCATAAATGATAGTACTGGTTATACATTGTTAACAATCAAAAGACTCAAAACTTCAAAACCTAGAAAAGACAGAGAAAATTATATTTGCATTTTGTATTACACATGCTCTTCAAAATTAGTCAACAACAATGACCCATGCAAATGGCCTTGAATTCGCTTTTATAAAACAAGGGAGAAACAAGCTTCGAGCTATTACACATGTCACATTTTCATTTGACATTCACATACATTTTAAAATTACATTAGTAATTGTGAGCTCAAGGAGAGAATATTTCAAGTGCAAGGTAGTTACAAAATTTGTTACACACATGATGCTTTCCCAAAATATTTGAAAACGTTATTTGATGCCATTGTTGTGTCAAGTCTTCATTCTTCATGTAGTGGACTTGGGAAAGATGAGCTGGCAGGAGAATAAAAAATCTTGGTGTACAAGATGAAAAAAACCCTTGTTGATGTCATTTGAAAACTTTGTAAGTTATTGGAGATGTCAAATAGACCAAAAATGTTGTCATATCACCACTAGAGAAGATCACAAGTCTAGAATATTATTATACTTTTTGTCCCATGCTATATAGTCCTCCTCTATAGGCCAATTGAAGGTCATGAATTCATATAATTTTGTTCTATAGGGACCATACTTTACCATTATTTGGTTAACATCTTTGTCAAACTCCTCCAAAAATGTATTGGTTTCTAACAACTTATTCATACTATCCTTCCACATAGCCATGTTTAAAACTCCATCCTCACAAATTAGAATGGCCTCAACATTGATGACTACATCCATATGATCCCATCACTACTCATAGGACTTGAAACCTCCTTCACTATTGAGAATGTCTGGTGGAAGCCAAGATCACTCTCATCAAAGTTCTTCAGCAGTGCTTTGATCCTTTTCTCCAAGGGATCCACCAATTCTTGGTAATCAAACATCTTCACTACTTTGTATGTTGGAGACATTTTTAGCAGTTGATTTTGATCATGGGTGTACCCAATAACCATGTTCTTCAACATAGTCAATCTAGGGACCCATGTTTGCATTAATGAGAGAGCAATTTCTCTATTTCTTTGAAACATAATTATTGATTGGAACATCAAAGAATAGTTAGAGTGGACACTTCTCACTCCTTTTATTGCCTTAGTCAAATATTGTTCCAAAAAATTTGTAACAATAAAAATGTTATTGCCAATGTAATCCAAAAAATTCTTCAAATAGCTCCATCTATTATATCAATTACTCTCTAGTTGCTTCCTTTGGAGGGGCTATAGCTGATATACCTGGGGTAAGATATGCAATAGGTACATTATCTAGATTATATACAACCATTTTTTGTAGAATTTGGAAGAGAAGAATGGACAAGAGGTGGTGATTGCACTGGAGAGGTTGGTGGAGATGAATCTTGCACCTATGTCACTAATGGCCCTGACATTAGTGATGGAGTTAATTGCAATGGTTGCAATTTTTTAACAATGCATTCTCTAGTTGTAACTCTGCAATCTTCTATTCATGTTTATTATACACAACCACCAAGTCATTATACTCTTTATTCTTTTCCTCAAATTGTTCATGCAAAGATTCCATAGTACCCCTATTGAACTGGGTGACACTCACAGCCAATGTGGCTACCTCTACAACTAAAGTATCAAATATTATTTTAATTATTAGTTCACCTTTGAGGTCTGCTACTGGTTCTACTACTTCTAGCTTATTTTTTTTGGGGCCAATGCTCAAATAGCCAATGTCTCCCATTGTGGACTGAATGTTGATACTTGTAGAGCAATTTTTGCTTCTTCATTAGTAGCAAAGACTAGAGTATCATGTCTCCTTATTGTGTCAAATGTCATGGTAGAAGCCAAATCCCATTTTGGTATTAGGAGCACTCCACTTTTCCTTACTAATTCTCTACCCTTAGTTGGCGTTATGTCCTTATATTTGGCTTTCATTTTTGCAAGGAATTTTGACTCAATGACCTCCCTTGGTAGCTCAGGACTTTCAATCATATTCATTTTTATCTTTTCATCATACTCATCCCTCCTTTCCCTCCAAAAAAAATCTTGAAAATCCTTTTTTAACAAAAGAATCATCATCCATGAAATCATTCCACACCTTCTCCCTAACATCATCAACACTGTTGATCCCATTCAAATCAACCTTACTTAATCTAAGGATTGGATTCACCCCCCTTTGGGATGAGGGCATACCTTACATTATTTATTGTTTAGTAACAATGACCTCCTCATCTGAATCCAGAGGATAATCCACAAGTCTAGATGATTCAACCCTTCCTGTTGAGTCCACTTTTCTCCTCTTCGGTATAGATTCCCTTGGTGGTGAATCAATGTCAATGACCTATGGAATAGATGATCTTGGAGGTGAAGGTGGTGGAAATTGACCCCTCTGATTAAGTAGGGGTAGAAATTTTTTGTTCCTTTCTCATTGTACTCTTCCTCCTTGAAAACACATACTATTTTGTAGGTGGTTGATAGGTTGGCCTTTCTTCAAGCATGGGGGCTTTCCCCTTACCTTTCTCCTCAATTATTAGGGACTTCCCTTTTCCCTATACTTTTTTTTCTTCTTTGATTTTCCCCACCACCCTATCAAAATTCTAGAGTATTATATCCACTCTCAAAATCTCATCATTTATGTCTAGGAGAAATCTAAAACCATGATCCTTCTTTTGTTTTTCATTCTCCAATTTTATGAAGGCTAACCACTTCATATTTCTCTCTTCTTCCAATCTCAAATCAAATATAATTCTAATTTCATCTTCAGGGAAGTTGAAGTTGTAATAAAATTTTCCTCCCTTGATTCTATCATTTAAGGCCACCATGACACTCGTTGCATCATGATTTCTCACTCATAAATATTTCATCCCCAAAGTCTTAATCTTTGGGAGAATCTTCTTTCACCGATCTTTGATCATGACAAAATCTGATAAAGCAGTGTAAGCAGGAAAAATTGTTCCCTTCCTCATTCCAACTAAGTGGTTGTCCTCTACATTCCCCAACTACCACTTGACTTCAAGAAAACCAATCCTCAATGGCACATCCCTTGGTAGTGTTATCACCAAATAATGTACCCTTTCTAAGCTGCAAAACTTAGCTTACTGGTGAAACATTGGATATCTTCTAGGTTTGTGGGTCACCTATGATGGAAGAGAACCTCCATTGAAGGTTGGTTCCCTTGGTTCTATCACTTAAACTAACTATTTAACTACTTCACTTGATGGAAAAAGGCAGAAATATTTGCTTGAAATGAATCTACTACTAAGGTGATGCATTGAAAATGTATTTTCTCAAAATTTGGATTGTTGTTTTGATATACAACTAATTAATTTTTCAACTACTTGTTCACAACATAAGAGTTTGACATATCTATGTATGAGGATTTCCTTGAAAGGTTTGTGTTTCTTATAGTTTTATAAGGAAGAGAAAAATAATTCTTCACACTAACACTTGTTTGAACTATGACGCAAACAATAACCTACACAAATATATCTTTTTTTCTTGAAAATGATGGAAGCAAGACACTCATTTAAGGATTTGCACATAAAAATCACAAAAATGACATCAATTATCTCTCACACACAACCAACACAAAAACTTTGAAGGCCAAAATATTTTTTTATTGATAGAAGATGTGTTTACAATAGCACATAGTCTGAAATATGCTCTAATAGCTTGAAAGTATGAAATTACATTGATTTTTTAGTCACAATATGACTTTTTTCTGAGTTACAATACAATTTTTTTGCTGAGAAGAACTTACACAAGTTACAACCTACAGCAAAAAATGCAAGAACTAACTAACAAAGTGAGCCTAGTTTTATTTTGGTTATCCTATGTTGGAGAGAATATAGGACAACATCTAATGACCATTAAATGACTCCTTTAAAATTGTTGTTGATTGTTTCCTTCATCTAGGTGCTTGAAAATTCCTTGAAACTACCTTCATCATGCTTTGGAAAACTAAAAATTCCTTGGTGACATTGGAAAATGGAAGTGTTGACCCCTTCAATTTCTTTTTGTCTCATATGGCTGCCAATAAGATTCCTATATTTTCTCAACTACTCTTATATTTTCTGTTTGACCCATCCAGATGCTTGCAGTTGTCCATTCCTTCAAACTGCCTCCTATATTCCTTCAAGTTATTGCCCAAATCACCCCAATTTCCTTTAATCAGCTAACCAATCCCCTAACTGCTACCACCTCCAATCTTTAAGCTTTTCAAAACATATACATAAGAGGTTTGAAAAGGTCAAGAGCTTTAAGGAGGTGTAGAAAGTCTTCAAATGATAAGAGATTCACATATACTTCATTAGTCTCCTACTTTCATCAAATACTTCTCAAGTCATATCTTGTCATTTACACCTTGATTTCTCACATTATGACTATCTTTTCAGTATGCATTGTTAGGAACTACATTATTATATATTTCACTATGATTTCTATTGAGACCCTTCTCATTGTATCATTATTCTTGTGCTTTGAAACCTTGGATACATAAGGAAATATTAACAACCTCCATGGCTTCCTATGCATGCTTTCTAGTTGCCATTCCTTCATCTCTATATACTTCTTGCACTACTCTCATAGGAAATATTCTATCTGAACAACCTTTTTAGAGATTGTCATCTCACTTTCACTAGTAGTATCATCTTGCTTAGGTCTGAAACCTTATTTTAGTTTGAAATGCTCATCATGAAAATTTTTTCCACTTGAGTCTTTGACATAACTCTACTCTCATCCACAAGAAGTGACTATCCACTATTTGAACTTCATAGGAAGCCTTGCTCCTTCACTACAAAAGTGTCCACTATTACATCATTTTAATGGCACTGTCCCTTCACTGTGTTTTACTATCCTCACTATATTTATTATGTCCCTACACAATCCTTGTAAAAAGATCACCATATAATTCATTTTTTCTTAGAAGGACTATTTTTTTATTAGCCTTTTCAATGTGTTAACCTTCATATCTGCTTCCTACATTTCATGTGGTCACCATACTATACATGCTAGCTTTGGTTTATGTTGTCCTCTTTTGCTAACATCACTACCATTAAATTCATCTGTGACTACCTTGTGTGATAGTTGTTTGGTGAATTTCCTTTTGATGACCATCAAAGAACACTATTTTTTGCATGACTTTGACAATCATGTCTTTGAAATCCTAGTCACTCATATTTCCCTATTTATGTCTTCATGCACACCATCAAATCTTGGGCCTATGTGTGTGTTTCTTCACTAAGAATTACCCACTACTTCTAGAATTCACCTAGAAATCTCTCAACATGTCCTCCAAACTGTCATCTATCTTTGAATGTCATTTGTTTCTTTTCTCTATCCTTTGAATATATATCTTATGAGGTTCCTTATCATTGTCATCTTGACATTTATGTGATTTCCCTTGTATTATGTAATCACTATTCATAACTCTATAATGTTAGAAAGACAGTTCTAGGAGCCTATTAATCATATCATAACCATTGTCAAAGAAAACAATGGGATGATCCTCCTTATTAGCCACTTTGAAATCCTCTATCTTAAAAATAAAGGAATTAGATATCTCTTTGAATGCCATTAACATTGTCTTCCTTTGAATTGTTCACCACAATAACTTGAGGCTCCAATGGAGATCACTGCTACCTTTCAAATTTGATTCAACTTACTCTAGTAGTATCTCAATGAAGTTTGGCTTGAAGCTTGATGTGAAACAACTTAATGAATTAATCCACTCACTAAAGTAGGTTAAATTGTCTTTTTCCTTTGCCTTAGAGTGTCTTGTAACCTTGATTCTGAATATAATTGTTTCTTGTATAATACTATATAATCTTCCCGTAGCTTGACATTTGGTATTCTAGCAATGCTTGGTCATTTTGTTCCATTAGCTACAAAAAAATATTTGCATTATTGATATCCAATTTCATTATTTGCAATGGAAGTGTTACCCTACCAACTGGATGGCATATATTTTGGGAAACTTACCATAGCAATAGTTTTTCAACTCACCATCTCAAAAAACTTTAGCATGTACTAGAAGTGTGCACTTCATATTTCACTCCTCTCCAAGTCCAAAATGATCCCAAAGTATAATATAATGATTGGGCATTCAACATTGGACATGTGACTTTGTAACCTCCATGTAAAAACCTTTGTATTTGTTGCTTATTTATTGATGATATTGGTTGATTGCATGGTTGTGAATGTCTAAAACTCTAGTTGTTTGTAAATTCCTTCTTCCTAATCCTTTGAGCAACTTCAGGGTCCTTTTGATCTATATTATTTGTGGCATTATTAAGAGATAAACTCTAGGGATGTTCAACACAGACACAACCTCTGCCTCTGTCACAAGATTTTTTTTATCACAGTTGTCCTTTTCTCTTATCATAGACTACCCTTTTATGATAGTCATCAAAGGACAATGACCTCATCACAGTCCTTGATTGTGAAATATTTCTATAGTTGTAGATTCATTTCAAGCAAATCTTTCTACCTTTTCCATCATGTGAAGTAGTTAGTTTAGGTGATAGAACCAAGGGAACCAACCCTCTCCAGAGCTTCTCTTCCACTATAGGTGACCCAAAAACATGGAAGAGATCCAATAGTTCACCAATAAGCTAAGTTATGCAACTTAGCAAGGGTGCATTATTTGGTGATAATAGGTAGAACATGAGGTGTGAAATTTGTGCTATATACTTGGAGGATGATGCAATCAAGATGTGAAATGACATCTCCCCAATTATGGTCAATGCATAATTTATGCCTCCTCTCTTTAGGTCTTAGAAATTCATGTAAGTCCTTTGGGATCCTAGCTAGATCCATCAACAAGCATCTTTTCAATTTAGAGGCAAACACTTTTGAAAAAAGAACAAAACTAGATTCTTGCTCATCCTAGTCCAAAATATGAGTCCATGTTTGGATAGGCATATCCTCACCATTTGCATCCTTTCTATTTAGTTTCATGTCTTCTCCAAAGTAACCAACTCCCTTGTATAAAAACATGTGCATAAACAAAGAGTACCACCAAAACCTCACTCCTATTTCACCATTTTTGAGGGCTGCCAAGCCTTTGTGGATCTCATTTGATAGATAGGTTGTTAAATCATATGATGTGTTGAGCATTACATGTTAGATGTTTTCTTCCATGTACATGAAATTTTTTGGCATCCTTGTGGGAGGATAAAACCCTAAAATCTAACATAGAGTGTAGAAAGTACTCTAAAAATAAAATTCAAATACGTCAACTTGGTAGGGCTCCGTATTAGAGGGATTGAGTCTAATTTTGTTTCCCCCCTTTCCTCTTCCCATTTGGTCAATATTTAAACCTTGAAAGTTATCTTCACCTTCTCATATTTTTCCTTCAATTTCTTCTCATCAATTGACACCTTGCAATCAGGGCTCAATTTGAAAACTTCAATTAAACATGATTGGGTAAGATCAACCATTTTTATACCAGAATGTGTCCTTACGACCCTAAAATTAGGGTCATAATTGGCTGCTATGGATTTTCAAGGAGTCAATGTCAAGGTATACATTTGGAACATTCAATTTCTCCATATCCAACCTCCATCCATTGCATGTAGGAATGTTGCAAAACCTCTTCCCAAACCAATACTTGAAAAGGGTCCATCCTATTGCAAGTATGAAGCTGTTGTCATTGATGTCAATTGGTTAACTAGTTGTCAAATGGTCAATGTTGTAATTGATGTCAAGATAGATGGTTTTTGGTTGTATATGTCGAGGATATTGAGAAAATTGCAATAAAGAAGGTTTGCAAGTATTTTGTGTATGCTTCAAGATATGCTCTAGGATGTCGTTCTATGCTTGTTTGGTTTAGACATATTGTTCATGGTTGTTGGTATTTGTTGTATCCAAAATTTGGGCATCCAGATTGTTGCATAGTGTGATATATCTTCACCAATATGTGATTGTGCATTTCGGTGTGTCTGGCTATGGTTAGGAGAAATGTAGTTGTTACATATTTCTCTAAATTTTGGTTTCAAGACTTTTGGTTCTGAGGATAAGCTATTAAGACTATATTCAAGTGAAGTTTGTTATTTGGAGAGATTGGATTGAGTTAAGGATGTGTTTACTTAATTTTTTATGTGTTTTACACTAGTGTTAGCTAACCTTGTGTTAAACACTACTTACGAGTGTGGAAGAGAATTTTGGGACTTATTTACGTCCTTATTAAGTATATGTTTGGGTTGCCCTCAATTAATTCCACCGTCGAATTTTTTGGTGTCGATCTAATTTGAATTTGTAAATACAAATGGTGTGTGGCTGACGTTGGATGAGTTTTAAAGTTGAAGTTGGTATAAATATAAGATCATATGTTGATGAAAGACAAGATATATGGAAGATAGACGCAAGGTAGATGCGAGACAGATGCAAGATAGTGTGTGTGATGTGAGTTTGAGCATATCAGTATGAAATTTAATTGTTGATTTCTTGAAGGAAATGAGTTGAAGGTGTACTCTATCATTCAGGCATGTCTGCAAGTGTGTGAGAAAATTGTGGTGGAAATATCTATTGCATTGAGATAGTTTTATCTCTATGGAAATCCTCTTCTATCTTCTTTGTAATTCTATGGAAGTGAGCCCTCCAGGTAGTAAGCCCTTATCAGATAGTAAGTCCTGTTTTGGACAAGTAAGTCCTATCTTGACAGTAAGCCTCTCCAGCAGTGAGCCTTTTTATTTGATTTTGGAATTCTTTATATTGTGATCTAATCCTCACCATGGTTTTTCTATCATTGGGTTTTCCACATAAATCCAGTGTTATTGTGTGTATGGTTTTACTTCTTTCAGTTTTTGCTTCTGCACTTAATGATTAATCACATTAGTAGAGTAAAATTTTTGTGAATGGTTATTGATCTAACTTCTGGTGAAATTTTTAAAGGTTAAAATTGCTACAACTGATTCACCCCCCCTTCTTAGTTGTCTTGTTCAAAAATTGGTATCAGAGCTTGGTTCCTTGGAAGAGCTTAACTACTTAAGAAATTTCTAGGATGGCGAACAAGATAGTTATTGAGTTCCCTAAGTTTGATGGCACTAACTACACTTTTTGGAAGACAAAGATGGAAGGATATCTGGAATACTATGGATATGATGTTGAGAAGTATTATAACACTCAATACACTACTCTTGCTAATGGTCCAAGTATTACTGATCAGATCAAGGCGCATGAAGCAAATAAGGAAAATTTTATTTTGAAGAATAGTCTTTCAAATTCTAAATTAATTAAAGTGATCAATATGAAGATTGGTAAAGAGGTTTGGGATGTATTGGAAAATATCCATGAAGGAGATGAAACAGTTAAGAAGCAAAGTTGTAGAACTTAAAGGCACAATTTGAGATCCTCTGAATGACTAAAGATGAGAACATTAAATCCTACGTATAGAGAGTGGATGAGCTGATAGGTGGAATGTGAGGACTTGGTGGATAGCTGGATGAATCCAGAATAGTAAAGAAGATTCTTAGAACTCTCCCTAACGCATGCAATGAAAAGGTGTCTGCTATTGAGGAATTTGTAGATTATAAGACATATACTAAAGATCAGTTGTTGGGTACTCTAACCTCATTTGAAATGAGAAATCCTAGCTTGAGAAATTGATCAAAGATAGAAACTACTTTTAGGGATACAAAAGTTGAAGATCGGGATGAAGAAAACTTCAATGAAGTGAAAGCTAACTTTGTACTTGAAGAATGAAAAAGGGCTCTGGTAAGTATCAAGGTAAGTTACCTTTCAAATGTTTTAGTTGTGGAGGAATAGGTCATTATGCTTGAAGATGTCCTAAAAGAGCTGAGAGGAATACACATAGAGAATGCAAAGAAAAAAAAGGAAAGATGATCAAGAGAGCATATTATGTAAATTAAAATGTTGGTATTTCTGATGATGAGTCTGATTATGGAGATTTTAATGATAATGAATGCTTTTATTTGGCTATAAAAGATTAATCTACTTCTACTAGTACTGAATGATATGTGAAGGAAAGCGCTTTGGAGAAAGTTGAAGGTATTGTGATCTATGCCCTTCATGCTAAACAAGAAAAGAACTATTGGGTTGTTGATAGTGGCTATTCACATCACATGACTTGTGACAAAAGTAAGTTTCTTAAACTTGAAAAATATGATGGTGTCTTAGTTAAGTTTGGAGATGATATTGGTGCTAAGATTTGAGGGATAGGTTCAGTCAGTTTTAATGGAAAGCATAATACTGATGATTTCTACTATGTTAAGGATTTAAGGAATAATCTTTTGAGTGTTGGATAAATGTGTAGTAAAGGATATAATCTTGTGTTCAAGGATGAGAAATGTGAAATAAGGAAAGGATCCAGAACCGTGATTGCTACTGGAAAGAAGTATGAAGGAAACATTTATCAACTTAAGGGTGTAGATGGATATTGTTTTATGTCTCATATTAATGACAATTGGTTATGGCATCAGAGGATGTGTGACATGAATTTTGATAATATGGTGAGAATTAACAACAATCACAAAACTTGTTAATGTTATTTGCAAGGATTGTCAATTTGGAAAGAAAGCTAGAAGCAGCTTTAGGTCAAAGGAACAATTTTCCACTAGACTACTAGATTTGATTCACATAGATCTATGTGGTCCTACAAGGGTGAGAAGTCTACAAGGTGACATTTATTTTATGCTTTTGATTGATGATTATTCTAGAATGACATGGGTTACTTTTCTTAGAGAGAAATCTAATGCATTAGACAAATTAAAAGCATTCAAATTTATGGTTGAAAATGAAATGGACATGAAAATAAAATACTTAAGGTCTGAAAAAGGTGGTGAATTCAGCTCCAATGAGTTTAATATGTTTTGTGAAGCACATGGAGTAAAAAGGAAATTGTCTACTCCTAGAATTCCTCAGTAGAATGTAGTTGTTACAAGAAAGAACAAAATGATTCAAGAAGCTACTAGAACAATGATCACTAAGGTAGGTCTATCGATAGTTTATTGGAGAGAAGAAATTCAAACTGTTATTTATGTTTTTAATTGAATTCAAGCAAAATCTAATAGCACTAAGACTCCCTATGAGTTGTGGTATGTAAAGATTCCTAAAGTATTTCAAGATATTTGGAAGCAAATGTTATATTAGAAAATTTAGGAAAGTTTGATGCAAGATGTGATGACGCTATCTTCCTTGGATACTCCCTTAGAAGCAATGCTTACAAATGCTACAATAAAATACTGAGAAAGACTGTAGAAAGCACAAATGTCAAGGTTGATGAAGCATTGAAGAATTCAATTGAAGTTGATGGATATGTATTAGATGAACCTGAATACAGAGAAGTAGAAGAATTTGTTGAAGAACAAGAAAAAAAAAAGAATAAGAAGATCTGGTGGTGTCCCCAAAGACACCTAAATATGTGCAAAAGAATCATTTTGAAGATAAAATCATTGGAGATAAGAGAAAGGGAGTATTGACAAGAAGCAGAGCCATTGTTGCTACTACTAAAATAAATTTTTGCTTACTTTCTACAATTGAACCTAAGATAGTAAGTGAAGCATGTAAAGATGAGCATTGGATGAGAGAAATGGAAGAACTTATGCAAATTGAGAAAAATAAAACTTGGGAATCGGTTCCTAGATAGGCAGATAAAAGCATAATTGAATAAAAATTGGTATTTAGAAACAAGTTCAATGAGAATGGAGAAGTGGTCAAAAATAAAGAGAGGATTTTGTATAAGGGTTACTCACAAGTAGAAGGTATAGATTTTAGAAGACTTTTGCTCTAGTGTATAGGATGGAATCTATTAGAATGTTTTTGGCATTCACTGATCATAAGGATTTTAAAGTTTATTAGATGGATGTAAAGTCTACATTTCTGAATGGTGAGTTGGAAGAAGAAGTCTACATGGAACAACTGGAAGGATTTCAGTTATCAAATCAAATGGATATAGTATTTAGATTAAAGAATTCTTTATATGGATTGAAGCAAGATCCTAGAGCTTGGTATGCAAGGTTTGATAGATACTTGATTCAGTAAGTTTTCAACAAAGGTATGGCAGATAGCAATCTTTATTTCAAAATTGAAAATGACAAAATCTTGATAGTAGTTTGTTGAAATTTCGTAATTCTGAGAGGGGGTGAATCAATATTCCATAAAACCATTCAAATAAAATCTATCTAAACATTATCAAAATTCTAATTGAATTAGCAAGAGATAACATAGAAACAAATCAATGCAACCACACACATGAACACTAGGATTTTTATGTGGAAAACCCTAAAAGGGAAAAACTATGGTGAGGGTTAACTCACAATATATTATATCTAGATACAAGATATTATAGGGCTCACTACTAGGACTCACTGTCCTTGAAAAAGGCTCACTACCTGAATACAAAAGATGGCTATCCACTAATATACAAAGATTATGGCTCACTGCCAAAAGGTTTGAATTGATGGAATACACCTTCAATATGCATGATTCAGTTCCAATGAATCTACGAATATGAAGTGTTTCTTCACACAAAAATCACTCAACAAATATTCTCTAATTCCCAACTAATAAAACATTTAGGCTCAGATCCTCTTTCACCTTTATTCCACACTTGCACTCCCACTTACTTCACACATGTTCTCTCTTCAAAGAATCTTATATATACAAGTATGTATTAGTCATCAATTAGGTCGGCCTAAATAGATGAAGAAAAAATAATAAAAACACTCTTGTCAACACCATATATGATTTAAAACATTTTATCCATGTAGTGCATTATACCAAGTCAGCTAACATCCATAAAGCATAAGTAGTCTTCATAGTGAATTGCATACATTAGGTCATCCAAGACTAGAAAATAATTCACATAATCTACAAACCAACATATAATCCTCAAATGAAACACCTTCTGGATCTGAGACCACATCAAATTCTCATCATACTATCATCAAAGAGACTACCATTAAAACTGCAACATTAAAATGTTCTCCTTAAGAAAATGCGGAGTCTCCCACACTAATATGCTAAGCAAGGAACAACATCAAAATACAAAGTTGAACTTTGTTAGAGATAATTTTCTACTCACAACCCAAAACTTCTCAAGATCCAAGACATAGTTTTTTGAATGAGACATGATAACATGGTTAAGAGATTGGAGTCATATCTATTCTTGTGGTGAGTTTCGAACTCAAATACCAATGCACTAGCTCATCACAAAAGAACATTACCGACATAGAACAACTTTTGGTAAACCAAGTAACCTTCCCATATAGTTGTCATCATGTTGGCATCAATGAAAACCCAAAAACAACCAACACAAACTATCCACACTCAATTCTTATGTTGCAAGGCTCCATATTTCCAACAATCTCCCCCTTTGGCATTGATGGCAACATGCACATAAAAAAAAAAAATTAATATACAACTGAATACTCCCCCTAACAAAACTATTCTCAAAAATGTTATTCTTTGCCAACCTTTATCTCTCCCCCTTTGACATCAATGGAAAAGGATGGGGTCTGATATATATGTATATATGCATCAAAATATAACCAAAAAGATGTGAACACAAAAATTGAATCAACCTGAAGAAGAACCTTTGAGACTCTCCAGGACAACCTTCCATGACACTTTTCCTTCTTCCCATAATCCTTTTACGCTTACAAGAGTCTTGTGAAATAGTTCAAGCTTAGTTAGAGACTCTATACCATCTACTAAAGTATTGGGATTAAGATTTATCTCTGATAATTCACCAATATAGTCAAGAGTGTTGGACACTAGGAACACTGAGAGGGGGGGTGAATCAATGTTCCACAATTTTGAATCTCAAATCAGATCTTAAACTATCAACAACAATATTTAACTTCTAACAACATCCACAAAAAATAAATAGAAGAAAACATGCATGCACATTAATAAGACAACGTGAACACCATAACACCAAGATTTTTACGTGGAAACCCTGTTAGGGGAAAAACCATAGTGGATATTAGTCCAAAAAGTATACTATGTTAAAAGTATGATAAAAAAGGGAATGCACTTGCATTCAAGCACATTGCCTAGAGCTCACTGCTCAAAATACAAAAGAGGACTCACTATCCAAAAGAAGTTTAGATTGAAGCTATTCAAAATATGAACTAACAAAATAGCATCTCTATATGCCTGGATTCAGTTCCAATGAAGCACATGAAGACTGACCCTAGACCTTCTGCCCAATTTTCACTTCTGCTTTGTTCTACTATGCTCTACAAAAACCCTTCTACTGCACAACCAAAATTCTCTCGCTAGATCCTCTAATAGTACCTCATGCAATTTTTCTACACTTTTTCACACACACCTTTTCACCACTTTCTATATCACAACATCACACCTAAAATGAATTACCAATCTCACTTATATATCTGCTAACAAGAATTTTATTTATGTATGTCAGCTTGAAAAAATATAATACTTTTCCACAAGTTGGCTCCAAACACCAATTAGAACTAATGCATACCCACATAAGTTGGATAGACTCTAGTAGGGACTCAAACAAAAATTCCCAATATAAGAAATAGCTAAACACATACTCCTTATACATCTAGAACACATCATACACAAAAGGTCAGCCACAATGAGAAAATAAGCAATAAATTATTCTACCGAATCTCCAAACTCGTACATGGATTAGTGTAATTTCACAAAATTTATCAAAAGAATAGCATAAATGATTGAAAAGCATCCCTAGTGGTTGACACAACAAAATAATGATTCAGTGAAGTATCTAGACCAACTTACCAACTAGATACTTTGTTCTTCATGCATTCTACTGGTAGAGTATTGTCTTCTACTTTCCTTGCCAATATGAACTTCCTCTAAACTACGGACCATGCTACTAACTCCAATTGCCATCAATGACAACACTAGTAGCCAAGAACAATCTCCTAAAGCCATATGCCAACAAAGAGCACTAGAAATAGGAAAATGTTTGAGTTTAATCATGTCTCTTAGTGCCACAAACTTCTTAATAACTTTTTTTCTTTGGTCCTAGAGGGAAAATAATTTATCTAGAAGCTACATAATGTAGGACCACCTCTAATTATCTCTATCTTCTTTCAATCTATATGTATCTACCTAAGTGGTCATTCGTGTTTCAATGCTCCTTACCTCATCTCTTATATTTACTGTACTGCCAGACCAATTTAGGAAAAAAGAAAGTAGTTCTTGTGCCTCTTCCTCACAAGCTTGTACATTCTCCAACTCCTTCATCACTCGACTATGTAAATTTTCACATTTTTCCTTGATATCTTCCAAATTTTCTTCAACAAACCTGATTTCAGTATTCACTTCCAGTCCAGAGATGTAGACCTTCAAAGAATTAATCAAATTTCTTAGATTCTCCACAATTGAAATAGATAAATCAAAATTAGCACCAGGAATAAGTTTCTACAATTTTTTTGAGCTCCTTGAATATTTACTCTTTCATGCTCATGTTGAGCTCTCTCAGACTCACTTCCTTCTTCAACTTCATGTTTGACAACACTCTTTCTTTTCTTTCCTATTTTGGTTGCACTATCAGAGGTACCTTCCACATTAAGATTCTTAGGGCTTTCCAAAATATTTTTTGCATAATAATCAATTTCAGCCTCTGACACTTCATAATCTAATTATGATATCCAAACCAACCTTGATTCAATTGCTTCCATGTGATAGAAATTTTTAGACACTAGGAAATTGATACTTTTGGATACCTTTCAGTAACACTTGTTGGAATCCTTGACCTTTTATTCATTCTCATCTAAAAAGTTCCAAAGAAAGCAACAAGAGCAATCTCTTGTGCATCCAAATTTCCAAGATTTATTATGAAGTTCCTAATTTGATGGAAAATAGGCTCTGTATTTGACCATTCTATTCTTCTTATTAGTGGTAACTCTTTCAAAACTTAAAAGAGTAAGCAGACAACCAAATTTCCATATCAGAAAGTATTCTTCTTACTCTTCTTGATTTCCTTTATATTCTTCAAAAGATGTATCTAAAGTAATTCACATAGGTCATAATCCATACCTCTTTTAACCATATCAATAATAATATGTACAAAAGTAGTAGACACGATGAGGTCATTGCTAGGGATAAAAACTTTATGACCAATTACCATTACTGCATACCTAATAACTAGATCCACAATTGATCTCAAATCAATCTCTTTCCCTTCAAGAGCCGCACTGGTTACCTCAATTATATCTTGCTCATTTACATCCTTCCATTTGGGAACTAGTTCGGAGGAACACAAACCAGTTACATCTTTGATTGCATCTCTAGTAATCAAATGTGCATCCTCAATCGAGAAAGATTTGTTATGAATTCTTCTCAAAACTATTGGAATATGTTTCCTATCAAACTCGAACAAAGGGGATTTTTTCCACACATCCAACTTCTTCTCAAATAATACTTTATAGGCATCATAGTTCTCTTCCAATTCATTCTTCCATATAATGATCAACTGGACTAGTGACAATTCCACTATCTTGTTGTAAAAAAATACATGGATATATTTTTTGGGCAACACCCTGGGAGTGATGAAAGAGAATGCACCAATAGACTCTTCCAAAAAATTCTTCAAATATTTCCTCAAATTAACTTGCACTCTATCTGCACTATTCACAACCTTTGAATTATCCATAGCAATAAAAATGAAAGATTGTGCAAATAGGAATACCTCTATAAATTCCAACAAGAAATGGATAGGTATCCAGCTTTCGAAGCACACTTCAAATCCACTTGGTTTCTCCTTCAAACACTAAAACTCTGAATTGCTGTCTAAACTTCCTTTACACACTACTCTGAAAAATACATATGCCTCTTGTCATGTCTAAATTTATTTCTTTCAGTTTGAATTATTTTGCAATAATTGCTTCAAATTACAAGTAGATTGCCTCAAAAATTGTGTGCATCTCCATTCATTAAAATTTTGCAAACTTCATTCTTCACACATGCAATTGAGAAATTCCTTAAATCCATTACCATATTAAATGTACTTTTTCCATGATGTGACATAAGTATCAATGAGGGGGGTTTATTAAATTTTCTGATAATTGCTCCTCCTTAGTCATTGCTAGACTCAAAAATTGATAGGCATATCTATACAGGAGGTTCACACATATAATACTGTTGATTTTGACTCAACTTGCTTGAACTCTTCTCCCTTTCTCTAGATCCTTTTCATCTCTTTTCTTGCTTCTTTCTGATTTGATCATGCTTCTTCATCAAATAATTATTTTTTCTTCTCCTGCAATTATTGACAAATTGTTTTGGATTGTTGCACTTACAGAAAGCAACATTGTTCCTTCCATTCTTTCTTTTATTCAATCTTTTCTCACACAAACTAGCTTTATGTCCAACCTTCTTGCACTTAAAATTTTTTCTAAAGAATGATAAACTATCATTCATTTTACTTTTGTATTCCTTTGCCTTATGACCAAATTTCTTGCAGGAATGACAAATACAATTGAAAGATAAATACCTTTTAGCAACAGGTTGTTTGACGGGAGTTCTTCCATAATTGCTTTCTAGATTCTTGATTTGTCCATCTTTGCACCAATTCTTCTTGTTAGGAGATTTCTTGACTTTATAACTCTAACCTTCCTCAAATGCTAAACAACTTTTATCCATTGTTGCTCTCTGAGAGATAATCAACTCATCAAGCATTGTAGAGCTTACCTTAATTTTTTCTTCAAAAATTCTTGCCTTTTCTAGATCAGATCTCAAGATTTCTACTTCTTGCTCAAGCTTAGTGCATTCATCCTTCTTCATTTGAATTTCAATTTCTTGACATTCTTCAGTTCTTTTCTTTTCATCCAATTGTTGCAGCAGCTCGAAGATAATTTAATCTACTTTAACCAATAGATCACATGCTTCAACACATTTGCTTTCATCAAGTTGTCATTCAGATCTTCTATTTCTTCTGAACATCTAGCAAAGATCACTTTCAAAGGAAAAAATTTCTTATACTCAAATTCCAGGACCTTCCTCAAGTTATTAGGCTCCTTTTGAGGAACTAGGATCTGATACCAATTGTTGAATATCTGAAATACTAAGAGGGGGGTGAATCAGTATTCCATAAAACCATTCACATAAAATCCATCCAACTATTATCACAATTCTAACTGAATCAGTAAGAGATAATGTAGAAACAAATCAATATAACCACACACATTAAAACTAGAATTTTTAAGTAGAAGATCCAAAAAGGGAAAAACCACGGTGAGGGTTAACTCATGATATATTATATACGAATACAAGATATTATAGGGCTCATTGCTAGGAATCACTGTCCTTGAAAAAGGCTCACTGCCTGATTATAAAAGATGGCTATCTACCAAGATACAAAGATTGTGGCTCACTGCCAAAAGGTTTGAACTAATGGAATACACCTTCAATGTGCAAGATTTAGTTCCAATGAAGCTCAGAATATGAAGTATTTCCTAACATAGCAGTCACTCAAAAAATATACTATGATCCCCAACTCATAAAACATTTAGGCTTAAATCCTCTTTCACCTTTCTTCCACACTTGCACTCCCACTTACTTCACACACTTTTCTCTCTTCAAAAAATCATATATATATACAAGTATGTCTTAATCATCAATTAGGTCAGCCTAATTAGATGAAGACAAAATAATAAAAACACTCTTGTCAGCACCATATATTATTTAAAACATTTTTTCCATGTAGTGCATTATACCAAGTCAGTTGGCATCCATAAAGCATAACTAGTCTTCATAGTGAATTCCATACATTAGGTCGGCCAAGACTAGAGCATAATTCATAGAATCTCCAAACCAACATACAATCCTCAAAGAAAAAACCTTCTGGATATGAGACCGCATCAAATTCTCATCATACTATCATCAAAGAGACTACCATTAAAACCACAACATTAAAAAATTTTCCTTAAGAAAATGTGGAGTCTCACACACTGATATGCTAAGCAAGGAGAAACAGTAGAATATAGACTTGAACTTTGTCAGAGATAACTTTCTACTCACAACCTAAAACTTCTCACGATCCAGGACACAGATATTTGAATGAGACATTATAACTTGGTTAAGAGATCAAATTCATATCAATTATTGCAATGAGTTCCAAACTCAAATACCAACACATTGGCTCATCACAAAAGAATATTATTGACGAAGAACAACTTCTAGTAAACCATGTAATCTTCCCATATAGTTATCACCATTTTGACATCAATGACAACACATAAACAACCAACACAAACTATCCACACTTCATGCTCATGTTGCAAGGATCCATATTTCCAACATAGTTGAGCATGTGGATGACATTATTTTTGGAGGAAATGAAACTGTGTAAAATGTTTGCTAAAGAAATGCAAAAAGAGTTTGAGATGTCTATGTTTGGTGAGATGAATTTCTTTCTTGGGCTGAAAATCAATCAAAAAGAAAAAGGGATTTTTATTTCACAATCAAAATATGTAAAGTAAATGTTGAAGAAATTTGGGATGGATGGTTCCAAACCAGTATGCACTCCTATGGTGACTAGATGCAAATTGAGTAAATATGATGATTCACCTAAGGATGATTAGAGAAAATACATATCAATGATTGGAGGACTGTTGTATTTAACTACTTCCAGACTGGGTATCATGCATGCAGTTTTTCTTGTGGCTAGATTTCAAGAAGATCCTAAAGAAACACATGTTGATATTAAGAGGATATTCAGATATCTAAATGGAACTCCAGATTATGGCTTATGGTATCCTAGGGATACTAATTTTACACTAAGTTCTTATACAAATGTAGATTGGGCAAGTTGTATTGATGAAAAATATTTACAAATGGTGATGCATTCTTTCTTGGTTCTAGATTGGTGTCACGGTTAAGTAAAAAGCAAGCTTCAGCTTCCTTATCCACTGCAGAGGCTGAGTATATTGTTGCAACATCCTGCTCTACACAAGTTTTGTGGATGAGAAAAATATTGAAGGATCATATCAGAGTAATGTATGATGATCCCATCTCTATTTTTTGTGATAATACAAGTGCAATTAACATTTCAAAGAATCCAGTAATGCATTTAAGGACAAAGCATATATCAATAAGGTATCAATTTTTGAGAGAGAATTTTATGGAGAATGAAGTAAAGCTTGAGTATGTACCTACAAAGGATCAAATTGCTGACATATTTACTAAGGCCCTTCCTAAAGATAATTTTTGAGTATCTCCGAGAGAATTTAGGGGTTATTGCCCCTCCTTTATTGAACTAGATGCATATGGAGATGCATCAATCGAGTGGATCTATGGATCTATCTTCTTTCTGGACTGATGTTGGTAATGTTCTTAATATAAAAGGGGGGAACAATGTAAAATATATTTTCCCTTTTCCATTGATTTCAAAGGGGGAGAAAGTATCATGTGAAAAAAATTATCTACACAAGAGGAGAGAAAGTAAAAGAAATTGAGAGATTAATGGTTCAGATTTGTTTTGTCTTTGATGGTTTTTCACATCATGTGTTGCCATCAATGACAAATGGGATATTTTTTCAAGTATGAAGTTGTTTCCATTGATGTCAACTAGTTAACTAGTTGTCAACTGGTCAATGTTGTCATTGATGTTAAGATAGATGGTTTTTGGTTGTATATGTCAAGGATATTAAGAAAATTGTAATAAAGAATGTTTGCAAGTATTTTGTGTATGCTTTGCGATATAATCCAGGATGTGCTTCTATTCTTGTGTAGTTTAGACATATTGTTCATGGTTGTTGGTAATTGTTGTATGTAGAATTTGGGCTTCTAGATCATTGTACAGTGTGAGATATCTTCACCAGTATGTGATTATGTATTTCAGTGTGTCTGGCTATGGTCTGGGAGAAATGTAGTTACTCTATATTTCTCTAGATTTTGGTTTCAAGACTTGTGGTTCTAAGAATAAGCTAATAATATTGGATTCGAGTGAATTTTGTTATCTAGAGAGATTAGCTCGAGTTAAGGATGTGTGTACTTAATTATTTTATATTTTTTACACTAGTGTTGGTTGACCTTGTGTTAAAAACTGCATACGAAGCGTGGCAAAGCATGTTGGGACTTATTTATGTCCTTATTAAGTATATATTTGGGTTGCTCTCATTCTAATTCCATTGTAGAATATTTTGGCACCGACTTAATTTGAATTAGTAAATACAAATGGTGTGTGGCTGACCTTGGATGAGTTTCAAGGTTGAAATCAAAATAAATATAAGATGATATGTTGATGAAAGACAAGATAGATGGAAGATAGATGTAAGGTAGATGCAAGATAGTGTGTGTAATTCATGTGAAATTTAATTGTTGAATTCTTGAAGGTAGTGAGCTAAAGGTGTACTCTATCATTCAAGCATGTATGCAAGTGTGTGAGAGAATTGTGGTGGAAATCTCTATTGCATTGAGATAGTTATCTCTTACTGACAATCCTCTTCCATCTTCTTTATAATTTTATGGTAGTGTGCCCTCTGGGAAATAAGCCCTTACTAGATAGTAAGTCCTGTTTTGGACAAGTAAAACCTATCTTGGCAATGAGCCTCTCTTACAGTGATCCTTTGTATTTTGTTTTAGAGTTATTTATATTGTGAGCTAATCCTCATTGTGGTTTTTCCCTCATTATATTTTTCAACATAAATTTAGTGTTATTGTGTGTATGGTTTTATTGCTTTCAGTTTTTGCTTCTACACTTATGATTAATCACATTAGAAGAGTAAAGGTTTTGTGAATGGTTATTGATCTAAATTCTGGTGAAATTTTTAAAGGTTAAAATTGCTACAACTGATTCACCCCCCCTCTTAGTTGTCTTGTTCAACACATATAGTGAGTGGAATTATAGCATCCCTAATGGAATGTTGTCATTTGACAATGCCATCCTCTATTCCAGAACCTTGGAATATTGTTTAACCATCATATTTTTTTATTTGTGGAAGATTTTAATTGTCTTGGTATGTCTTGGTAAAGGGGTCATTTCTTGGAATCAAAACTAGAGGGTTGGGTTCTTGGGGGTTCCATTGCAATGAAATATGATGTGGTCTAGGGTTTCCTTAGGGTGCAACTAGAGGTTTAAAATTGACACATAAACATAAAGCAACTTTGAAAAATTAGAACAAAAACTCACAAACGTCAAACCTTAAAAGATGCCCTAGGTTAAAAATTGAAAAAAAAAACTAGCACTTACACACAAATTTTATGGAAACCCTAAAAGAAGAAGAAATTTTCACTTATAGGTACTTGAACATTGGAAACCCTAATTTTGAGTGTAGATAGCTCAAGAAATGCTAAAACAGATCTCTAGATGCTTTCAAAAAAAAAAATTGATTCAAATTATACTTTCACTCCTACTTTTATGGTGAGAAAACCCTTTAATTTGATAGTTGAACATCATTTCTACAATTATTGTTTCCTCACGTACACCAAAACAGCTCCATCAGCTTAATTTTTAGTTTTGAATTATAGTCATTGATCCTGTGATGAGTTGGCTTGATGGATGGCTCAGATGGAATGATACAAGTTTTAAAATTTAATTTCCTTTGACTTTGACATCCAGACAATTAGATCCTACCATGTGGAATCACTTCCTTGCTTTCAATATGGGCTCAACCACACCTTACAAACTTTGAAAGTGTCTACGTGTCACCAACCCGCTATCATGCATGGGTCTTCTTGGGTAGTGATCAACGGCCATGGGATGGTAGGAAATGACTTAAATTAAGCCTGTACACTTTAACATGTGCACCATTTAACCTCCCTGACTTACACCCATACTTAGGAAATTTTTCAACATGTGCTTAAAACTCTGCTAGATGAATCTAGTTGTGATTAAAACACTCAATCACATTTTAACCACATGAGCCATAGGTCCCTTTAGTAACATGGTCTTTAATGTCTATAAAGTAGCTTTGAAATATTTCATGTCTTGAGTAGTCCTTTGAATGGTTTAGATGATGCCACACAGCAGCCGCTCGTTGTCCCTCGCAATACCAACATCTTAGATAGATTCCCCACAAGGTGGTAGGTAACATTCAATATTTAATCATCAGAAGCATTCCTAGCCCTTCTATCTTGGGCCCACCATCACTGATACCTTAAAAGATGTTGAGGCACCAAAGAGATGTGACACGTGGTACACGCCTGCTATCCCTTGCAATATCTTTTGAGATTATTTTAATGGCACATGCTAGCAAGCAATGGTCAAGATTAAATCAAAGGGGACAGGTTGCTTCTTTAAGAACTTTTTCCTACATGTGCTTCAACTTACAACTTAAAAAGGGGACATCCCTAGGTGGACGCATAATAATGAATTAATATTTTTGACCCTAAGGCTAAAGCATAGTATGAAGGAATTAATATTTCAACCCGTAGACTATTAGACTTAGGAGAATATTAAGAGGTGCATTCAACCAAATTTTTACTAGGAAGAAGGGGGCCACTTACCAACGATATCAATGACTTAACTTATAACTTAAGGGACTAGGAAAAAAAAGCAAGCATAGGTCAATGACAAATTAGAACATTAGGAATTTTGCATAAATGAGGGTTTTAGGAGGTTTTTAGCCCTAAAATTGAATCTTAGCATATGGAAATCAAAACCCTAACCCTCAAAGAACTAATGGATGAAAAGAAATTTAAAATGCAATTGAAAGAACCACTAAAATTTTTCAAAGTCCTATTAGAAGGCATGTCGGAATGTTCTACATTCCTTTGGTGTGATAGATTTGTTTGAAAAAACTTGGGGATATGTTCAAAGAGGTATAAGAGCTCTTCCATGAATGTCTTAGGTTTTTTGGTGTACAATAATGCAATATCCTATGTTTTGAAGTGTTATAGTCTATTCATAATTCTCTGTTTTCATCAGTTAAATATGTTTCTCTTCTTGTGCCAACATATGATGATTAATTTATTCAGGAGACGGTTGAAGAGATATTATGGATTCGCTACATTTTTCACATCTTGGTCTATGTGATGTTTTTGGTCTCTCCCCAGTGGTGTACAGTTGAAATATTAACATTTTTGGTAGTGTTGATGTTGTTTGGGTCGATAGGCATGTTTCCTTCATCTATGGTTGATCGTATTTAATTAATTTTTCTTTAGAAAATGTGTTGTTATGTATTTGGAGCCAACCTATGTAGTTTCACACTAGAATTCATCTTAGTACCGACCTAATTAATGTTTTGAGTTTTTGTGAAGTGTGTTTATAGAAGAAAATATTCATTTGTGAAGATAAGAAAGTATAGTGAATTGGAACTAAGCAATATGTTAAATATGAAGTGTGTGAATTCAGCATGATGGAGTGATTGTGCAAAAATGGGATTTCAACATCAACATATGTTGGATGCTTCTTTATAGTAGTTCATGTTCATGTTTTTCATTATAATTTCCATCTATCCTATTGTGAGATATTGAGTCTCAACAGGTCCTTATATCTTGCCCTAAGGTTGGGCACCTTAGTCTGCAAGCCCTTAGGAAGTGAGCCTTAACTACATTGTGATTTTTTGTTAGTGAGATTCATTTATTATGAGTTAACTCTCATCGTGGTTTTTCTCTCATTGGATTTTCCACGTAAAAATCTTGGTGTTCTTGCGTGGTGCATGTTTTTATTTCTTATCTTCATTCAGTTAATGTGATTTGATATTTAATTTGGAAATGGAAATGTTTAATTTTTAGTATATGCTAATTAACCCCCCTCTTTACACTTTGGTGTGTTCAAAAATTGGTATCAAATCCAAGTTCCTTTGAGAATCTTAATAGTTGAGGTAGATCATGCACTTGAACACATGGGTTTTGTAGCAAAGATCAATGATATGTTTATTCTAGAACTAGATCTTGAGGCAATGAAACCTGAAGGTTGGGACATCAATCCAAAAGATTGTGAAGTAGATTTTGAAGGATAAATTTTGCTTTCTCTTGAAGATCTGGATGAAGCAAGAACACTGAGTATGAGGTCATGATTGAAAAATCTGACGAGATAATTACCAAATTGAAGGCACAAGCTGGAAAATAAAAAGAAGAAATTGAAAAATTGAAAGCTCAAATAGAAGGAGATAAGGGATGTGAAATTAAACTTAAGGAGGTAGAAGATGTGATTTCTAATTTGAAAATAAAAATTGAAGAAGGAAAACGGATTGAAGATTGCTTGAATACCAAGCTCAATGATAAAGTTGTTGAATGTTCAAAAATTGAATAATAGGTTGTTTCCTTGAGAAAAGAACTAGAATATGCTAAAGAGAAAAATAAAAAAGGTTTGAAACTAAAAGGAGGTTCTAAAATTCTTAATGAGTTTATTAACTCTCAAAAGATATCAAAAGAAAAATTTGGTCTTGGTTTTGAAAAATGGGAAAATCATATATCCACTACATCTGCAAACTTATATGATAACATTAAAGTAGAAGGAATTTTTGATACAAAGGAGGAGAAAGCTTGCACTAAAGATTCTAAGAAGAATTCTATAGAGATGCAAAGATAGAACAAGATAGGAAGAAAGAAGGTGGATTCACTCCTGTCTAGAACAAGAAGAAGAACTTCAAAAAGTATGCTCCTACCAGGTATTCTTAATATTTCAATGGTATTTCATATTCTTGCAATAAGATTGGCCATAAGGTTGTTGAATGTAGAAGAAAGAAGAGTCAGAATTCAATTAGGCCTCAAAGGTACAATGCTATGAATTTGGGCATAAGGTTGTTGATTGTAGATAGAAAAGAAGTGATAACACTAGTAAAATATCCTTTGTGCCCCAAAGATACAATATTGTTTTATTTCATGGATATTGCTATGCATGCAACAATTTTGGTCACAAGGCTATAGAGTGTAAAAATAAGGCTAAGAGGAACAAATTTTTTTTTAAGCACAATATAGTGTGCTATAAATGAAATAAGGTGGGCATATAGAAAAAATTTGTAGAAGTGGTTTTGTGAATCCATCTATTCAAAAACAAAAAAGGATGAAACCCTAAATTAGCAAAAGAAGGGTAACAAAAAGGTTTGGAAGGAAAAGAAAGTTTAGGAAAATGAGAAGGATAATACTATGCTTATGTATTCTACATAAGATCCTAGGAAAAAATGAGATAGAGCATTATCTCAGGGGAATTTTTCATTTGGGAACCCTTTTTGCACCCTAGAAAAGGACAAGTTGTCAAAGATTTCAACATAGAAGATGAGTTGGCTCAATTCCTTTTGTGTGTAGAACTATTGAGCAAGAATGAATCTTTTTATAGAGGTTTCGAAGAAAGCAAATGGTATGAGGAGGTGTATTGAGCTTCATTTCATCCCTGTGTTGAAACAGAGAGTTTCAACAAAGGGTTTACCTAACAAAGAATGAATACATTTATGGAGAAAAGTTAGGAATTTTTTAAAAGCCTTTTATGTGGTGTTTGGATCATTTAATCCCATTCGAATGATATCAAGTGTGTGTAAGAGCTAAGTAAGTGAAGAAGGTTTTCAGTCAATTGTGTGAAAACCTTAACGATAGTATTCATGGGTATTTCTCTAGTTTACTTGTAAAACCATAGTATTTAGATAGTGCTATCATGGCTACACCAATTATAATTAATGTTGTTGAGAATCCAAGGCCAAATTTGAGAAACATTCATACATATCTATTGTGACAAAAAAGGATGGAACATTTTCTCATGTTCCAATCAATGTGATTCATTCTAAATATGTCTACATCTACATTCACTCTCAACTAAGTGAGTACAACCATCTAAATCTGGAAGAGTTCAAATACAATCATCTATTGGGAGATGATTTTCAACTCAAATCAGAGTATGTGAATATGGAAGAAAAATGTTTAGATGTGTGGAATGGCTTCCCTAACTTTTGCTTCGAATATGAATGGGTCAAAATTGCCTTGATTCAGATTCATGAAGATATATTTTAGCTTGATTAACCCCGCCTAATCACAAAGGAATCTATCAGGGTTGTGACTAGATTATGCACATCCAAACCAGTGTCGGCACTAAATGCTGCAAAGAATGAAGAATTTATGAAGCTTACTAGAGCTAAATTCAATAAAAGAACCCTAAATATGGATGATATCTCTAACTTAGGGATTGGATATGTCACAATGGGTATTGCATATAAGATTTACTACACAAAAAGGGGATGATATAATACCAAAACTACCATCTATACTACTCATCAAATGGTGAAGGAAATAATTATGATATTTTTGAGCTCTTGAGATAGTAGTTGTTGGAGAATTTGTATAGAACCAAGGATTCAAAGTACAATTTATGGTATGACACTTTGATCATTTGTCTTATGTTCTATTTCATGAAGGAATTTCCTAGTGTGAAGAATGTGGTTTGGAGAAGAGATATTCTTGTTGCACAATAGATTAGGGATCACATGTGTAGCTTTCTAGACACCAAACAATGACAATATTTTGGGGTTTCTTCAAAACATTTCAAAATGAAATGTAGAAGAGGGATAGGATACACTTGAAAGTTGTGGAGAGGTATAAGAATGAAATTACCTTTATGGTGGATAAATAAAATTATTATATAGAGGAAATTAAACCAAGAACATCATGGATGAAAAAATCACCCTATGAGGTCTTTGGATCTGACTAGATTATATATGTTGATATTCTACTTATCAAACCCAAGGATCCCTCTATTGAAAGGTTTGTCATGTATGATGAGATAACCAATAAGAAAATCAAGAATAAAGTGGAAGAAAAGGTGGAGAAGATGTCAAATGTTGGGAAGATGATGTCTAATTTGAAAAAGGATCTTGGAACTCTTGAGGGTCTTACAAAAGGATCGCAAGCTCCTAGAAGGACAAGTAGATTTACCTCTATCTCTACTACAACTTTTAAACTAGATAAAACACCTCCTAGTAGAAGAAGGGTTGCTACTGTAGTATTAGTGCAAACTAAGATTGCTAAAAGGAAGAAGCCTAGACAAAATTAGCAGTCAAAAAGAGAAAAGATTAATTCTATGAATGTGGTTGATGATGAAGAGGATGAAAAAGAAGAAGTGCAATATTTTTTTTGAGTAGAAGGGTAAAAATAACAATACAAGGAGAAGTCCCCTTGTAGAAGAAGAATGGAAAGGAATTTGCTGAGGAGAAGACTAAGAAGAATCCTCTAGTCAAACATGACCCTCTAGATTTTGGTGCAATCTTCAATGGAATTTTTTAATATGGTTTATTGGATGATACAATGGAGTTGCATTTGGATGTCTCTCTAAAAGAAAAGAAGACAAATTCAAAAGAAAACATTGAATATGTTGAAGCAGAACATTCCCTTCAATGACATTGTTGAAAAAGCTCCATATAGCCTTGTTGAGGTTTTAAGACAAAGAAGAAAAGATGTCATCAAGGCTGATGAAGAGCTTAAATTTCAAGGAATTAACAAATTTTGGATTCATGTTTCCTAGGAATAAAAAGATATGATTATCTGAAGACAAGCCAAGGAGCTCTAGACTAAAACAAGAATATATTTTTTGATGAGCATGGTTGAAGATGTCAAGATGAAGATTCAGAGTGAAACTAAGGAAGCTACATAAAAAATAATTAATGAATTGAAAAATGAAGTTGATGTTGATTCACAAATGCATGATACTGGTGTTGAAATAAATGCACATGTACCTTTGAATGAATAAGAAACTAAAAATATTCCTCCTCCTGAAGATACAAATGAGAAAAACATATCTATTCATCAAGGACCCTCCAAATTGAAAGAAGAAGTTGTCTTTGGTGTGCATAAAATACAAGAAGTATTTGCTATGGATATGGAAGATGAAGAAGAGAAAAAAGAATAAATAGAGAAAGAGAAAAATGATAAGAAAAATGAGGAGATTGCTCATCTAGAGAATACTAGTGCAAGAAATCAAGTTCAAGTGAGTGTTCCTCCTCCAGGGAGTTCAAGAAATAATGAGTAGATGAGAGAGAATAATCTTGAGATAGTTCAAGATGAAAAAGAGAAGAAAACTAAGAAGCAAGATGCTTCTATAGGTCAAAGGACCTACTGGGGATGCAGATGCAATTTAAACCTATGGTAACACCCTAAATTTTGTAGATTCCCACTCATGAGAGACAAGTTGACTTGTAAAACATTTCTCCCCTAGACAAATTATAGCTTGGTGATATTTTGCATTCTTTTGCAAGAAAGGGGATTTCACAAGAATATTTAAAGAAGACTGAAATATTAGATCATGTTGTAATGATCATCCAAGAGGGTTTACCAAAGGTAAATATGGATTATTTCTTTCCTCCAGAACATAAATTGAAACTTTTGATGCATTCTTTAAGGATCATTCTTCTCAAATTGGGTAGAAGGTAGAGCAAGAGGACCTAAGGAAGATAATTCATAAGAAAATGGTTGAAGCATCTTACTGGTGTGCTAGTGCACACAATAAATTGCAAGAAAACATAAAGATGTTTAAGGATTGTGTTGATGAAATCACCATACTTTATCAATTTTGTTTGAAATGGCCAACCTCCACCAAGAACATCAAAAGTTAGATTGACTCCATTGAGTCACGGGTTACTCAATTTTCTAAGATATATGATTTATCAAAAGATATGGATGGATCCACTAGGACATAGATACAAAATCTTCATTTGTAGTTGTATTTCCTTTTGTATCAAAGAAAAAAATCAAGAAATAATCTAGTCAGTTGAGGGAAATAGTCAACTTGAGACTTTCTTTGTTATCTGGGTTATTAGCCAAAGATGAGCTGGTGGATCAGAAAATGGATGCTCCTAGTAGCAATATGGATGAGGCTAAGGATCTAGTCATGTAGTCTGAATACCAAAATCATATTCTTACCTCAAAAAAAGCTAATTGGGTTGCAAATTTGGCACACCTTAAGGTAATTTACAAAATTATTTTACCTTCTAAGGAAGTTGCAAAGGTGTAGATAAGACAATTTTATCTTTGCATAGTCTTATAGAGAATTGTAGTATCATTTTTTAATTTTTGTTAAAAATATTTTGTACATAGCATCAGTTTTGGGGTATCTCCATCTCAGGAGGAGTATTGTTTTTATAAATCATACACTAAGGGGTTGTTCATACAATTTTTGGGCTATTATAAATAGAATATTTTATTCCCTTTGCACTTGATGTCAAAGGGGGAGAGAATACTTGTAGATAAATGAGTGTTGAAATCGATGAAAAAGATGGATATTGTTGGAAATATGTGTTGTCATTTATGTCAACTCAAGATTGGTTGTCATAAATTACAAGTGTGTGTGTTGAGATTTGTACAATACTCCAGAGTTAGTTGATGTGCAAAGATATATGTTGATACAATTCAGTAATGTAGTATGAGGAATGGTGATCATTCTAATGTCTAAGTGTGATGCAAAGGTAGGTACACTTGTTCCAATATGTTTCCAGCATGCCTACATTGATATCTTACTTTTTTGTTGTACTGCACTTAGAGATAAGTTGTAGAAGTTTTGGTAAGGAAATCATAGAGTATACTCTAAGGTAGTTTCATAGTGTTTTTTTCTGCATCCTTCTACAAAACAAGCTTTTTTCTTGCAGCTCAAAATATAAGATGTTCAATATGTGAAGGTTTTATATCCAATAATTCAAGTCATTACACCTTCTATAGTGAAAGGTGTAAGTGACAGTGTCCTGGTTTGTGTTATAGCAGAGTAAAGTGTTCATGAAGGCCTGTTGGAATTTTTCGCATTTCACATTCCTCTAATGTGATAGATGTGATAGTGAGAAATTGGAGATATGTTCAGAGAGGTATAATATTTCTTCCATGAATGTCTTAGATTTTTTGGTGTACAACAATGCAATATCCTATATGTTTTGAAGTGTTATAGTCTATCTAGAATGCTCTATTTTCATCAATTCAATATGTTTCTCTTCTTGCACTAGCATATGATGATTAGTTTCTTCATGATAAGGTTGAAGAGATATTTTTCATTGGCTACATTATTCACATCTCAGTTTGCATGATGTTTTTGGTTTCTTCCTAGTGGTGTAAGGTTGAACAGTTAGCAATTTTGGTAGTGTTCATGTTGTTTGAGCTAATAGGCTTGTTTCCTTCATCTATGGTTGATCCTGATTAATTAATTTTTCTTTGGAGAATGTGTTGTGATGTATTTGGAGCCTATTATTCTGTGTATGTGTTTGGAGCTGGCCTATGTAGTTTCACATTATAGGTCATCCTTGTGCTAACCTAATTTATGTTTTGTCTTTGTAGAGAGTATTTATGGAAGAAAAAATTCATTTATGAATTTAATCAAGTATAGTGAATTGGAATTGAGAAGTATGTTGAATATAAAGTTTGTGAAGTTAGTATGATGGAGTGATTGTGTGAAAAGGGGACTGCAACATCATCATATATTGGATGCCTATTTAAAGCAGTTCATGTTCATATTTTTCATTATAATTTCCATGTATCCTACTTTGAGATAGTGCGTCTTAGTGGGTCCTTATATCTTTCCCTAAGGTTGTGCAACTTAGTCTGCAAGTCCTTAGGTAGTGATTCTTAATTATATTGTAATTTTTTGTAAGCAATGAGATTCATATATTGTGAGTTAACTCTCCTGTGGTTTTTCCCTCATTCATTTTTCCATGTAAAAATCTCGGTGTCCTTGTGTGGTGCATGCTTTCATTTCTAATTTTCTTTTAGTTAATGTGATTTGATGTTTAATCTACAAATAGAAATCTTTAATTTTTAGTATATGTTGATTCATCCCCTCTTCTTAACACTTTGGTATGTTCAACAAGTAAAACCCTAGGTGGACCAGTGAAAATTACAGAAGCTATGAGATAGAGGGAGGGAGAAGGTGACAAAATAATTGGATTAAATGGGAATAAAAATATGTAAAAGAGTATAGGTGTGAAAAGGGAAGAGAGGAGAATGGGAATGCAAAGAATTGGGTAAAAGTTTGGTGAAACCTAATGATAATGGAAGGGAAATTTAGGCATCATGATCTAGTAATAGGGAGGCATAAGAGATGGGGAGACTGAAAGGATTGCAATAATTTCCATGGGGCTCCAAAAACTACTTGAAAGCTCCAAATAAATTCTCCAATAGTTCTTCAAAAACTAAAATCTTTAAATAGTATAATTCAAGATAATAGCTCACACCAAGAAATGGAATAGAAATGATAGCTTTAGTTCTAAAATGGGAAGAAAAGAGGTTTATTTATAGTATTTAGGAGATATTTATCTAAGAGAAAGGTAGAAATATATTACGTATGGATTAATGAGTCTATCATTTAGTTTTTATGGAAAAGGGAGCCAACTCCAACTATAAACAATTATCTAATGTATTTTCTTACATGATAAACCTTTCATCCAATGGGGCCCAAATGTAGAGGAGAGCTAAAGAGGATTGAGGAGAACTTTATGGTGGTGATTCTATTTCAATTAGAAGTGATATTTAAGGAGAACATGGGAAGGTTTCACTGCATGGAATGAAATGCATAAAAATTAAATGATACGTGGGAAAGGATAATTATCACATGGGAAACATAAAAAGGCTATAGAAAGGGGTAGAAACATATGGGAGAAAGGAAAAAATTGGCATAGGGATAACCAAAGGGATCAATGGTAACCTAAGTGTAAAGGAATGATTGAAACAAGAGAAAAAACACATACTAAAGGGGAACACTATGTTGCAAGTATGAGTAAGTTTGGTGGTGTTGTCATTGTTGTTGTCATTGATGTCAAGATGGTACATGATGTTGCAGAGAAAGGAATCAAGTGATTACAGGTTGTGCATGTATAGTTGAGATGTTTTTGAGATGTTGTGAGTACATGGAGCTATCCTTATTGTGTTGCGGGTGTGCTGATATGATGAGTTTCCAAGTGCTTTTGAGGAATAGTGCAAACATAGTTGAGTATGTGTTCAAATTGTGCTCTGGTATATGCTTCACATTTCTTCCATGTTGATCCTATGCTTGTGTAGATCTGAAGTGTTGCTTATGGGCATATCTTGATGATATCTCTTGGATTGTAGCTTTTGGTTTGTTGAAGTGTGAAAGTTGTGTTCACTGGTGTGTGAACTAGTCTGGCGGAGTTGTTTGTCTGTGACTGTGAAATTTTTTTTTTCTCCACAGTCCACTGCTGGTTTGTTTCAGGTATTGTGGATCTGGAAGATGTCTTGTAAAGGTGTTATCTTTGTTCTAGAAAAGGCGTTCATGATTTGGTGCTCTAGAAGACAAGTTTCAGTGTCCCTGTGTGTGTCTATACAGTCCAAATGAACTAATGTGAAGTATTTTATGTATAGATTTTGTTGCATTTGTTGTGGGTGAATCTGAAGGTATCTGAGGTGTTTTCCAGTGTATAGTGAAGCATGTTATGTGGTCTTCATGTTAT